>OZ021732.1:3617500-4217500 GCA_963978545.1 Linyphia triangularis
AGATAAAAGCATGTTTGAAAATGTTTATAATATATTGATAAACAACTTCAAATTTTTCTTTCACGTTCGTCAAAATATTGTGTCGCGAGGAGCATTTTGAAAAAAATTAAAATTTCGTGTTATTTTAATGCATTTTTCTCAATAATTTACTATCTATTTTATATTATCCGCTCAAATTGTGTTGTTTTGTTTAAAGTCACATCTTCTATGTTTATGCCAAATTTTATTTAATTCTTGGCAAAACTAAAGAATTTTGGCAAAAGTGTCCTATGTCCCCCTAAGCACTTTATAAGTGGCAGAAATAGATAGTCGGTGGTTTCAAAACAATCAAAACAAATAAGCCATTTTTTAGTTGCCTTTGTGAGAGTATGAGAGATTTGTAATATTTAATGGAAATGTCGAATATTAAACTCGTTAATTATTTTTCTTAATTGTGTCTGATCTTGACATAATAGATTACGACACAGAAGTAGTGAAAATTAGTCGGAATTTACGACCCTGTAGTACGCAGATATGAGAGGTCAAAATACTGCTGAGTGGCTTCCGGTAAAAGATGGCTGGCAGTGAACTTGGCAGATGTACTGCCGTGCATCTAGATAGTATTTTCAAGTATTTATAGTATTTTTGAATAAGTATTTGTAGTACTTTGTATATTTAAAGTATTTTTGAATCAGTATTTTTTGTATTAGTATTTATAGTACTTTTGGTTGGTTGTATTCACATTATCTGGCGTCGTCAGCAACACGAGGGCTATAATGCGCCGAAACATTCGTCATTAGACAAGCCAACATACATTTACCAACACCCATGCCTAACACGGGACTCGGAACCCGCAACCAAGCGGTGGTTGGTTGGTTGGTTGGTTGGTTGGTTGGTTGGTTGTATTCACATTATCTGGCGTCGTCAGCAACACGAGGGCTATAATGCGCCGAAACATTCGTCATTAGACAAGCCAACAAACATTTACAAACACCCATGCCAAACACGGGACCCGCAACCTCGCGGCCTAGAGGCTAGCACGCTAACCACTATACCATTTGGTCGGCTATAATACTTTTGTATTTATATTTTTGTGTTAGTATTTATGTTATTTTAGTATTTATATTTTGCGCTAGCATTTATAGTATTTTTGTAGAAAATATGTTTAGTATTTTTGTAAAAGTATTGAAAGTATACTTTCTTCCGCAGCACGAAGCATGTTCTATCTAGATACACAAGGAAGGGGGTACAGTAGATGTATTTAAGGTATACGTATAGGGTTCAAATTTCAAAACTCGCAAAAATCGGGGAAGATTTGTAAGGCCGTAAAAAAACAAAAGCAAAATAAAAACAACACAAAAGAAGGAAACCTTATGATGGAGGAGCATACTAAAAAGGAAATATATAATAATTAGTATAATAATAACAGTCTTTTGTATCAAAAATACTTTTTTAAAAGTTATTCACAGATTGTAGTTTTTTTCTATTCAAACAGTAATAACTCCAGTTTAAATAATATTTTTTGAGATTTGTTTTTTGCTATATAATCCGCATACATTGTTGAATGTTTTGACCCTAAATACTAAGTGATTTGTAAATAAATATTTTTTTAAATTGAATTTTAAAGATAAGATTCTGTATAAAAAAAACTCGGATTTTTCTAATAGATTCAGTTAAAGCAAGATATCACAAAATATACACACTGTAAAATTCCGTTAATAGGGTCAAAACGTAGAGCAGGGTATTCCGCATTATTGAACACCAAAATTGTATCTCTGGGTGAATTAGAATTTTTGTCATTACCGTTCGAAATTAGCCTAATTAATTGATTAAATGTTAATTAATTATTAAAATTGAAAAAAATAAAAAAAAATAAAAAAAAATAAAAAAAAATATTGGAAACAGTTAAGCAAATAATGTACTTTTCAAAAGTGCAAAGGTCTAATTTTTAAAATGAAAATTAAAAAACAAATGTTGATTTTAAGGGGGCACCTCCATAGGAGCCCATGTTAAATTCAACAACTTTGGCGGCATCTCATTTAATAACCGATTCCTTAATCATTATGAAACTTTCACAGTATAATATTTGGATACTTTTGAATATTTTAACACGAGATTTTTGTTATTTTTTAAAAATTAAAATACTTATGATTTTCTAAAAATACGTTTGAGAAACATTATAAAATTTTAGACAAATTATTATTTTTTTTTTTAAAAGAAAACTACCTATCAATAATTCCTCGGGTTAAAGTACTTAAATACATTAGAGGAAATATGCATAAAAAATTTCAAGTATTTATGTGATATAGATTTTAAGCTATGTGCCCCCAAACATGAAAAAAATGGCATTTTGAGAAATTCGGCTTTGAAGTTAAAAAACATGCATTAAATACCTACACTAGGGGGCTTCGCCCCCTGCTCGCTAACGCTCGCCAACCCCCAAACGCCTCGCTGCGCTCGGATTGAGTGGCTTTACCGCTCGAATTTGTGGTTAAAACATCTTGCTGCGCTCGAATAGGTTTGCCAGCCATAAAAAATGTAACCAAATTTTTATAAATTTTATGTAAGGCCTAATAGAGAAAACACCCAAATTGCAAGTTTCATAATAGAAAGTTAAATATACTATCCGCCAACATTCTGACTTAAAACTTCATTAGCTATGCCCTTACATTGAAGTCCCAATATCTTTTATTTATTCTGATAAGTCGCCCCGTTAGAGAACGACGTCCAACGCGAAGTATTTTCTGGATAGAAATACTTCAAAATAATAATTACTCTAATACAAAAATGCTTAAAAAAAAAACAGAAAAAATCAACTTTGAAACGAAGAGTTTAAAAAGAACTTTAAAATTAGCAACGGGTTTGTTGTTTACATACGTAAGGATAGCTTTAAAATTAGCAACGGTTGGTTGGTTGAACCCCCGAGCAGCCGGTTTGTTGTTTACATACGTAAGGATGTTGCCAATCATATATTCAAAATCATTGATGCTTTGTAGTAGCTTAATGATGAAAAATATTGAAATTTAACTAATTAATAAAGTGTTAATAAATTATTTTGGCACGTTTTGGCAAATCTACAGCTTATTTCCTTTAAAATGACACCTTGGTCATTGAAATTGGTTGAGCAGTTTAGGTGGACGGACTAACCCCAAAAAACGTATTGCCTATTAAATATATAGATTTTGTTTACTTCAAAAAATTATTAAAAATACTTTGAAATAAGATATAATTACAAATGGGGCATCATTTTAAAGGCAAAAATTTACATTTTAATAAACAGTAATAAACTTGAAATCTATAATCTGAAAAATATTCATGTGCCGGACCCCCTTAAGGCACTTTTGGAATTAAAATTGTAATAGAAAAGACGTTTAAATCATTTAGCACAACCCTTTCAGTCCCAGTGATGCCAATTGGAATCACAACATTTACGAATTTTTTTCTCCTCACCTAATACTCCCAGTGAATTCGAATTAGCGTTATTACAATCATCAAACTATTCTCTGCCCAAATATATTTTTCTTTTTCACCAATATATGGCTGCACGGGTTCTGTTGCTGAATGAAATGAGGCTTTTTTATGCTTTCTCAATTCCGAAAAAGATGCCGAAATTAATTTCATTTTTTAAGTAATTTAAATTAAATAACTCTTTCAAATATGTTCGTATTATTTTCTTCAATATTTAAACATTGTATATTAACCATTTTTAACGAATAAATATTTTAAAATTTTAACATTTGCAACGATTGAAAAGTGATGATTCCATTTGGCATCAGTGGGAGTTGAGTACAACTCAACACCTTTTCCCGGCTATATTATTTAATTTAGATTCTTACTGTTATTACCCCGTTATTGCTATTTTTTTTTCTAGCAGTATTCACTACTTTAAGATATATTTAGGACTAAATAGAAGATTTCAAATTTTATTTGATTTATTTAGAAATGCCGATTCGAAATAGCTTAAACTTGTCCGATACCTAATGCCCAATGATGCCATTTGGAATCATTTTGAATTTTAATTAAAAAATTAATCAAAAAAAATTTGCTTTCAACCCTGTTATTCTGGATACCATATGAGTATATTTTAAAAATTTCAGATTTTTAAAATGAAAAATAAATAATTGAGACTGAAAGGGTATAAGGTGTATGTATACCCTAGAATTTTTTTTTTAAATTCTGAGTTTAAAAATCCAATTCTTTTTTACATTAGTTAGAAAGCATATGATTAAAATAATTTTATAAAAAAAATTCAAATTTCGGCAATTGTTAATTTGTTAAGTAAGCTTTAATTAGATAATTAGTACCTTTTTCAAACAATGATATATCAAATTCTAATTTACTTGGAAACGCAATTCTACTTGGAAACCATTCAAAATAGTATTTTTAATGTTTTGAAACTCAATTAAGTTTCTTATATAGAAGAGTTTTTGTTTTACAATTTATTTTGTGTGAAAACATGAAAAAAATCCACATTTTCAAAGAATTCTAAGTTTTAAAAATCCCTCAAAAATCAATTTCTCAACCAATATGATATAAATGAGTTTCAAAACATCCAACATATTATATAGATTACTATGATGTAAAAAAAAAAATTATAATTGAACATTTTGTTGTTGAATTATTGTTGTTTGAATAAAGCGTGACATAATCAAAATACAGTTCGTCAGAAAACAGGTTTAAAGTTTTAAAATCGTGGTATCTAACAGGGGAAGTACCTACCTATAAATGATTGTAACTTAAAAACTATTAAAGATATTTTCAAACGTTTAGTATTGTTTGAAAGGTAAAGTATCCGAAAATATTATGGTATAATAACAAAAAAATTAAAAAAAATTATCGATTTTCGTGAATTGTAGGATATACGTACACCTTAATGTATTTGTTTGAAAGGCGCGCTCTTCTAGACCCCTGTGAGTGCGTCCACATATAGGTTGACCTCTTTCGTGTTGCGGAAGCAACAAGAAGTGACCTCCGGTCAAGAGGCTGAACCGCTTTTTCTTCTCTTCTCTCTCTTGGAATTGTTTTTGTTTCTTTGGCCATCTCTTATATTACGCAACAACACCCAAACCTGTTTCCTCTCTCGAGACCACAATTGTGTTTGCAAATTTCACTGGGCGGAATTTTACACGGTGCAAAAAAAGCTATCATCAAACTCAGTAGCCCAGTCCCGCCCTATAATTGTACAACCCAAAATGAAGGTGAAAAAGACCACTATACTAAACTTCAACTTAACTAGACATCACTTAGACCAGCGTCAGCCACTAGGCGGCCCGCGGGCCAGATCCGGCCCGCGACAGCTTTTTCTCCGGCCCGCCGGCAGTACAGAAGAGCAAAAATCAAATTTTGCGAAAATAATTTTAATTTGTCTACAATAGTATGTGTTTACTACTAAAAACCGCGTTTTCCATCAAGTGACCCGTGTCAGTAAGTCTGAAAAATTCTTTTTTTTTCTGAGACTGCCAGAAAAAAAAAAAGCGCAATAGTTTGAATTATTACCATAGACGCATTGCTTAGTTTTGTTAATGATACCCTACCCCCTCGATTCGTGAATGGCACAATTCGATTTCTGTTTTTCTAAGTGTGATGGGAAGTAGTTGGGTGTTTTAAAGTTTTAATACATACCTCTTTTGTTTTGTCGTGAAAAGAAGTATTGCGATCTCTATGACACTAGTGCAATAATGGCGTCGAAAACTAGTTTTAAACGCAAAGTAGATAGTGAAAAGCAGACCGGCCGTCATCATCTCGCAATTAACATCGACTAAAATGGAAGATTTGGAGGTATGGTTTAAATATTTTTTATTGATTATGAGTTTATGTCGTCACATTCTAATATTGTCATTAAAGATTAACTTCTTTTAGGACTTTGATTTACGATGTAAAGAAAATTATTTTTTTTTTAATTATTTGAAACAAGTATAAAATATTAATTGTTACTTTATTAATATAAAAAAGTTAAATTATTGTTTCAGTTTTCAAAATTGTTTTTTTATTGTTGAATCTTTAGTAATTATCACATTTCTAACATTGAACATATGTATAGTAAAGAAATATATTTATTGGCGTAATTGGTATGAATCTGCGGCCCACGGAAAGTTCCAACATAAGTCATGCGGCCCGCCTCTAAAAGTTAGTGGCGAACGCTGACTTAGACGGTAGATCGTCACAGTGCTCATAGGTGTGTTTAATCCATTTTGGGCGGAGTGAAAGCATAATGTTCGCCAAACCACAACCCTGTAGAGAACAAAAGGCTATAAGGTTTGGCGAGAATGATGTCTTCACTCCGCTGAAATGGATTAATTGCCTATGAGCACTGTGAAGATCTATCGTCTAGTGATGTCAAGTTAAGTTGAAGTTTAGTATAATATATTTCATTTTATATACGAAACTCTTACGTCAATGCATATGCAGTGGCTTCACCTGGTTTTGTCTCTTGCTATTTTAATTTTCATTTATAATGGATAGATAATAAATGAAAAGAATTTACGTCATTTCATGAAGTGACCTTTTTCTCACCAAATGTCAAGGTGGTTCTAGAAAGTAGTTTCTAAATGCACTGAGACAGAAGATTGTAACATAGCTATACTAAACTTCAACTTAATTAGACATCACTTAGACGGTAGATCGTCACAGTGCTCATTAGGTATTTAATCCATTTTGGCGGAGTGAAGACATAATTCTCGCCAAACCACAACCCTGTAGAGCAGGGGTTCCCAACCGGTGGTACGCGGGAACGTTTCAAGTGAATTACTGAATTTTTTATAGAGATTGGAGAAAAGTGAATAGATTAGGAATCCATTGGTCTGACGAGGCAAAAATGGCCGAAACTGATCAAAAATTGACTTGGAATGAGTTGAACTAAAATCCGATTGCCAAATATCTCATAAGTTGTCAAAAAGAGAACTCACTTTTTAGTCTTTTTTTAATAGAATTTATAAGAAATTTTCCTTATCCCGTAAATTTGGACAATGATTTGAAAACTTTTTTTTAATAAGAATATTTTTTTTTTTACTCTCTCCTCCCCCCCCCCCCCTCATCTTTTACCTTTTTTTTCATTGGTGTATCGAATCTGTATTTTTCGAAAAAAAAAAAAAAAACACCACTCAACAACTCTAGTTACGCCTATGATCTCGTTGGCTACGCCCGAAAAGTGTTTCCGAAAATATTGCATCCATATATTTTACAATTATATCCGACACTTTCAATTTCCATGTGTTTAAGAACATTTTCCTGCTTACCCCCCCCCAACTTTTTTTTTTAAAATAGAATTCTTAAGAAATTTACCTTATCCCGTAGAGATTTGGACAATGATTTGAAAACTTATTCAATAAGATAAAAAAAAAAAAAATTACCCCCTTCCCCTTCTCTTCATTGGTGTAGCGAGTCTGTATTTTTCGAACCCCCCCCCATTCAACAACTCTAGTTACGTCTATGGATGTGTGGAACACTGCATAGTTTTCAATTACACTATAATACTGACGTGGATTTGTGTCATTTACCGTTTACATATTTTCATCATTCATTTAGGCCGACCAAACGGTATAGTGGTTAGCGTGCTAGCTTCTAGACCGCGAGGTTGCGAGTCCCGTGTTAGGCATGGGTGTTTGTAAATGTATGTTGGCTTGTCTAATGACGAATGTTTTGTTTTGTTTTGTTTTGAAACCACCGACTGTCTATTTCTGCCACTTATAAAGTGCTTAACACAGCCAAATACGTCTCGTAATTTTGAGCATCTAGAAGAATACGAGATCGAAATCTTCTAGTGCTCTCTCAGACCCCACCACACCAACGAGAGGACATTGGGGCCACGACAGATTTAATGTGCACCAGCCCCCATTAGGTACACACCGATATTTGGCGGACGGAGGCCCGAACCCACAACCCTCCGGTTACGAGCTCGTTACTCTACCGCCTGGGCTATCGGTGCCCTATGACGAATGTTTCGCCGCATTATAGCCCTCGTGTTGCTGACGGCACCAGATAATCTGAAAACAATCAACCAACCAACCAGGTTGGTTGGTTTGTTGAGGTTTAAAGGCGCAAGGGCAACACGATCTACCGTCTAAGTGATGTCTAGTTAAGTTGAAGTTTAGTATAGTAGTTTAGTTAGTAAATTGATTGATGGGAGTAAATTTGATGCCGATGTTTCGAATGATTTCGATGTTGGGAGTAAATTTGATAATTGACCAGTTTGCCGATATTGTTTGCGATAGTTCTTGTATTGGTCTTTAAAGGGGTCCGGTACCGAAAATAAAAAAGACTTTATTTATGTACATTTTTATGTCAAAAATTTATTTTATGTCTGAGATACTATTTATAGATCTTTGAGAAAACGTTTTTTTAAATATTGCGTTTAGTTATTTAAAAAATATTAAAAACCAAGAAAAATCCATAATAATTGATGTTTGCGTATTTTGATATAAGTCAAGAAAAAATATTTTTTTTTTCAAAGTAAAAGCTTTCTGTAATACATAATTATATAAAAAAAAATTTGTCTTCCCAGAATTTTGATAGGTGAATTAAAAAAAATTAAAAAAATTCTCAAAGTTAAAATATTGAAATTTTTGCTTTTTTTTATGTTATCTTTTACGCTAAATGTTATATTTTAAAATAGAATTTAAAAAATTAAATTCTTTGAAGACAAAATATTTAAAACTATATAAATTAAATGCTCCAAAAATTTGAATAGCCAATTATTAATGATTCTGGAGATATATCGATTTGAATATGCAACATCTGTGAAAAACACTAGTGTTCGAAAAACGCACTTTAAGCAGACGCTTCAAGGCGTTACGTCCATTAGTGATGTTTAAATAACGGGTAATTTTGTGGCGTTCTAATCACCGGAGGAATAAGATAAAAACATCATTCTCTTCAGGAATGTATGAACTATTTTTTAAAATCAGAAAAAAAATGTGAGATTTTTGAAAAAATTTCGGTACTGGACCCCCTTAAAAAAAAGTGACGATTTTGGCGATATACTTTTCGATAATTCTTATATTATCCTTTCTTGTAAGTGAAACTGAGGAGAGAAGAAAAAACGATCGTTGATGAGGTATGCTCAAGGAAAGAGAAGTGTTAAAGGCATTCGTTATTCAACTTTTTACTCCATTAAAGCATTTTTACGGGAATTTCGGAGGAGGGGATGTTTAGAACACCTTAAGAAGCATTACCACAGCGATTTTGAACAAAATCCTTCGAGCCGTTTCTTAGCAATTACTGAAAAACATGATTTTTTTTTAATGCCATCTACCTTATGCGCATGCGCGATTTTAACGAAAACCTTAATGGTAGGTCCTTGGTGTTGGTCCATCACCAACCCGCGCACCAAATTTGAACATCGTCTGTCAATTTGATCGGGAGTTATGCTGACCAAGTACACACACACAGACTGACAGACACTTTATCTAGATCACTTTTTTGAAATCAGGATGTTCCAAAACGTAGAGAAATGCAAAAAAATTTATTCTTTTTAACCGAATATTATACTTTTACTACCTTACTATACTAAACTTCAACTTAACTAGACATCACTTAGACGGTAGATCGTGACAGTGCTCATAGGTATTTAATCCATTTTGGCTGAGTGAAGACATAATTCTCGCCAAACGCCTTTTGTTCTCTACTACAGGGTTGTGGTTTGGCGAACATTATGCTTTCACGCCGCCAAAATGGATTAAATACCTATGAGCACTGCGACGATCTACCGTCTAAGTGATGTCTAGTTAAGTTGAAGTTTAGTATAGCTAAATACCCGTGCTTCTCCACGAAATTTTACCATGTGCATTATTTTAGCCAGCTGTGAGGCCCCGCGTTGCAGAAATCCGCCATTGATGTATCGACCACAATTTTTGGCGCTTCGCTCGCAAGAAGGCTCATCGCAACGCAAAATCGAGCTTGCTTCGCTAGCTGAAAAAGTCATTGACACATAAGCACAGGCTTACTTAACTCGTGGAAAGGTTCATTGCTATGCAAACATGAGCTCACTTTGCTTGATGAACGGATCATTGCTGAGTAAGCGTAAGGTCGCTTCAAACAATAAAAAATAATTGCTACGTAAAGCCTTAATATTAGAAGCCCCTCCCTTGTCGAGAAACAATAAAAAAAATTCTCCGTTAATAACTATAACACAACACCCCTTTGAGAATATTTTAACACGTGATGTTTGTAAAAAGCTTAATTAGAAGGTCAAAACTAATTATGTTGAAACTTTCAGAGCTCTAGGCCTATTAGGAGTCGCTTTTTGTGAAAATGTTAATTAAAAATTCATTAAAAAAAACAAATTAAAATGTAACGTTCTTTTGTCAAAAGTCCAACTAGAAGGCTAAAATCCCTATTTAAAGTCACTGTAAAAAATAAATTAATAAAAAAAATTAATTAAAAAAGAACTAATTAAAATTTTAACATTCTGTTTGACATACATAAAATTAGAAAGCCAAAACTTCCTATGTTGAAAATTTCAGAGCTCTACTCCAATTTTAAGTAGGTTTCTATAGATCCACAGACAGACACACAGCTTGTTTTGTTATTATAGACTAGCTAAATACCCGTGCTTCGCTACGAAATTTTAACATGAGCAATATTTTAGCTAGCTGTGAGGCCTCGCATTGCTGAAATCTAATTTAAAATTTTAACATTCTTTTTGTCAGTCCAATTAGAAGGCCAAAAACTACTTGTGTTGAACGTTTCAGAAATGTAGCCCAATTACAAATCATTTTGTTGAAAATTTCAAAGCTTAGCCCTATTTGAAATCGTTTTGTAATAGATAAATTAATTAATTAAAAAAAAATATTAAAAAAAGAACAAAATAAAAATTTAAAATTCTGTTTTTTAAAAGTCAAATTAAAAGGCCAAAACTACTTGCATTGAAAATTTCAGATCTGTAGCCCTATTAGATATCGTTTTGTAACATATTTATCAATTAATTAAAAAAATTAGTTAAAAAAGAACTAATTAAAATTTTAATATTCTGTTTGTGATGCATAAAATTAGAAGGCCAAAACTACTTATGCTGAAAATTTCAGAGCTCTACTCCAATTTTAAGTAGGTTTCTATAGATCCACAGACAGACAGACACATAGCTTGTTTTATAATTATAGATGTATTCATATAGGTAATTGAAAGTAAAAAACGGTTTTAAAAATCAAATTAATTTTAGGTAATAAGCAAATATAATTTATTTGAACATATCAATCTCCAATCCCAAAAATATATGCTAAATCCCTAACATTACTAGAAAAAATGGCAACGTTCCTAAGGGGACTGTTGAGTCAAAAATAAAAATTCTTCAATTTTTGTCTAAAATTCATGAAATTTTTTGTGCAGTTCAATAGCAATTAGATGAAACACAACCTAAAATTTCAAAAATTTATATTGATTTTTTTTTTTTTTTCAAGAAACTAAATTTTTATTGAAAATTTAACGTTTTTTCAGTAATTTTAAAAACGCTCCTTGCGATTCAAGTTTTTTGCAGTCGGTCTCAATTTTTTTGTACAAGCTAATCGAATATATACTGACATAATTGTGCATGGATTTTGAATTTGACTCATGGGTTAATTATTTAAAAGTAAAACTTTGGTACTACGGCAAAAAATATAAGCTTTTTAAATAGAAGCATTACGAAAATTGCTGTAAAAAAAAAAAAAAAAAATACCAGATTCCAAAATAAATGCACAATTGTGTTCAAAATAGTATAGTAAACAATATCTCCAAATTTAAAAAAAAATACATCAACTTTTGAATCGCGGGGAACAAATCGAATACCCTAAAAATCTTAAAATACACATGAAGAGAAAAATGCAATTTAAGAAATTGAAATACATACGATTTCTGATATGCGCGCTTACAAAAACTCAAATAATATTCTTAATTCTTCTCGGATCAGCAAAAGTAAGGTATGTACTGAAAGCTAGAATTGCAGGCTATATATTTCCACAAAAATATAAAAATAGAAAATTTTGAAATTTTTGCCTTAACAGTCCCCTTAAGGACCGAATATGTGAACTTTAAGAATAGATCAGGAAATAGTAGATTAAGGAAGTCTACGATCGTTACAGTGTTATCTTCTCTATATATAAGGCAAAGCCCTCACTCACTGACTCACTCACTGACTCACTCATCACTAATTCTCCCACTTCCCACATAGTCACAACTCTGAAAATCTCTATATATATAAGGCAAAGCCCTCACTCACTAACTCACTCACTGACTCACTCATCACTAATTCTCCCACTTCCCACATAGTCACAACTCTGAAAATCTCTATATATATAAGGCAAAGCCCTCACTCACTGACTCACTCATCACTAATTCTCCCACTTCCCACATAGTCACAACTCTGAAAATCTCTATATATATAAGGCAAAGCCCTCACTCACTGACTCACTCACTGACTCAATCATCACTAATTCTCCCACTTCCCACATAGTCACAACTCTGAAAATCTCTATATATATAAGGCAAAGCCCTCACTCACTGACTCACTCACTGACTCACTCATCACTAATTCTCCCACTTCCCACATAGTCACAACTCTGAAAATCTCTATATATATAAGGCAAAGCCCTCACTCACTGACTCACTCACTGACTCACTCATCACTAATTCTCCCACTTCCCACATAGTCACAACTCTGAAAATCTCTATATATATAAGGCAAAGCCCTCACTCACTGACTCACTCACTGACTCACTCATCACTAATTCTCCCACTTCCCACATAGTCACAACTCTGAAAATCTCTATATATATAAGGCAAAGCCCTCACTCACTGACTCACTCACTGACTCACTCATCACTAATTCTCCCACTTCCCACATAGTCACAACTCTGAAAATCTCTATATATATAAGGCAAAGCCCTCACTCACTGACTCACTCATCACTAATTCTCCCACTTCCCACATAGTCACAACTCTGAAAATCTCTATATATATAAGGCAAAGCCCTCACTCACTGACTCACTCATCACTAATTCTCCCACTTCCCACATAGTCACAACTCTGAAAATCTCTATATATATATAAGGCAAAGCCCTCACTCACTGACTCACTCACTGACTCACTCATCACTAATTCTCCCACTTCCCACATAGTCACAACTCCGAAAATCTCTATATATATAAGGCAAAGCCCTCACTCACTGACTCACTCATCACTAATTCTCCCACTTCCCACATAGTCACAACTCTGAAAATCTCTATATATATAAGGCAAAGCCCTCACTCACTGACTAACTCATCACTAATTCTCCCACTTCCCACATAGTCACAACTCTGAAAATCTCTATATATATAAGGCAAAGCCCTCACTCACTGACTCACTCACTGACTCACTCATCACTAATTCTCCCACTTCCCACATAGTCACAACTCTGAAAATCTCTATATATATAAGGCAAAGCCCTCACTCACTGACTCACTCATCACTAATTCTCCCACTTCCCACATAGTCACAACTCTGAAAATCTCTATATATATAAGGCAAAGCCCTCACTCACTGACTCACTCACTGACTCACTCATCACTAATTCTCCCACTTCCCACATAGTCACAACTCTGAAAATCTCTATATATATAAGGCAAAGCCCTCACTCACTGACTCACTCATCACTAATTCTCCCACTTCCCACATAGTCACAACTCTGAAAATCTCTATATATATAAGGCAAAGCCCTCACTCACTGACTCACTCACTCACTGACTCACTCATCACTAATTCTCCCACTTCCCACATAGTCACAACTCCGAAAATCTCTATATATATAAGGCAAAGCCCTCACTCACTGACTCACTCATCACTAATTCTCCCACTTCCCACATAGTCACAACTCTGAAAATCTCTATATATATAAGGCAAAGCCCTCACTCACTGACTCACTCACTGACTCACTCATCACTAATTCTCCCACTTCCCACATAGTCACAACTCTGAAAATCTCTATATATATAAGGCAAAGCCCTCACTCACTGACTCACTCACTGACTCACTCATCACTAATTCTCCCACTTCCCACATAGTCACAACTCTGAAAATCTCTATATATATAAGGCAAAGCCCTCACTCACTGACTCACTCATCACTAATTCTCCCACTTCCCACATAGTCACAACTCTGAAAATCTCTATATATATAAGGCAAAGCCCTCACTCACTGACTCACTCACTGACTCACTCATCACTAATTCTCCCACTTCCCACATAGTCACAACTCTGAAAATCTCTATATATATAAGGCAAAGCCCTCACCCACTGACTCACTCACTGACTCACTCATCACTAATTCTCCCACTTCCCACATAGTCACAACTCTGAAAATCTCTATATATATAAGGCAAAGCCCTCACTCACTGACTCACTCACTGACTCACTCATCACTAATTCTCCCACTTCCCACATAGTCACAACTCTGAAAATCTCTATATATATAAGGCAAAGCCCTCACTCACTGACTCACTCACTGACTCACTCATCACTAATTCTCCCACTTCCCACATAGTCACAACTCTGAAAATCTCTATATATATAAGGCAAAGCCCTCACTCACTGACTCACTCATCACTAATTCTCCCACTTCCCACATAGTCACAACTCTGAAAATCTCTATATATATAAGGCAAAGCCCTCACTCACTGACTCACTCACTGACTCACTCATCACTAATTCTCCCACTTCCCACATAGTCACAACTCTGAAAATCTCTATATATATAAGGCAAAGCCCTCACTCACTGACTCACTCACTGACTCACTCATCACTAATTCTCCCACTTCCCACATAGTCACAACTCTGAAAATCTCTATATATATAAGGCAAAGCCCTCACTCACTGACTCACTCACTGACTCACTCATCACTAATTCTCCCACTTCCCACATAGTCACAACTCTGAAAATCTCTATATATATAAGGCAAAGCCCTCACTCACTGACTCACTCACCGACTCACTCATCACTAATTCTCCCACTTCCCACATAGTCACAACTCTGAAAATCTCTATATATATAAGGCAAAGCCCTCACTCACTGACTCACTCACTGACTCACTCATCACTAATTCTCCCACATAGTCACAACTCTGAAAATCTCTCTATATATAAGGCAAAGCCCTCACTCACTGACTCACTCACTGACTCACTCATCACTAATTCTCCCACTTCCCACATAGTCACAACTCTGAAAATCTCTATATATATAAGGCAAAGCCCTCACTCACTGACTCACTCATCACTAATTCTCCCACTTCCCACATAGTCACAACTCTGAAAATCTCTATATATATAAGGCAAAGCCCTCACTCACTGACTCACTCATCACTAATTCTCCCACTTCCTACATAGTCACAACTCTGAAAATCTCTCTATATATAAGGCAAAGCCCTCACTCACTGACTCACTCACTGACTCACTCATCACTAATTCTCCCACTTCCCACATAGTCACAACTCTGAAAATCTCTATATATATAAGGCAAAGCCCTCACTCACTGACTCACTCATCACTAATTCTCCCACTTCCCACATAGTCACAACTCTGAAAATCTCTATATATATAAGGCAAAGCCCTCACTCACTGACTCACTCATCACTAATTCTCCCACTTCCCACATAGTCACAACTCTGAAAATCTCTATATATATAAGGCAAAGCCCTCACTCACTGACTCACTCATCACTAATTCTCCCACTTCCTACATAGTCACAACTCTGAAAATCTCTCTATATATAAGGCAAAGCCCTCACTCACTGACTCACTCACTGACTCACTCATCACTAATTCTCCCACTTCCCACATAGTCACAACTCTGAAAATCTCTATATATATAAGGCAAAGCCCTCACTCACTGACTCACTCATCACTAATTCTCCCACTTCCCACATAGTCACAACTCTGAAAATCGGCACAAATATCAACAATGGTAAAAATAGAAAAAGTAAACTATTCCGATCTCGATTAACCCACTTTAAGGGGTCGAAAAGGGGTTAAACGTTCCAAACGAGGAACATTCGAATATCCTACTTCCCATTTGGTCACAACTCTAAATATTGGTACAAATATTAACAATAGTAAACATAGAAAAAGTAAGCTATTCCGATCTCGATTAACTCACTTTAAGGGCTCGAAAAGGGGTTAAACGTTCCAAACGAGGAATATTCGAATGTCCTACTTCTCATTTCGTCACAACTCTAAAAATTGGTGAGAATATCAATAAAGACAAACGAAGAAAAAGTAAGTTATTCCGATCTCGATTAACCCCCTTTAAGAGGTGGAAAAGGGGTTAAACGTTCCAAACGAGGGATATTCGAATGTCCTACTTCCCATTTCGTCACAACTCTGAAATCTGTTGCAAGTATCAACAAAAACAAACGTATAAAAAGTAAGCTACTCCGATCTCTATTTACCCACTCTAAGAGGTCAAAAAGGGGTTAAACGTTCCAAACGAGGGATATTCGAATGTACCACTTCCCATATGGTCACAACTCTAAAAATTGGTACAAATGTCAACCAATGGTAAACATAGAAAAAGTAAGCTATTCCGATCTCGATTAACCCACTTTAAGATTTCAAAAAGGGAAAAGGGTTAAACGTTCCAAACGAGCGGTATATTCGAATGTCCTACTTCTCATATTTTCACAATTCTGAAAACTGGTGTGAATATCAATAAAGACAAACGCAGAAAAAGTAAACTATTCCGATCTCGGGTGGATCAAGGGGTGGAAAAGGGGTTAAACGTTCCAAACGAGGAACATTCGAATGTACCACTTCCCATATGGTCACAACTCGGAAATTTGGTACAAATGTCAAAAAAGATTAAACATAGAAAAAGTAAGCTATTCTGTTCTCGATTAACCAACTTTAAGGGGTCGAAAAGGGGTTAAATGTTCCAAACGAGGGATATCCGAATGTTCCTCTTCCAATGTAGTCATTTTTCTGATGTGTGTTCTTTGCAAATGTTAAAAAAATAAGTCATACCAATATCGATTAACGAATTTTTAAGGGATGAAAAGACGACGCAACATTGAAACTATACGAGGATTAACTTAATGTCTAATTAACTTAATTCCAATACAGCTACTACTTTGAAATTTAGAACTAAGAGCAAACATAAACACAATAAACTATTCCAGTTTACTATTCACAATTATAAATTTCGTTTAAAATGTCAACAAAGGAAAGTTCCTATTTTCATAAATCGATTTGTCGGGATCGAAATGGGAGCAAACGTCTGAAGTGTAGAATACATGAATGGGTCTTTTGATCGCTGAAATGCTAATGGTAAAATTTCGTAGCGCAGCACGGGTATTCAGCTAGTTGTATACATTCAAATCGAAATAAACGGCGACGCAATTATGGTCTTCAGAAGAAGGGGAGGAGGTAGGGGGGGGGGGGAGGACGCCTCGCTGACCAGTCACCCTTGGCGACGACGCCAAACGAAAACAAACCATCGCGATTAAATAATAATAATAATAATAAATAAAAAAAACTTTCGAGGTGACCACTGGCTTAAAAAGGTGACCCACATTATTGGCTACTCCATCTTTTTCTGCGGCGTTTCTCGCCAATGACATAGTTCCTTGGCGTGAGGTATGATGATGTTTTCGCAACGTTCCTGTTTCATGCCGGCGAGACATTTTTAAGAGACCAAAAAATCAACAAGTTTGTTTTTTTTGGTGTTGGGTGGAAGAAATGCTTTTGCAAGCCATCGCGGAAATCGCCTTCCACAACTTCTGGTGAGTTTCTTTTGTTTTTAGCCGCTCTCCACAAATTGAGCCCGTCAAAACAAAGTTGTTGTTTTTTGTTTGTATATCCTTCGTAATGAACTTTTACGTGCAACTAACTATACTAAACTTCAACTTAAGGTGTACGTATACCCTACAATTCACGAAAATCGATAAGAATATTAATTTTTTTGTTATTATATATTAATATTCTCTTATACTTTAGCTTTCAAACAATACTAAACATGTGAAAATATCCGTAATAGTTTTTAAGTTACAATCAATTATAGGTAGGTACTTCCCCTGTTAGATACCAAGTTTTTAAAACTTTAAACCTGTTTTCTGACGAACTGTATTTTGATTATTTCACGCTTTATTCAAACAACGATAATTCAACAACAAAATGTTCAATTATAATTTTTTTTGTATCATAGTAATCTATATAATATGCTAGATGTTTTGAAACTCAATTATATAATATTGGTTGAGAAATTGATTTTTTAGGGATTTTTAAAACTTAGAATTCTTTGAAAATATGGATTTTTGTCATATTTTCGCACAAATTAAATTGTAAAACAAAAACTCTTCTCTATAAGAAACTTAATTGAGATTGAAAACATTAAGAATACTATTTCGAATGGTTTCCAAGTAGAATTGCGTTTCTAAGTAAATTAGAATTTGATATATCATTGTTTGAAAAAGGTACTAATTATCTAATCAAAGCTTAATTAACAAATTAACAATTGCCGAAATTTAAATTTTTGTTATGAAATTATTTTAATCATATACTTTCTAACTAATCTAGAAAATAATTGGATTTTTAAACTCAGAATTAAAATAAAAAATGTTCTAGGGTATACATATACCTTAAGGCGTCTTCTCCACTTTAGGCACCTCGAAAATAGGCTATTTTCGCGATTTTTTTTCGAGGATTTTTGCAAACAATTATGGGATAAAATGGATCCTATATAATAAACACATCTTTCAAGTACAAGAAATTTTTTTATTTTTTTGAACAATTATTATAATAAAACAGTAGCATCGAAAAACCCGTGTAGAAATGTAATGTTCGTGGCT
This sequence comes from Linyphia triangularis, assembly GCA_963978545.1. NCBI lineage: Eukaryota > Metazoa > Arthropoda > Arachnida > Araneae > Linyphiidae > Linyphia > Linyphia triangularis. The sequence continues at coordinate 3,636,263 of OZ021732.1, forward strand.
TGTTGATGAAATTTCGGAAACTATCCGGCCGATTGTCATGAAATTTGAATGACATATTCTTCATAGTTATGGCTATAGCGCATATCATCAGATTTTTGATATTCGCGAAAATAACAAAATGGCGCACGTTTTTCGAAAAAGTAAAAAAAAAAACTCGTTTTTTTGCAGTTTTTTGTAAAAAAAAAATACTTCAAATCAAAATTTCAAAAATCTGATGATATGCGCTATAGCCATAACTATGAAGAATATGTCATTCAAATTTCATGACAATCGGCCGGATAGTTTCCGATATTTCATCAATATTACATTTCTACACGGGTTTTTCGATGCTACTGTTTTATTATAATAATTGTTCAAAAAAAGAATAATTTTTTTTTTCTTGTACTTGAAAGATGTGTTTATTATATAGGATCCATTTTATCCCATAATTGTTTGCAAAAATCCTCGAAAAAAAATCGCGAAAATAGCCTATTTTCGAGGTGCCTAAAGTGAGAAGACTCCTTAACTAGACATCACTTAGACGGTAGATCGTCACAGTGCTCATAGGTATTTAATCCATTTTGGCGGCGTGAAAGCATAATGTTCGCCAAACCACAACCCTGTAAAGCAGGGATTCCCAACCGGTGGTACGCGGGAACGTTTCAAGTGGTACGGTGGTTTCAGGTGAACTAAAAGAAAGTTTTATCGATCTTACAGAAGATAGTTCCATGAAAGATTATTTTAAAGAGAAATATTTAATTAACTTCTGGATCGGATGTAAAACCGAGTACCCTTTGATCTTCCGGCAAGCTCTGCTATTTTTGATGCCATTTGTCACGAGTTACTTGTGTGAGAGTGGATTTTCGGAACTCTTGTACATAAAAAATAAACATAGAAGCAGAATACGTGTTGAAGAGGACTTAAGATTGAAGATAAGTTCCATTACTCCTAATGTTGATATTTTAATCACAGGCAAACAACAAGTTTCGCACTAAAGACTATAAAAGTATATTTTGTATGATGATTAATTTTTTGCTGAGTTTGTACTAATTTTTCCTTTGTATAAGCATGTTATAAATAAACAAATATCTAACCATTAAATATGAAGTTTTCTCAGGAATTTAATTTAAAAAGCCTTTGGAACACTTTTAGAAGAGTAAATATTATACGTTTTTTAAAATATTTAAGTCTGGTGGTACGCCAAAATTTGTCAAAAAGTCAAGTGGTACGCAGGTGTAAAAAGGTTGGGAACCCCTGCTATAGAGAACAAAAGTCTATAAGGTTTGGCGAGAATTATGTCTTCACTCCGCCAAAATGGATTAAATACCTATGAGCACTGTGACGATCTATCGTCTAAGTGATGTCTAGTTAAGTTGAAGTTTAGTATAAATACCCGTGCTTTGCTACGAAATTTTAACATGTGTAATGTTTTAGCTAGCTGTGAGGCAACGCGTTGCGGAAATCTGTCATTCGTGTATAGGACCCAGATTTTGGCGCTTCGCCCGCAGGAAGGTTCATCAAGCAAAATCAAGCTCGCTTCGTTCGCTGAAAAGTTCATGAACACATAAACACAGGCTTATTTCACTCGTTAAAAGGTTCATTGCTATGCAAGCATAGGCTCTTTTCGCTCGCAAAGGTTCATTGCTGCGTAAGCATAAGCTCGCTTCACTCACTAAAATCTAATTGCTACGTAAAGCCTTAGTATTGGAAGCCTTTCCCTTGTCAAGAAAAAAAATTCCCTGTTAATACAATAATACAACACCCCTTTAAGATTATTTTATAAACGTCTTTGTCGAAAGCAAAATTAGAGGCTGATGAAACTACTTATGTTGAAACTTTCAGAGCTCTAGGTTTATTCGAAGTCGCTTTTTGTGAAAAAATTAATTAAAAAGCAAATTAAAATTTTAATATTCTTTTTGTCAGTCCAATTTGAAGGCCAAAACTACTTGTGTTGAAAATTTCAGAAATGTAGCCCAATTACAAATCGTTTTGTAAAATATTTGTTAATTAAAAAAAAAAAATTAAATTCTGTTTTTCAAAAATCCAGTTAGAAGGCCACAACTATTTATGTTGAAAATTTCAAAGCTGTAGCCCTATTTGAAATCGTTTTGTAATATTTACATTAATTAATTAAAAAAATTAATTATTAACAATCTAAACAAAAATTTAAAAATTCTGTTTTTCTTAAGTCCAATTAGAAGGCTAAAACAGCTTATGTTGAAAATTTTAGAGCTGTAGCCCTATTAAAAATCGTTTTGTAAAATATTAATCAATTAATTAAAAAGAAACTAAATAAAAATTTAAAAATCTGTTTTTTTAAAAGTCTGATCAAAATGCCAAAACGACTTACGTTGAAAATTTCAGAGCTGTAGCCCTATTAGATATCGTTTTGTTACACATTTATTAATTAATTAAAAAAAATCAATTAAAAAAGAACTAGTTAAAATTTTAACCTTCTGTTTGTGATGCATAAAATAAGAAGGTCAAAACTACTTATGCTGAAAATTTCAGAGCTCTACTCCAATTTTAAGCACGTTTCTATAGATCCACAGATAGACAGACAGACAGACAGACACACAGCTTGTTTTATTGTTATAGATTGCAACTTATTAAGGAGGAATTCCTAGTGTGGTGAGAACAAACAACAGCACCAAGATAGAAGAGATCGCTTAAAGATCACTCAATATACTCGCTGTGTTACAATCTTTTAGCCCAGTGCATTTAGAAACTACTTTCTCTAACCACCTTGAAATTGGATGAGTATGTGCATAAATTATGACTTCACGAAATGACATCAATTCAAAACTCGAAAATGGCGTCTAATATACTTTATTTCTTATTATATTTAAAATCCTTACCTCAATGCATATGCCAGTGGCTCCGCCTGGTTTTGTCTTTTGCTATTTTAATTTATAATAGATAGACATTTAAAGCGTAAGCAGCTTTCGTTGCGGGCCTCGATCGCGAGACCATTGAATCTCGAGGCAGATACTTTACCGCTGTGCAAAAGAGTACTCCAGTGCACAGAAGCTTTATCTGTTACTTGAGGTCGCCACACAGCCTCCTCCCAGCGACAAAGGAGCGACACTGTTGTTCTTGATCAACGTCTGATTGGTGTTGGAGGTTCGGGATGCTAGTTGCACCGTTGTGTCCGCTTGTTGCACGCGAGTTGCGTATGTGATCGCTAGTTGCGATGTAGTGTCTCCTTTCAGAAGCGCCAATAGATGGCAGCATATTCGTTTTAGTCCGGGTCATCATCATCAAAGCGTATGAAAGCTTTCGTTGCGGTCGACGGGCCTCGATCGCGAGACCATTGGATCTCGAGACAGATGCTTTACCGCTGTGCAAAAGAGTACTCCAGCGCACAGAAGCTTTTATCTGTTATTTGAGGTCGCCACACATTAAATGAAAACAATTTATGCCATTTTATGAAGTGATCAATTTCGTAAAGGTGGTTGTAGAAAGTAGTTTCTAAATGCACTGGGTCAGAAGAATGTAACACAGCGAGTATAGGGAAGGGTCCTTACTAGGATTTCCTCTAAGACGATTTTGAGATCAGAAAAGGGTTTTCATACATTGTTTGACCTCTACGAAGAAAACCATGGATTCTGCGGCATTGTCTAACTTTTTTGTTTCACCAATCTTCATAGGGAAAGGTTTCAGTCAGTTAATTATCGCCAAATTGTACCCGTTTTGAATAGGGCTTCGTACCTGAATCTGGAGTACAATAGAAAAGTGGGCTTAATCCTAGTATACGTTACACGATGAATTTGGCGACATTGGCGATAATGCCTATTCCTTTTTTTCATGGTATGTTTTATGTATTTGCCATCTTCAGGTTACGATTTTCCATGTTTTTGCCTAAGCAAATTCTTAGCGACAATCGTAAAAAAGTTACTTCGGCTTTGGCAACAGTTTGGCGGTTAAGCATCAAGTCATTTAGCGATATTTTTTCAAAATCGCGCCAAGCGTGTAACGTATACTAGGATATTTTACCGAAAAGCGTGTAAAAGCTCTCTTTCAGTGACAGCCTCCCGAAACTTCACGGAATGCATTGTCGTCTATCAAGTCGAATCTATCTGCCACATCCCCGATCCTGGTGGTTGATCAGGCTCCCGGAGAATTTTCCCGGCCAGTCGCAAAACAAAATCGAAGCTTACATAATAGTCCGAGAGGCGACTGCAATTTTTGGACCTCATCGAACATCATTCTGAATTTTTTATAGAGATTGGAGAAAAGTGAGTAGATTAGGAATCCACTGGTCTGCCGTGGCAAAAATGGCCGAAACTGATCAAAAATCGACTTGGATTGAGTTGAACTAAATTCCGATTGCCAAATATGTCATAACTTGCCAAAAAGAGAACAAACTTTTCCGTCTGGCAACACTGCATTTTGATTTTCAATGAGAAAAAGCGAAAACGATTTTTGATCTCTGGCTTGGAAAATATGTATCTTTTAAAAGTAAGCCAAATTGGCGACATCAGTTACGTCATCCGTGACGTAATTTTTATTGCCAACTTGGCTCCCTTTTAATAGATGCAAGTAGACCGTCGCCAGATATCTGAATCGTCTGCAACCTTCTTAATTGAAAATTAAAGAGTGACGGTTACCAAATGAAAAAAAAAATGCTCATTATTTGGCAAGTTATGGCTCATTTGGCAATTGGATTTAGTTCAACTTATTAAAAGTCGATTTTTGACCAGTTTCGGCCATTTTTGCCACGGCAGACCAGTGGATTCGCAATCTACTCATTTTTCTCTAATTTCTATAAAAAAAATCAGAATGATGTTCGATGGGGTCCAAAAATTGCAGTCGCCTCTCAGTCTATAAAGGATTTAAAAATTATTACACGCTTCGTAACTTCTCGCCTTCCTTGGAAAAATAATATTATGGAGGCAATTCAGGGACGTCCGGATAGATCCGAACATCGTCTGTTCTGCCCACTATGGTCTCTTAACTGGAACTCCTGTATATTATCCTATAACTCCTGTTCTACAAGCAGATTCAATTTATTGAATTACCCCCCCCCCCCCCATCTAATTGCTCGCTAATAGGTGGCCAACAGACGCGCTAACTAATTTGAATGAGAGTTGCTATATTCCGAGACAACTTATCCTGACCTTATTGAATACGCTACGGTGATGCGCGATCCGGTTTACTGAGCGCTGATTGGCTGCGAAATAATCTCCTATGAATCGTCTTGATCCGAGAGATGTGAACTGAGCCAATGAGGAACTTTCACGTTTTTTTGGTTTTATTTTTAAATAAAAGAGAAAAAAAAATCATGAAAAACAATACCATTCTTTCAAAAATTTTAGCTCGGATAGATAGTTAAAAAAATATTTAGTTTTTAACTTTGAGATTTGGCGGGAAAAAGCCACTTTTGCGTGAAACGTCAACGCGCAGATAATGAATCAGTCTAAAACCTGTTTTAGACGTGGAATGAGTGTGGTTTCTCCTTCGTTTTGCGACTTTATCTCTGCGCAACCACGTCACGGGGGTTTTTTTCATGCGTTTTTGGTCACGTGACTTTTGCTTTGATTTCGGCTAATTTCAAACTCTATTTTTGATTAATTGAAAGCATAATTGCACTGCTCAAATATATTCGTTGGATAACACTGGAAAATACAAAAAATATTCATTATCCTCACTTATGCAAGTTCCTTATTGTGATTCGCCAAGTGAGTGACGTCACGAAATAGCTCCGTCAAAGCTATATGATTGGTTAAAACTCTTATAGTATCCGTGGTTAGAAAAGTAAAATATGAAGTAAAATTTAAATTTAAAAGCGCTTCTTTTCTTTTTTTCCCTTTCTTTTTTTGTCAGCATATTGTTGCGTTGTACGGGTTCGAAAGATTTGAAGCCAAAGCAGATCAAAACTTGCAGGAATTTATTCCAATATAACTCTTCACTGATTTCTTTACAACTCCAGAACTTCTCGTTCTAGTAGACAGAATACAGCTCTTTTCACAATAATAGAGCACAAAACAGCAGTTAAAAACTTGACAAACAACTGCTAAATCGCCGCAAAAGACAATGCAATACAGTTCGTTTTAGAACTAATCAGTATCCAGTCGACTCACCGGTCAACTAATTCAGTGACTCGAAATCCAAGAACTACTCAGAATCACAACTAACTCAGTGATTCAAAATCAACTAACTTCAGTCAACTATCGGACTCGGCTAACAACTATAGCTCCGTGACTCAAAATCAGTCGACAACTCAAGTCAGGAATACAGCTCTCACAATGAACGTTGAAAGACAACTAAACTAACTAACCCCACTCACGGCCGGGCTTATATAGGGGAGGCAGCGAACCTTCTTGAAACTTCTAGAGGTAGATATTTGGAGAACTTTCCAGATAGTAGTCGAAAAGCCCTATACATGTACATGGGATACATGTACCTATACATGTATCGAAAATGTCGCCAAATGGTCGCCAAGTTTGGCGACATTTGGCGATTTCTCGTCCAATTTGGCGACAAAAATTAGTCGCCAAAACCATCGCCAACTTGGCTCTATCTCGAGATTCCCATTACCATAATGTTAAATGCCCTGCCCCTTGAAACTCGCTTCCCAGAGTTACCTCTGTAAAACCCGTTATCAAGCGATAACACCCCTATTGCCGGGAAACCAACTAACGACGAACTATTGCACTGCCTTATGCGAAATGTACATAAATTACTATTTACAAAATTAACACTACGAAATATTTACAAATATACAAAAATTCGTAACAATATATTTAAGTTTAACACAAAACTATGTGCGCAAGTTATCAATATCACTATACTAAACTCCAACTTAGCTTGACATCACTAGACGATAGGTCTCCACCGTGCTCATAGGCAATTAATCTATTTTCGCGGAGTGAAGACATAATTCTCGCCAAACCTAATAGCCTTTTGTTCTCTACTACAGGGTTGCTGGGCTGAGTTTCCAAGCGGGATTTTTTTCTCGAGGGACGGGATGAAAATGGAATGGGGAGATACAGTATTTTTGACCATCCCGTTTGTCGAACAAAAGGCTATATGGTTTGGCGAGTATTATGCTTTCACGTCGCCAAAACGGATAAATTGCCTATGAGCACTGTGACGATCTATCGTCTAGTGACGTCAAGTTAAGTTGAAGTTTAGCCTATATCAGTTGTGATGTGCTCCGAAGGATACAGTGTATTCAATGAGGTCAAGATAAGTTGTCTTGGACTATGGTATAGATCTTTATGGTGGTGTCAAGCCTTCTTATATGCAAGCATGAACCATCTAGACATTATAGAGATCAGTGGTGCTCTGCCAATCAACACGTTCTACTTATTCCGGGGGAGGGGCTTTAAATCGCATCTCTTCACGCTCAAAAAATCAAAATGTCATCAGACTGGTGGTGTTTCGCTTGAAAGGACCCAGGGAGTAGTAAGTGGGTTAGATCTGGTTCAACGTTCCAGCGAATTCAACATTTCACTTCGCCAGGAGTCAAAGTGCTCATTTAACAGACTGCTTCTTTATGACAGTGCATGATGTAAGAGAGCTGTAGGTAGAATGTATTGGTATTCTGTTTGGGCTGTAGGTACTTGATTGTTATTTGACTGTTTTCGATTGTAGATATTTGAGCTGTAGATATTTGGGTTGTAGGTATTTGAACTGCAGGAATTTTGTAATAGTGATTTGGCTGTAGTTGTAGATATTCGGGTTGTATTTAGGTATTCAGTTGTAGATATTTGAACTATAGGAATTTGGTTGTGGATATTTGGGTTGTAGGTATTTGTACTGCAGGAATTTTGTAATAGTGATTTGGCTGTAGTTGTAGATATTCGGGTTGTATTTAGGTATTCAGTTGTAGATATTTGAACTATAGGAATTTGGTTGTGGATATTTGGGTTGTAGGTATTTGTACTGCAGGAATTTTGTAATAGTGATTTGGCTGTAGTTGTAGATATTCGGGTTGTATTTAGGTATTCAGTTGTAGATATTTGTACTATAGGAATTTGGTTGTGGATATTTGGGTTGTAGGTATTTGAACTGTAGGAATTTTGTAATAGTGATTTGGCTGTAGTTGTAGATATTCGGGTTGTATTTAGGTATTCAGTTGTAGATATTTGTACTATAGGAATTTGGTTGTGGATATTTGGGTTGTAGGTATTTGAACTGCAGGAATTTTGTAATAGTGATTTGGCTGTAGTTGTAGATATTCGGGTTGTATTTGAGCTGTAGAAAGTTGGTTCTTGGTATTTGAGCTGCAAGATTTTGGTTGGAGATATTCGGTTGTAGATATTTGGGTGGTAGGTATTCGGGTTGCTATTATTTGAGTTGCAAGAATTTCGTTTTAGGTATTCAGTTGTAGATATTTGAACTGTAGGAATTTGGTTGTGAATATTTGGGTTGTAGGTATTTGTACTGCAGGAATTTTGTAATAGTGATTTGGCTGTAGTTGTAGATATTCGGGTTGTATTTGAGCTGTAGAAAGTTGGTAGCAGGTATTTGAGCTGCAAGAATTTGGTTGGAGATATTCGGTTGTAGATATTTGGGTGGTAGATATTCGGGTTGCTATTATTTGAGTTGCAAGAATTTCGTTTTAGGTATTCAGTTGTAGATATTTAAACTATAGGAATTTGGTTGTAGATATTTGGGTTGTAGGTATTTGAACTGTAGGAATTTTTTTATTTAGGTATTTGGTTGTAATTGTAGTTATTCGAGTTGCTGTAAATTTTTTTGTTGGTATTTGAGCTGAAAGAATTTGATTCTATGCATTAGGTTATAAATATTCGGTTTTAGGTATTCGTTTACAGGTACTCGTGTTGTAGGTATTTGAGCTGAAATTTTTTGTTTTTGCTGTCTGCATTTGGATTTCAGATATTTAGGTTGAATGGAAAATTATTCTGCTCGTTCACAAAATTTATGTCTGACAACATTTATATTGAACAAACATGTTATGTCCAAGAAAGCTTTACACTTTTAAAAATTATTCTTTGCATTTTTGTTGCAAGGAATCACGTTTTTCAGACGGCATATAAAGAGTTATTTTTACGAAACTTGATTTTAAGAGGTAAAATTTTTAACTTTTAAGAGCTTTGAAAATATTCCATTTTTTACTCTCAAAAGATTTTTATTGTTGTTAGACAAGTTAATTCTTCGTTCTCGCGAGGTAGATGAAAACTTTGCTCAACTCTATTTTCGAAACGAACAACTAAATTTCTGTAAGGTTTTTGTAAAACACTTCTTTATATTAATAGATTACATTTTACTTAATTGGTCAGTATTTCTCTCAAAAAAAAAAAAAATTGATGTATGGGGAATTTCTTATACGATATATAATAGACTGAGAGGCGACTGCAATTTTTGGACCCCATCGAACATCATTCTGAATTTTTTGTAGAAATTGGGGAAAAGTGAGCAGATTACGAATCCACTGGTCTGCCGTGGCAAAAATGGCCGAAACTGGTCAAAAATCGACTTTTCATAAGTTGAACTAAATCCATTTGCCAAATGCGCCATAACTTGCCAAATAATGAGCATTTTCTTTTTATTTGGTAACCCTCACTCTTTAATTTTCAATTAAGAAGGTTGCAGACGATTCAGATATCTGGCGAGGGTCTACTTGCATCTATTAAAAGGGAGCCAAGTTGGCAATAAACATTACGTCACTGATGACGTAACTGATGTCGCCAATTTGGCTTACTTTTAAAAAATACAAGTTTTACCGAGCCAGAGATCAGAAATCGTTTGCGCTTTTTTCATTGAAAATCAAAATATAGTGGGTTGCCAGACGAAAAAGTTTGTTCTATTTTTGGCAAGTTATGACATATTTGGCAATCGGATTTTAGTTCAACTCATTCCAAGTCGATTTTGGACCAGTTTCGGCCATTTTTACCACGGCAGACCAGTGGATTCATAATCTACTCACTTTTCCCCAATTTCTATAAAAAATTCAGAATGATGTTCGATGAGGTCCAAAAATTGCAGTCGCCTCTCGGACTATAAGAAATTTGAGAGATTTTTGAGGAATTTGCTAAAACATGATGTCCTAATTTATTTAAGATCTTTTGGCACAATTACTCTATCATTCACTTATTGATTCAGTCTGATCGAAACATCAATATTGGATCAATAGCCTAAAAGTAATTACATTTCCTATAACGCATTTTCAGTTTTATATCGTTTTGTAACACTTAAAAAAATTACTTCTCATTTTAATGAAAATGTGACAATTTAGCAATTGTTAATTTAAATTTAATTAAACAAATTGTGGTGGTGTGTTGACTACATCGATATAAATAAACAACTGGATAGACTGCTTAACACTGAGAAAATGAAGCCGTTGCCAGATGCCGTTGGTGGGATAAAAAATACGGATTGCCGAGGATTGAAAATAAAATTTTGGGTTGTACACAGCAGAAATGTCATTAGTAGACCTTAATTAGTAATAATGCGCAAAAAAATATATACTCTAGCATTTTACAAGGTTTTTTGCATTTCCATCCAACTATTAAAGTGAACTGTGATTGGTTAGTCTTCCCACCAGCTTCGCAATCCCCGGCGCGTTTTTCTCTTTGCATTGACAATGAAGCAGTCTATCCAGTTGTTTATCTATATCGATGGTTGACTCTACACTACAAACAAATTATAGCATTAGAAAACTATCAACAGACGCTTAAAGTTTTTTGCTTGGCGTAAAAGTTTTTGCAACTGTGCTGTATTTTGCTATATATAAATTTACGCCGTTCACCATGCAGTTTTGGACGAGCATTTTTGACTCGTAATTCAAAATACCTCCCCCCCCCCCTTTTTTTTTTGACAAAAAGTTGCTTAAATTTAGCTGTAGGTATTTGGCAGAAGGTACTTGAATGTAGGTATTATAGCCGTAGTAATTTGGCTGTAGTGTTGGGAAGGCAATTTCATGATATTTTAAGTATGTGATTCCTTTAGAAGTTTTAAAAAAGCAGCCCCCTGTTGAACACCAGGCTTTTCACATCGGGGTTTTATTGCTTTTTTTTAGTTGCCGGGTTACAAAGAAGTCAGGGGTTTAAAAAGTTTTATTACCACACAGGTGGTGAGTTTTGAAATATCTGTATTTTTTATAAAGGAATCCCTTAGCCAATAAGACCAGGCCAAAATATAGGCGGGTCTACAACTGACCATTCAAGTAAAGATTTTGAATATTTTGGGCGGTGCGTTAAGCATGATTTGAGAATGAGTTTTAGTGGGGAAAATGGAGATGCAGGGACTTGGCCCCGTTAACAATTAATATAGAGAGTTGACAATTCCGAATATGTCAGTACACAACTATCCTTAAGATGTTTTTCTGAGAACGAGAAATTGATGATGTTGCTGAGTCCATGCAAGTCCATTTACATATAGTTTTCCAGTCGAGATTTTATTTAATTTAATTGGAACAAATTGATTTATATATATTTGTTCTTGAACCAGTTTTGATTTAATGTGTTCCTTGAGTAATTGTAACTTTTGTTTTTGTATCACTAATTTTAGACCAGAATTAAAGTATATTTTATTTAGCAAGTGTTTGTTGTTATGAGTTTCAGATAACTTGAGTTATTGTATAATTATATTATCACGGATTTAGTTACTTGGCCCAAATGCAATGTACTACGACTATAATCAAAAGGAGGCATTCAGCCGTCCAACAGTAGGCATTTAGTTGTAGGCTGGGCCTGATTTGGAAAGCCGTTTACTATAGGCACAACATAGCAGATACTTCCCATATCGACAATTATTGGTCTAATTGAAATAGTAGTGACAATTTTAGATTATTATCTTAAGTTAATGTTGACATACTATTATTTTAATAACTAATAATATTTATTAAACTATATGTTCATATTTTGTGGCAATGAGGAAGTGTGCTCTGAACAGAATATTAATAGTTGCAAAATAATTCAGACAATTTGTGGCTCCCAAAATTCGGTGGCTCTATGCAAGGACCTTATAGGCCTTATGGAAAATAAGGCCCTGATGGTTGTAGGTATTTATTTGAGCTGTAACAATTTGATTGTAGATATTCGATTTTAGGTATTTGGGTTGCATGCAAGATTACCGCGATTTATATCTGGGGAGACACTTTGAGGGTTAGAGGGACTGAAAAAATACGAAACGAAATCGAGACAATATCGCTTCCGATGTTGTCGCTGAGTGTTAGCGCAGAATGTACCTAGCATACCTGCCAACATTGGTATTTTCAAATTAGTACAATTTTTACGGAACAAATATTTGCATTCCTATGATTCATGGAAAGTCAAATAGTGATAATATTTATGAATGTAATATAGAAATAATAGTAATTCACTTGCAAATGAAAAAAAAAAATGCATAATAGTTAATTGCTCCCAAATATAACAAATTGTTACATTTTAGCACGGAATGGAAATTATAAAATAAAATACTAACCAGGATTTAAAAATAAATCAAATTTAAACTATACGATGAAATCTTTCATGAGGCTCTGATGAGGTTTTACACCCAAATAACATGCTTTATGGCAAATAAACTACAGTGAAACATACAAGGAGTCAGTGGTATTCAAAGTGTTTAATCACACGCACAAATATCAATTATGAATGCCTTCGAATTCTTATTATTACATTTGATGTTGTCGCTGTGTTTTTTAGAATTGATATGAACTATGACATCAGTAAATCCTCCACGAGAAATCTTAATATCAGATGCATAGATAGAGCAGAATGCAAAATTTGTTCATTTGCTTGAATTTATGATGATTTGAAGTAAACTGCTTGGTATAAGACTCCAAAAAACTTGAATTATTAAAAAAAAAAAATTAAAAAAAAAAACGGTTTTAAGAAAAACACGAAAAGTACAGTGAAATCCGTACGATTTTTTTAGCTGTTCGTACAACCGTACAAAATAGTAAAAATCCGTACATTGTACGGATAATCCGTATAAGTTGGCAGGTATGACCTAGTCATCACAGCATCTAAAAAAACGTCACGCCGCAATTTTTGTTTTTATGGGACGACAATTACCTACTGCAGATATTGACACATCCTAGCCAGGATACTTTCCCAATCGAACACCGGTGATAAAAAAAAAAGCAAACATAAAAATGCTATTTTACGATAACAAGATATCTCGGGCACAAAAGTCTTATCGACAACAACAATCTGGGCGGGAAGAAGAAGCACAAGGGGAAGGAGTGAGTCTGTTTTTGCATCCGTCTTCTCAAGGAGGAAAGATTTTTGCCTGTGTCCTTGACAATATTTGACGCGAAGGTGTGGAAAGAAAAGAAAAAACAAAAAGAGACTGATTACCTTTTTTTTTGACTCTTGTCTCGAGTGACGACTTTTCCTGGTTCAGATGGATGGTGGTGTTAGCAACGGTCACTCCTCGCCGCTCAAGGGAGGAGGTGACAGGTCGGAAGAGACTGTGCAAGGGTTGCCCAGCGAGTTGGGGGTCAAATTCGACAAGAGACTGCTGCTCAGGTGAGTATTTTGTTCATCGCGTTGAAACTTGGTAGACAGACTTGGTATCGATGACAACGCGTGCTTATCCCTCAAGTTTTGAGGCGATGCCCATGTTCACCAACAAAGCAACTCCGGAGGGGGAAAAAAACCCGGTTCCTAGACATTTTGGTTGGGAGAAAGCTGGCTTGTAAAGCACGGGATTCAATGGGAATTTGCGACTGTATTGCAATAAAACTGTAAATAATCAAGTTTCAATTGAGTAAATCGTTAAACAGACGTTCTAAATGGATTTTAGACATTCTGAAATATATTTTTACTTAGTTAAAATTGCAGTTTTTATTTATTAATGTCTCTTAATGATCGAATTTCGGTGAAATCGCGGTGAAAAGAGCTGATTTCGGCGTGATTTTGGTTGGCGGCGTAACGAATTACCGGTCGTATGATGTCACATGCCCCTCGAGTATGTCCACAGAGTGGATGTTTTCTTCGTGGTGATTTAACAATATGAAAACGGCTACGTTGCCAAACTGTCTCTACTTAATTTGTCTCGACATAAGTAGCAAGATAATGACGTCCAAAGTATCGTAGGTCATCGTAAATAATCCAACGCTTCCAGTTTCATGGCGCAATATAACTTTTCAATGATTTTTATTGATTATGCAGCCGAAAAAGCTTAATTTGTCTCGACATAAGTAGCAAGATAATGATGTCCAAAGTATCGTAGGTCATCATAAATAATCCAACGCTTCCAGTTTCATGGCACAATATAACTTTTCAATGATTTTTATTGATTATCTACCCGAGCTTATAGTAAAAACTTTGTGTTTTGGAGTTAGTTTTTATTTCATTAGAAAATGTCTGATTGAACTACAATTTTTTGAAAAATTAACACCAGATATATATATATATATATATATATATATATATATATATGTAGTGTATTCGCATTGGAATCGTCAATGTAGCTATTAGATTGCTCTAGTAACTTCTCCAGTTAGCGAGAACCACTCAGAACATAGTAGAACGTCACTCAAACTCATATAAGCTACGTAATCCCTTTTGACTCCGCCTCTTGGAGTATCAAATCTTGACTAGTGATTGCGTCACCCACTTCGTTCAGAGCCTCTCTGACAATAAACTTTTACATTTGTTTAATCTCGGCTGCATATATATATATATATAAGAATAGAAAAGTCCGCAAGTGATTTTGTAATTGGAATTTACTTAAATTATTTGTGATTATTTTATTATTGTTTATATTGTATTTTTTATTATTACTACTACTATTTTGTAATTCTTTATTTTGGTAACGAAGAAACTAGAACTTTTCTTTTAGTTAGTTCACATTTATTGTAGAATTCGGTAGTCCATTTATTTAGAAATTTTTTATGTTCAACAAGAATCTAAATAAGTCATGGTTTTGTGGTATACGGATTTGAATCGCCCCTTATCATACGGATTATAAGCAACTTTCAATAGCTTCATTAGAATGAGTGTTTCGTATTAAAATAATAATAATAATAATAATAATAATAACATTATTATGATTATTCTTTGTAAATAATAACAACACCGATAATAACAATAATTATGCATAATAATTATAATGTTTTTACATAATAAACCTAATTATACATAATAATAACTAGGGGGATCCTCCCCCTGCTCGCTTACGCTCGCCAACCCCCTGGATTGCTATGCAATTCCCTTGGTTCGCTCCGCTCGCTTTAAAGTGAGGCATTTAAAATATGCCCTAGAAAAAAGCTTTTTCGGCTGCATAATCAATAAAAATCATTGAAAAGTTATATTGTGCCATGAAACTGAAAGCGTTGGATTATTTATGATGACCTACGATACTTTGGACGTCATTATCTTGCTACTTATGTCGAGACAAATTAAGTAGAGACAGTTTGGCAACGTAGCAGAACGTTTTTGGAAAACATTAAAAATAAGCACTCTCGTACACATATTTAAAAAAGATAAGTTATTTCAGAAAGCAATTTAAACTTATGGACTGGTTTTGTATGAAGTGCCAAAATAATTAAAGTTGCACATCGAAATTTCTGAACGAAGCAATATTAGCAATCATATGCTTGCATAAGTCTTTGAGCGATACTTAAAAAATGACACAAACTGTTTATCCGCAATGCTGAAGTATTTATTCAATCGGTGTGAATGTTAGCATGGAAACCTTAACCCTTTCACTCCCAGTGATGCCAATTGGAATCACAACATTTACATTTTTTTTTCTCCTCACCTAATACTCCCAGTGAATTCGAATCAACGTTTTTACAATCATCAAACTATTCTCTGCCCAAATATATTTTTCTTTTTCACCAATATATGGCTGCACGGGTTCTGTTGCTGAATGAAATGAGGCTTTTTTATGTTTTCTCAATTCCGAAAAAGATGCCGAAATTAATTTCATTTCTTAAGTAATTTAAATTAAATAACTCTTTTAAATATGTTCGTATTATTTTCTTTAATATTTAAAAATTGTATATTAAGGTGTATGTATACCCTAGAATTTTTTTTTAAAAATTCTGAGTTTAAAAATCCAATTCTTTTTTACATTAGTTAGAAAGCATATGATTAAAATAATTTTATAAAAAAAATTCAAATTTCGGCAATTGTTAATTTGTTAATTACGCTTTAATTAGATAATTAGTACCTTTTTCAAACAATGATATATCAAATTCTAATTTACTTAGAAACGCAATTCTACTTGAAAACCATTCAAAATAGTATTTTTAATGTTTTGAAACTCAATTAAATTTCTTATATAGAAGATTTTTTGTTTTACAATTTATTTTGTGTGAAAACATGAAAAAAATCCACATTTTCAAAGAATTCTAAGTTTTAAAAATCCCTCAAAAATCAATTTCTCAACCAATATGATATAAATGAGTTTCAAAACATCTAACATATTATATAGATTACTATGATGTAAAAAAAATTATAATTGAACATTTTGTTGTTGAATTATCGTTGTTTGAATAAAGCGTGACATAATCAAAATAATGTTCGTCAGAAAACAGGTTTAAAGTTTTAAAATCGTGGTATCTAACAGGGGAAGTACTACCTATAAATGATTGTAACTTAAAAACTATTAAAGATATTTTCAAACGTTTAGTATTGTTTGAAAGGTAAAGTATCCGAAAATATTATGATAAAATAACAAAAAAATTAAAAAAATTATCGATTTTCGTGAATTGTAGGATATACGTACACCTTAACCATTTTTAGCGAATAAATATTTTTAAATTTTAACATTTGCAGCGATTGAAAAGTGATGATTCCATTTGGCATCAGTGGGAGTTAAGTACAACTCAACACCTTTTCCCGGCTATATTATTTATTTTAAATTCGAACTGTTATTACCACGTTATTGCTATTTTTTTCTAGCAGTGTACACTTCGTTAAGATATATTTACGACTAAATAGAAGATTTTAAATTTTAATTGTTTTATTTAGAAATCCCGAAGCGAAATAGCTATAGACTTGTCCTATACCTAATGCCCAATGATGCCATTTGGAATCATTTTTAATTTTAATTAAAAAATGAAACAAAAAAAAAATTGCTTTCAACCCTGTTATTCTGGATACCAAATGAGTATATTTTATAAATTTCAGATTTTTAAAATGAAAAATAAATAATTGGGACTGAAAGGGTTAAATATTCTTAAAGGAAATTCCGTGCTCAATTTGTATCGCCATGTATCCGGAAAACGTTCAGAATAAATATGTTGTAGTTATTTGCTGAATCCTAACAAATCTAACTTGTTTTAATTGTATAAGAAAGAGAGATCCCGGAATTCTAATCCAAAAGAAATGTACACATCTTGCATCATTGTAAATATTAAATCAATACGTTTTAAATAAGTAATAATTTGTTTCTGTAGACTGTAATAAGAAAAACAAAATTTAGCGAATCCGAGTTGTTTTCTGTTGCCAGTTGTATTAGTCAAATTTCGAAAGATATATTGCGATTGGCTGAATTAAGAAATTCGTGCGTAAAATGCATTTAGAAGATTTGTGTTTGGATGTTTGAAGTTGTTGCCATTCTGCTCACAGAAATACAGCCAAATTTGGACGTTACGCAAGAGAATTATATATATAGATAATAATAATAATTGCTGCTATTTTCGCCGTCATAATAGTAAATATATATTCATAATAACGATGATAGTTTAAATGATGATGATAATAATAAATAAATTAATTGTACTTGTTGTGTTACGTCCCTGAATGTGATGCTTTAAGCTCTATACCTATTGTTGCGAACACAATGACGTCACATGAATAAACTCTATTCTTAAATAATTATTTAACGTGAACAATTTCGATTAATTATGTTTAAGTTTTAGTTACTCGCCAAGTATGGCAACAAGCAAAAGATTAATGTTTAGATTTCTTTTTTTCGGTTTTGTAAAAATATGTCGTTCTAAAAAGTTTTAAAGTAAATATTTTCTGTCTTATGATAACAGACTTTGTTCTTCTGTTTAATCAGTGTCCTGTCAAGATCTTTTGTTTATCAAATGTTTTGGGAAAGTGATTCGTGTCAGAAGGATTTTAATTTTTTTGAATCCAACACCTATCTTTAACCTCGAGTGTCCTCCTACGCTTATTCTCACTCAACATTTCCTGCTGAGAAATTAAATGCATGTTAGACAGAACAATGATTAACCTCTTTTGGATATCTCTGTTTCTAAATGTTAATGACAAATGCCTTCATTTCTGTTACTGACAGGGTTGAATCTAAAAATCAGAAAGTAATTGTAAACAGTTATGGGGGTACTGCTATATCACTCGGTCTTTCTGATGTGAGTTAACAAATTAAGAGTTACTAGGGGGCTTCGCCCCCTGCTCGCTAACGCTCGCCAACCCCCAAACGCCTCGCTGCGCTCGGATTGAGCGGCTTTGCCGCTCGAATTTGTGGTTAAAACATCTTGCTGCGCTCGAATAGGTTTGCCAGCCATAAAAAATGTAACCAAATTTTTATAAATTTAATGTAAGGCCTAATAGAGAAAACACCCAAATTGCAAGTTTCAGAATAGAAAGTTAAATATACTATCCCCCAACATTCTGACTTAAAACTTCATTAGCTATGCCCTTACATTGAAGTCCTAATATTTTTTATTTATTCTGATAAGTCGCCCCGTTAGAGAACGAAGTCCAACGCGAAGCATTTTCTGGATAGAAATACTTCAAAATAATAATTACTCTAATACAAAAATGCTTCAGAAAAAGAGGAAAAAAATCAACTTTGAAACGAAGAGTTTAAAAAGAGCTTTAAAATTAGCAACGGGTTTGTTGTTTACATATGTAAGGATAGCTTTAAAATTAGCAACGGGTTTGTTGTTTACATATGCAAGGATAGCTTTAAAATTAGCAACGGGTTTGTTGTTTACATACGCAAGGGAGAACGACGTCCAAAGCGAGGCATTTTCTGGATAGAAATACTTCAAAATAATAATTACTCTAATACAAAAATGCTTCAGAAAAACAGAAAAAATCAACTTTGAAACGAAGAGTTTAAAAAGAGCTTTAAAATTAGCAACGGGTTTGTTGTTTACATACGTAAGGATAGCTTTAAAATTAGCAACGGTTGGTTGGTTGGTTGGTTGAACCCCCGAGCTGCAGGTTTGTTGTTTACATACGTAAGGATGTTGCCAATCATATATTCAAAATCATTGAGGCTTTGTAGTAGCTTAATGATGAAAAATATTGAAATTTAACTAATTAATAAAGTGTTAATAAATTAGTTTGGCGAATCTACAGCTTATTTCCTTTAAAATGACACCTTGATCATTGAAATTGGTTGAGCAGTTTAGGCGGACGGACTAACCCCAAAAAACGTATTGCCTATTAAATATATAGATGTAGAAACGGGTTGTTGTTGTTGTTTTTTGTAAGTTACGATGACAAATACAGGAAGGAAGAATTATCAGAAAATATATATTTTTGGCATAAGAGGTGAAAGTAATTATTGCTTTTGCAGTCAGAATCTCTTTTTAATAAATTCCTTAAGGGGACTGTTAAGGCAAAAATTTCAAAAATTTCTATTTTTATATTTTAGTGGAAATATATAGCCTGCAATTCTAGCTTTCAGTACATACCTTACTTTTGCTGATCCGAGAAGAATTAAGAATATTATTTGAGTTTTTGTAAGCGCGCATATCAGAAATCGTATGTATTTCAGTTTCTTAAATTGCATTTTTCTCTTCTGTGTATTTTAAGATTTTTAGGTATTCGATTTGTTCCTTGCGATTCAAAAGTTGATGTATTTTTCTTAAATTTGGAGATATTGTTTACTATACTATTTTGAACACAATTGTGCATTGATTTTGGAATCTGCTATTTTTTTATTGTTTTACAGTAATTTTCGTAATGCTTCTATTTAAAAAGTTTAAATTTTTTGCCGTAGTACCAAAGTTTTACTTTTAAATAATTAACTAATGAGTCAAATTCAAAATCCATGCACAATTTTGTCAATATATATTAAATTAGCTTGTACAAAAAAATTTAGATAGATTGCAAAAAATTTGAATCGCAAAGAGCGTTTTTAAAATTACGGAAAAAACGCTAAATTTTTCAATAAAAATTTAATTTCTTGAAAAAAAATCAATAAAATTTTTTGAAATTTTAGGTTGTGTTTCATCTAATTGCTATTGAACTGCACAAAAAAATTCATGAATTTCAGACAAAAATTGAAGAATTTTTATTTTTGACTTAACAGTCCCCTTAAGAGGAAATTTTAGTAATGATCATTCCCTATACTCAACAACCTTCTAGCCCCTACTGCATTTATAAACTATTTTATATAAACCCCCCCCCCCCTAAATGATCACATAATGAAATGACATAAATTAAAAACTTGAAAATAGCTTCGAATATATTGTTACGAATTTTTGTATATTTGTAAATATTTCGTAGTGTTAATTTTGCAAATAGTAAAATTTATGTACATTTCGCATAAGGCAGTGCTATAGTTCGTCGTTAAGTTGGCTTCCCCGCAACATGGGTCTTTAATGCTTGATAACGAGTTTTACAGAGGTAACGCTGGGAAGCGAGTTTTACAAGGAGCAGGGCATTTAACATCATGGTAATGAAAATCTCGCCACGTTGGCGTCGGTTTTGGCGACTAACTTTTGTCGCCAAATTTGGCGACATTTTCGGTCCCCATGTACATGTACAGGACTTTTCGACTACGATCTGGAAAGTTCTCCAAATATCTACCTCTAGAAGTTTCAAGAATGTTCCCCTCCCCTGTATAAGACCGGCCAAGTGAGCGGGGAGTTAGTTGTTGACTGGAGTTAGTTAGTCAGTCACTTGAATTACTGAGTGGAGTCTGTTAGTTGACTGGAATTACTGAGTCTCAGTGAGCATTCAGAGTAGTTCTAAAGCGAACTGTATTGCATTGTCTTTTGCGGCGATTTAGCAGTTGTATGTCAAGTTTAACTGCTGTTTGTGCTCTATTGTTGTGTACAGAGCTGTATTGTGTCTGGAGTTGTAATAGAATTTGTGAAGAGTTATATAGGAATAAATTTCTGCAAGTTTTGATCTGCTTTGGCTTCAAATCTTTCGAACCCATCCACGCAGCAACATAATGAAATGACATTAATTAAAAACTTGAAAATAACTTCGAATATATTTTATTTTAGATTTTAATTCCTTACGTCAATGCCTATGCAGTGGCTCCACCTGGTTTTGGCTATTGCTATTTTAATATTCATTTATAATAGACAGACATAAAACAATTCGCGTCATTTCAATGAAGTGACTTTTTTCGTCATTACTCTCCAAATGTCAAGGGGGGGGGGTATTCAAAAGTAGTTTCTAAATGCACTTGGCTAGAAGATTTAGACTGAGAGGCGACTGCAATTTTTGGACCCCATCGAACATCATTCTGAATTTTTTATAGAAATTGGAGGATAGTGAGTAGATTACGAATCCACTGGTCTGCCGTGGCAAAAATGGCCGAAACTGGTCAAAAATCGACTTTTAATAAGTTGAACTAAATCCAATTGCCAAATGCGCCATAACTTGCCAAATAAATGAGCATTTTTTTTTATGTGGTAACCCTCACTCTTTAATTTTCAATTAAGAAGGTTGCAGACGATTCGGATGTCTGGCGACGGTCTACTAGCATCTATTGAAAGGGAGCCAAGTTGGCAAAAATATTACGTCACTTATGACGTAACTGATGTCGCCAATTTGGCTTACTTTTAAAAAGATATAAGTTTTCCGAGCCAAATAAGATCGTTTGCGCTTTTTCTCATTGAAAATCAAAATGAAGTAGGTTGCCAGACGAATGAGTTTGTTCTATTTTTGTCAAGTTATGATATATTTGGCAATCGGATTTTAGTTCAACTCATTCCAAGTCGATTATTGACCAGTTTCGGCCATTTTTGCCACGGCAGACCAGTGGATTCGTAATCTACTCACTTTTCTCTAATTTCTATAAAAAATTCAGAATGATGTTCGATGGGGTCCAAAAATTGCAGTCGCCTCCCGGACTAATTGTAAAATAGAGAGTATAGGGACTTTCTTTTAAAATTGACGTCCTTTCAGGAATGGAACACACTAACAAAAATTCCCTTCTAAAGAAGAACTCGCGCGATGAAATTTACTCTCACGCTCGAAAATATTTCCCGAGAATTTTTCGGGGTTCTGCTATTTTTTTTTTTTTAATGTTTTGATCTTGGTATATCAGTAATACTCAACCTATTTTTAGTCTTTACACACTAACTTACTTTTAACGATTTCAAAATTTGGCGGCACACAAAGAAAAAGATAAGTTTAAAAGTTGTTTACTTACCTATAATACACTGTGTAAAATAGTAATAATAATTTGGAATGTAAAATTATATAATATGCACTACAAACACAACAGCACTTTATTAAGTGATTAATTTTAAATGAATAATAAGAATACTTTTAATGAGAAATTTGAGTTTGATGTTTTTTGATAATTTCATTTATATTTGTTCGCAAAAATGACAATGCTACTCTCGTATCGTCTTCTACATTTAACAGTCTCGATCTTTTTTTCGTTTTTATGTTGGTAAATACTGAAAATCCGAATTCACACAAATAAGATGTAGAAAATTGTAATAATATTTTTAAAGCTTTTTTTGGCTATCGTGGGATAATCGCAGCTAATGCTAATCCAAAATGAATTAATTGATTCTTCTGAATATTTTAAAATTAAATCTCGATTATTATAAAGCTAAATTAGTTATTCCTCTTCCTTCAAAGTTAATTCAAATACAGAAGTATTCGTTATCACAAATGGATTACGAACCCAACCAAATTTTTTTTATATCTAAATTTGGGAAATAATGAATAATTCTCTCCTCTAATGTTGTCAAATGGTCAATAACAATTTTGCGTAGAAATATAATCCGAAAGTGGCGAAGTGATCTTTGAAATCGCAAGCGGAATTCGTGGGAAACTAAGTCTCAATGGATGTGCTTTCCAAACATCAGACAACAAGACGCACACTCACACACCTGCAGGGGATTGTATGTAAAAAAAACTAGAGTAAAAAATAGGTCAAAAACGAGACACAGACAAACATGTAAAGAAGCGGTGAAAGTGAAAAATCTTCGTTACAATATTCATATATATATATATATATATATATATATATATATATATATATATATATATATATATATATATATATATATATATATATATATATATATATATATATATATAAGTACTTTTCTTTAATTTAAACTTTACTCGTAATAAAAAAAAAAAAAAAGCATTATAATTTTAACTATATACATTTCTAAAATTTGGCGCCACACAAAAGTGCCGCGGCACAGTGGTTGAGAATCACTGTGGTTTGGTTGGTTGTATTCAGATTATCTGGCGCCGTCAGCAACACGAGGGCTATAATGCGCCGAAGCATTCGTCATTAGACAAGCCAACATACATTTACAAACACCCATGCCTAACACGGGACTCGAACCCGCAACCTCGTGGTCTAGAAGCCAGCACGCTAACCACTATACCGTTTGGTCGGTTGGTTGGTTGGTTGTATTCAGATTATCTGGCGCCGTCAGCAACACGAGGGCTATAATGCGCCGAAACATTCGTCATTAGACAAGCCAACATACATTTACAAACACCCATGCCCAACACGGGACTCGGAACCTCGAGGTCTAGAAGCCAGCACGCTAACCACTATACCGTTTGGTCGGTTGGTTGGTTGGTTGTATTCAGATTATCTGGCGCCGTCAGCAACACGAGGGCTATAATGCGCCGAAACATTCGTCATTAGACAAGCCAACATACATTTACAAACACCCATGCCAACACGGGACTCGGAACCCGCAACCTCGCGGTCTAGAAGCTAGCACGCTAACCACTATACCGTTTGGTCGGCGAAACACTGTGGTATATCATTGTTTTGTTCGCATTACGTAATTGCAATTTGCTCTGCATTACAAACATTTTGTAATCATTCATCAACGACTCTGTCAAACCTACGACTGTTGTTAATATTTATTCCGGTACCTTCCTCGTACTTCTTTCATGCGGTGAAGAAATAGATAAATTATTATTTAATTAATCATTTAGGGATATTGCGTATGAGGAAGAGAAGGTCGTTAAGGTGTACGTATACCCTACAATTCACGAAAATCGATAAGAATATTCATTTTTTTGTTATTATATATTAATATTCTCTTATACTTTAGCTTTCAAACAATACTAAACATGTGAAAATATCCTTAATAGTTTTTATGTTACAATCCTGTTAGATACCACGTTTTTAATACTTAAAACCTGTTTTCTGACGAACTGTATTTTGATTATTTCACGCTTTATTCAAACAACGATAATTCAACAACAAAATGTTCAATTATAATTTTTTTTTGTATCATAGTAATTTACATAATATGCTAGATGTTTTGAAACTCAATTATATAATATTGGTTTGAGAAATTGATTTTTTAGGGATTTTTAAAACTTAGAATTCTTTGAAAATATGGATATTTGTCATGTTTTCACACAAATTAAATTGTAAAACAAAAACCAGGGTTCCCACTCTTATTGAAGAAAAAAATTCAAGGACTTTCAAGGACCTTTTTAAGAAAATTCAAGGACCTTTTTAGAAAAATTTAAGGACCATAATTTTAAATACATCAGACGTAAAATTACAAAACGGAGTTTATCGGTGGTCAGGGGTATGGTGGAGTGGGAATATGAGGCAACGGCGATCCTTTACCTTTTTAGAAGGCGGAACGACATTCCCTCATCTAAAATTTCTTTTTTCTCTTTACGTAATACTGAACTCAAAGCCAAGTAAGCAAACAAAAAAGTCATTTTGTGAGAACTTGTTTTCGTCTGGGATCCACAACTTCAGAGCTGAACAGGCAAGTCCAAGTTTTTGTAAAACACTTGAAAAAGGCACGGCAACCCACACATGGCCATTTCTCTTTCATTAGAAATGAACTTATATATGTTTACATTTAGCTACGATTCATTCAATAGCAATTATCCTCTTCAACGAATGATCTGTATTTGTGGAAGAATTCCAGACGTCAAATTTGTATGGTTCGTCGTATATACAGTCTAAAACTTCCATACACAAATTCACGCCAAATATCTACATTTTTAAAGAACAAAACTGTGACCTGGCACATTCAGCTCTTTGCGCCCTTTCCTTGAAGAATATTTCGCCTCCTCTAATTTTAACGGGAACGCTAACCGATTTATCAACAAAAGTTATGTAACTTTTATTTAAAAAATTTTATATCACGGATTTAATAAATTATTTGTTAACCTCTCAACGTACCTAAGAAATGAATTCGTTCAAGATTAAAAAACAAATGACAGTAAAAGATGGGGGTTTTTACAATCCAAAAAAGTTAAGCAAACCTGAGGTTCTGACGGAATAAACTGGTTAGTGCTAAAAATCCAGATAGGCAAGAGCAGAATGTTCATATTTTGTATTAGCTTTTAAGGTGTTTTGAGATCACGGAATTATGTATTTATATTTTGTCAGATGTTGGGAAATATTTATATTTTGTCAGATGTTGGGAAATATTTATTTTATTCCCAGATATTGGGAAAATCCAACTGATAACTTGTTTGAACATGGAAAAAATATGTTCAAAATAGTATTGATTTTTAAATCCTTTATATTAACTTCGCCTTTGAATGTTTGTGAATTTGAATATGTTTAGTTCAACACATAAAATGTTGCTTGAGTGTACAGTAAAGAGACTGGCTTCAAGCGCTCCGCTATGTTGTTGTGACAGAACTGAACAGTTGTTAACTTTGTTTCACTTTAACTTGGCAGTACTGATAATGCTACATTAGCCGAATTGCAGCCCTTCACAACCCAGGGTTGCAAAGGAGTTCCAAGGCTTGCGCTAAGAGTAGAGGACTACTAAAAAAAGTAATACGTAGCAAAAATCAGTAATTTTAATAACATGTATTTTATTAAATTCCTATGAAAATAATTTTATTACAATTTTTTATTAAAAAAAAAAAAAAAAAAATTGAATCCGTGGGTTCATTAATAAAAGCTGACTTAAAATAATGTTGATTAGTGCAGAAAACGCTACGATTTTAATAATTTGCACCCATACCATATAGAGCACTCTTTACTATTTTTTAAGTGTTTTCTGTACCCATTTTCACTGTAAGGGGCTCCAAAACTCATTTTTGCACACATAGCATTTTACTCCTAGGCTGGTCCTGTATATTTGATTTTCCTTAATATAAAAGTGCTAATGGTTTTGCAAATGGGTATAATACATTGAAATTGGGCTGCGAAGAAGTAGGAAAACAATTCAGATGTACTTTAAAATGCAAAATTAAATTTTTTTTCTGTTTGAGAATGGGAAAGTTTTACACTTACAGTTATTTCAAAATTTATTCCAAAAATGTAGCAGCAGTTCTTAAAAATAAATTATACAGTGGCGGCAATAAGGGGAGAAAATTTCCCCGATCTTTTTTAAAATCTAGTGATTTTGATGGCAATATCATATATATTTTAGAGTTTGTTTCCTCCTCCGATTTATACCCATTTTTGACTATTATTGTCACCCAACCGTCACCACTGTCAAGATGACAAAATCGAACTGGATAAGATAAAAAACAGGAATGTCCCAAACAAATCAGGCAAGTAATGAGTCTACATTGAAATATCCCGCTTAAAATTAGAGATGATTGAGATGGTACACAAATTAATATTTTATCAAGAAATTTTAAATCGACTGATGGATTTGAATTTTTCAATTATTTTAATAATGTAGCAAATTTGGAAAGGAAGGATCTATCAAGAAAGAGGAACTTCTCTACATTTTCTTTTTGAAAAGGAGAAAAGCCATAAAACTTTTAATAAACTTCTGCAACAATCACAATCTTTTTCATTCATTTTGAAAACAGATTTCGAGGAGCTACAGAATCTGGGAATTTATCCGAACCCATTGCATGCAAGGCATCTCTGATATTTTGGATATTTTTAAAAATTTGTGTCAATAATATGTTTGAAAATGTGTTATAATCTTTTATAAAGTGTTAAACAATCTTTTAAAATGGGTTGTGCAAAGCAAATTATTTAAAATCCATATAACTTAATAGTTTAAAAAAATTATTTGTATAAAAGAAAAAGTCGAAACACACATTTATTATTTATTCACTTTTTTTAATTTTTGGAGGTGCTCGTGAGCTATTTTGAGATTATTAAAGTAATATTAGCAAAATTATTTAAAGTTGTCATTTTCACTCTCCCCCCCCCCCCTTCCCCACACTCAGAAAAATATATATATTTGTTTGTAACGACGCAGCATAGCATTCCCACAACTTTTTATTTTACACTACATCACTGTTGTTGGTCACTTAAAAATTCAAGGACTTTCAAGGACCTTATCCTTTTTTCAAGGACTTTCAAGGACCAAATTTCATCAAAAAAAATTCAAGGACTTTCCAGGACTTTCAAGGACCGTGGGAACCCTGAAAACTCTTCTCTATAAGAAACTTAATTGAGATTGAAAACATTAAGAATAATATTTCGAATGGTTTCCAAGTAGAATTGCGTTTCTAAGTAAATTAGAATTTGATATATCATTGTTTGAAAAAGGTACTAATTATCTAATTAAAGCTTAATTAACAAATTAACAATTGCCGAAATTTAAATTTTTGTTATGAAATTTTTTTAATCATATACTTTCTAACTAATGTAAAAAATAATTGGATTTTTAAACTCAGAATTAAAATAAAAAATGTTCTAGGGTATACATACACCTTAAACAGGTGAGCCCATCTATATCAATAAAACTGACTTTCTGTCACACGGATTTGGGGACCGTTTCACGTAAAGACTACCTAACGGATTAGGATGAAATTTGGTATATCGCTTAATTAAACGACCAGGAGTTAAAATAGGCGATATATTTTTAATTTTAATTGAGTTTTAAAATTTCCGAAATAATTTTTTTTTTTTTTTTGGTGTTTTTAAGCAGACACAATTTAGTATTTCCTGAATGCCAACTGAATGACAATCTTCGTTTGGTTTGTTTTGAAAATCGCAAATGATATTCTACATTCACAATGCCTAGAAAAAAACGCCCATCATTAAGCAAAATCGACAAAAAAAGTTTTTCAAAAACGTTTAAAGAGGAACGAATTACAAAATGACAACCAAGAAGCTTCGACTTCGCGGCAGCCGGACATTTCCCCAGAGGACAGATTAGCGTCGCAACGGCGACGCCAGGAGTCTGTAAGGAGTAGAGAAACATCAGAGAGCCGTGCCGTTCGTTTAGAAGCCGATCGGCTAAGACATGTCGAACTAAACGAACAAAGAATGAATTTACAATGGGGTGATAAACTTTTATATTACTTTTATTTGGTACCAAAAACTGAGTTTATCCGTCAACGACGGGCCACGCAGCTAGTCTTACATAAAATCAAACGAGGGTTGTTTATTTCGAGTGTGCATCAAAGGGAGGCTCAGAATTAGGAAATTTTCAAAACTAAGCATTAATTTCAAGGGGGTGCAAAGCGGTTAAATTTTGCCTTGATTTTTCAATTGGATTACCTATTGAAATGTTTAAAATTAGTTTCTAATGTATTGAATACTTTGAGACGTGGGTTGGTGCAAAATAATGAATAAGGTTTTGCTATATCTCTCTATATTAAAAAAAAAGTAAGAAACTGAATTTTGTGTCACGTGTATCCCAATCTCTGGTGCAAGGAGAACTGTAAAATTTGAAACATATGTAGTTTCTGCATTCATTTAGTTTCAAAAGAATTTTTTTAATTGTTAATTAGTTTTGTTTTAAATTAAATTTTAAAATTTGGCCGTAATGGTAATCCAATAGAAATCCCCCCCCCCCCTCCCCCTCTACTCTTCTATCGCAATAAATACTCGAAATATTTACTTTTTTCCATTGAAAAAATATATGATTAGAATCTTTGAAATCTATGGCCAAAATGTACAGGGAAGAGTCTGTGGGCAAACTAATTATTTTTGTTTATTTCTCAAAACATTTAAATTATTGTTTTGCGAAAATATGCTGCATTCTACCGTATATTATCGTTAATCCCAAACTTTTTTTTTTTTAGAATATATTTGATTTAAGCGTTAACGCGAAGTAGATGGGACCCCCGCTGAAATGTTTCGTGTTAACCGAGTTTCGTATTAACCGTCTAAGAACTTTTCCATCTATAGTAAACTTCAACTTAACTAGACATCACTTAGACGGTAGATCGTCACAGTGCTCATAGGTATTTAATCCATTTTGGCGGAGTGAAGACATAATTCTCGCCAAACGCCTTTTGTTCTCTACAGGGTTTTGGCGAACATTATGCTTTCACGCCGCCAAAACGGATTAAATACCTATGAGCACTGTAACGATCTACCGTCTAAGTGATGTCAAGTTAAGTTGGAGTTTAGTATAATGAATGCAAAACTACTAGCTATGTATGTATTTAAAACTGCTGTTTTTTTTGGTTTTTTTTTGGAACATTTACATTGCAAGTCTTATAATTAGTGCAATTATTATATTCATTAGGAAAGAAAAAATATTTACCAGTAACTTATTATTAAAAGTATTCTGTTATTGATTTTTGCTTAAGGGGACGTAACTGTCTTCGACGAAATTTAAAAGCAGTATTTACATCCAACTTCAATGTCCTATAAATTATTTAATTTTCAATATATATGCACATTTTTTGCGCAGGATTTATTGTTGAATATTTGTTAATATAGTAATTGTGTAAAAATAATAAAAAAAAAAGAATAATTTAATTTTATAAACATATTTTGAACGATGAAATTTTTTAGATTTAAAAAATAGTCATTTGCCTTGGTACACTTTATAAAGAAAATAATCTATAAATATTTATTTAAAAAATACCAATGTTAAGTAAACATTTGGAATTAATTTGCTGACCTATTTTTTAAAGCAATAGTGCTTTTGAAATTTATTAAAAAAAATTATTCATTTTGTATGCACTAAAAATAACTTTTTCTTCGACATAAAATCCATAATAAAATATATATATACATATTTATAGTAAATATTTTAGATCTACAATATAAAACTCACTTCTGTATAATATGTTACACAAAAATTAATATGAAATATAAAATAGATTTTTTTTAAAGTGTACCAAGGCAAATGACTATTTTTTCAATCTAAAAAAATTTCATCGTTCAAAAAATGTTTATAAAATTAAATTATTCTTTTTTTTTTATTATTTTTACACAATTACTATATTAACAAATATTCAACAATAAATCCTGCGCAAAAAATGTGCATATATATTGAAAATTAAATAATTTATAGGACATTGAAGTTGGATGTAAATACTGCTTTTAAATTTCGTCGAAGACTGTTAAGTCCCCTTAAAGTTTTTGATAAAGCATTTTTTTTTTTTTTAAATTTTTCTACCTCTTCTAAATTATTTAAAACACACGAGGCAATTGCCGTGCTGTATTAGGAAAGGTTACCAAAAAGAAAATTTTTAAGGTTTAAAGAGCAATTTTCTTTTACATCGCAAGCGGTATTTCACTATGTGAGCTTCAAGTGTAAGCTTCTTATCGTACGAAGAATTACTTTTACTTCGCAATAAACGGGATTTCGTATTAAGCGATTTCGCATTAACGGTGTTTCACTGTAGTATTATTCACTTTTAATACTTAAGATTAAAAAACAGACACTGAAATATTTAAGTATTGAGAAATAGTTTCTATTAAATTACCGAACTAGAATATTTGTTTTTAACAAGATGACAATATGCCGACCAAACGGTATAGTGGTTGGCGTGCTAATTTCTAGACCGCGAGGTTGCGGGTTCCGAGTCCCGTGTTAGGCATGGGTGTTTGTAAATGTATGTTGGCTTGTCTAATGACGAATGCTTCGGCGCATTATAGCCCTCGTGTTGCTGACGGCGCCAGATAATCTGAATACAACCAACCAAGATGATAATATACGCACTAAGCGTAATGCATGCACCAAAAACTTTACAACACAATTCCCACCTTTCTTTTCGCATCGTACTGAATTTAAGATGAAGTCCTGGTATGGATCAATTCCTATACTTGCTGTGTAGCCCAGTGCATTTAGAAACTACTTTGTAGAAAACTTTGAAATTTGCAGAGTATGTACGAAAATGATCACTTAAGGGGGTGGGGTACCGAAAATAAAAAATAAAAACTTTATTTATGTACATTTTTACGTCAAAAATTTAGTTTATGTATGAGATACTATTTATATATCTTTGAGAAAATGTTTTTTTTTTTAAATATTGTGTTTTGTTATTTAAAAAAAAATTTAAAAACCAAGGAAAATCCATAATAATTGATGTTTGCGTATTTTGATATATAAGTCAAGAAAAAATAAAAAAAATTTCAAAGTGAAAGCTTTCTGTAATACATAATTATATAAAGAAAATTTTGTCTTCGCAGAATTTTGATAGGTGAACTAAAGAAAAATTAAAAAAATTCTCAAAGTTAAAATATTGAAATTTTTGCTTTTTTTTATGTTATCTTTTACGCTAAATGTTATATTTTAAAACAGAATTAAAAAAATAAAATTCTGCGAAGACAAAATATTTAAAACTATATAAATTAAATGCTCCAAAAATTTGAATAGCCAATTGTTAATTGCTCTGGAGATATATCGATTTGAATATGCAACATCCGTGAAAAACACTAGTGCTCGAAAAACGCACTTTAAGCAGACGCTTCAAAGTGTTACGCCCATTAGTGATGTTTAAATCACGGGTAATATCGTGGCGTTCTAATCACCGGAGGAATAAGATAAAAACATCATTCTCTTCAGGAATGTATGAACTATTTTTTAAAATCAGAAAAAAAATTTGGGATTTTTGAAGAAATTTCGGTACCATACCCCCTTAACGAAATAAAACAAATTGTTTTTATTTAATGTCTATCCATTATAAATGAAAATTAAAATAGAAAAGCATAATACCAAGGGGAGCTACTGCATGTGCATTGACATAAGGTTTTCAAACATAAAATCTCTCTATATATAAGGCAAAGCCCTCACTCACTGATTCTCTGACTGAGTCCACTGACTCACTCATCACTAATTCTCCCACTTCCCACATAGTCACAACTCTGAAAATTGGCACAAATATCAACAATGGTAAACATAGAAAAAGTAAGCTATTCAGATCTCGATTAACCCACTTAAAGGGGTTAAACGTTCCAAACGAGCGATATATTCGAATGTCCTACTTCTCATATTGTCACAATTCTGAAAACTGGTGTGAATATCAATAAAGACAAACGCAGAAAAAGTAAACTATTCCGATCTCCGGTGGATCAAGGGGTGGAAAAGGGGTTAAACGTTCCAAACGAGGAATATTCGAATGTATCACTTCCCATATGGTCACAACTCGGAAATTTGGTACAAATGTCAAAAAAGATTAAACATAGAAAAAGTAAGCTATTCTGTTCTCGATTAACCAACTTTAAGTGGTCGAAAAGGGGTTAAATGTTCCAAACGAGGGATATCCGAATGTTCCTCTTCCAATGTAGTCATTTTTCTGATATTTTTTTGCAAATGTTAAAAAAATAAGTCATTTCAATATCGATTAACGAATTTTTAAGGGATGAAAAGACGACGCAACATTGAAACTATACGAGGATTAACTTAATGTCTAATTAACTTAATTCCAATACAGCTACTACTTTGAAATTTAGAACTAAGAGCAAACATAAACACAATAAACTATTCCAGTTTACTATTCACAATTATAAATTTCGTTTAAAATGTCAACAAAGGAAAGTTCCTATTTTGATAAATCAATTTGTCGGGATCGAAATGGGAGCAAACGTCTGAAGTGTAGAATACATGAATGTCTTTTGATCGCTAAAATGCTAATGGTAAAATTTCGTAGCGCAGCACGGGTATTCAGCTAGTAAAATATATTAGACGTTATTTTCTAGTTTTTAATTTATGTCATTTCCTTAAATGATAACGTTCGTAACTAATATTGTCTCCAAATTTCAAAGCTTTGTACAAAAGAGTGTTTAAATGCAAACGTAGCGAGTATAGTAAATTATCCTTACTAGGTTGGTTGGTTTGTACTCTCAACGACCTATTTTTATGCCCAATGACGGCCAATCAGACCAGGACCTACAGCTTAAAGTGGATTCCGAACCACAACAAACATCCATGCCTAACCCGGGATTTGAACCCGGCACCTTTGGTATGCGAGGCCATAGTGCTAATCCCACACCCATCAGATGGGCAATCCTTACTAGGAGTTCGTCTTAACCATCGATATAGATAAACAACTGGATAGACTGCTCCATTGTCAATGCAAGAGAGAAAAACGCGCCGGGGATTGCGAAGCTGGTGGGATGATTAACCAATCACAGTTCAACTTTTATAGTTGGATAGAAATGCGAAAAACCTTGTAAAGTGCTAGAGTGGATATTTTTTTGTGTGCACATTATTACTAATTAAGGTCTACTATTGACATTTCTGCTATGTACAACCCAAAATTTTATTTTCAATCCTCGGCAGTCAGTAATTTTTATCCCACCAACGGTATCTGGCAATGGCATCATTTTCCCAGCTTTAAGGTATCCGACTATGTTGAAAAGGTCAATTTTTATGAAATTAAAATATTTTTTTATTTTTATTCAGTTACTTTTTTGAACACATTTTTAACTTTCTGAAACAGTCTTTACTTTTTATGTGCGTCAATTAGATGTGAAGTTATTCCAATTTTTATACGTTATGGTAGGTGTCAAAATCAACCGATAGTTGTATTCCGATTTTTCTTCTAAATTTTAAGTTAAAATACTTTATATTATGTTGCTAATGTTTAGCCACAATATTTATTCAATTATTAATTTATTTCCTTGATGTAAATGGCAACGAAATACGGAAGTATTTTCATAAGCTTTCTTGTTTACATCTAGTTTGTTTATCTTTTGCGTTTCATCTGAAGTTCAATTTTTACGCTAAATTCGATATATTTTTACTACAATTTTGTTTAAAATTGGGATTAAGAGCCTCAAATAGAAAAAAAAGTGCCACTACTGAGAAAAAAGAGGGCGCGAGTTACAAAAGTGGTGAATTTCACGCATAAAACTTGTTAAAATAAAGTGAAACATAACTGAAAACTTTAAACGCGTTTTCTGCAGAATGAGTTATTTGTTAAATAATGAGCGCGCAAATCCTGATTTGACAAAAAGTTGTTTAGATTTTTGAATGAAAATTTCAGAAAATACTTACTATTATATTAAGGTGTAAGTGTACCCTAGAATTTTTTTTTTTAAATTCTGAGTTTAAAAATCCAATTCTTTTTTACAT
Source organism: Linyphia triangularis (assembly GCA_963978545.1). Lineage (NCBI taxonomy): Eukaryota > Metazoa > Arthropoda > Arachnida > Araneae > Linyphiidae > Linyphia > Linyphia triangularis. Next base: position 3,670,497 of record OZ021732.1, read on the forward strand.
TAGTTAGAAAGCATATGATTAAAATAATTTTATAAAAAAAAATTCAAATTTCGGCAATTGTTAATTTGTTAATTAAGCTTTAATTAGATAATTAGTACCTTTTTCAAACAATGATATATCAAATTCTAATTTACTTAGAAACGCAATTCTACTTGGAAACCATTCAAAATAGTATTTTTAATGTTTTGAAACTCAATTAAGTTTCTTATATAGAAGAGTTTTTGTTTTACAATTTATTTACAATGTGAAAACATGAAAAAAATCCACATTTTCAAAGAATTCTAAGTTTTAAAAATCCCTCAAAAATCCATTTCTCAACCAATATGATATAAATGAGTTTCGAAACATCTAACATATTATATAGATTACTATGATGTAAAAAAAATTATAATTGAACATTTTGTTGTTGAATTATCGTTGTTTGAATAAAGCGTGACATAATCAAAATAATGTTCGTCAGAAAACAGGTTTAAAGTTTTAAAATCGTGGTATCTAACAGGGGAAGTACTACCTATAAATGATTGTAACTTAAAAACTATTAAAGATATTTTCAAACGTTTAGTATTGTTTGAAAGCTAAAGTATCCGAAAATATTATGATAAAATAACAAAAAAATTAAAAAAATTATCGATTTTCGTGAATTGTAGGATATACGTACACCTTAAGAAGGCAATGAACCAGAAATTTAGCATTAACATTTACTACTTTTTAATTTATAGCTGTTTTTGTAGAACGGTAGAGGGAATTTTTACAAAAATTCATAAATACCAATTTATAATGTTCACAATTTTTCAACTATTTATAATATCTCTTATATTTTTGCCCTCTCTACTATCATAAATATAAGGTTGCAAGAGGAATTTGGGATATGTATAATTGATTTTTTTTGTAGTGTGTTTTTGCTTTATCGTAAAATTTCCTTAAAATTTGTCTAATACTGCTTTATTTTTATTAAAAAAAAAATTTTGCTTTACTTCATACTTTTATATTACAAACTTCATAAAAAATTGCCTAAACTGTACTTAATGAGCCATTTTTAAAAAAGTTGTTCCGAACGTAGTCGGATACCTTAAGAAGTGTATCCAGTTGTTTATCTATATCGATGGTCTTAAGGTATACATATACATTAGGAATCGCAAAATTTGACTCAATTCTGGGTTTAAGTTTTTTGGTTTTAAAATATTCCCGAATTCATTACCATTAAAATGATACCATTTTCTTTCTGAGACTCAAATTACTTTTTAAATTACAGTAGGTTTTGTGAACTTATTTCGTATCACGCTCATTAGTGTAGTAAACTTTAAACGCGTTTTCTGAAGAATGACATTTTGGTGTTATGTGACTTTACGCCAACGGTCATAACTTCTTAATAAATGGTCCGATTTACAAAATTCTAATTTTGTTTTGTAGAAAATAGTTGCGAATGTGTTTTCTATGGAGAATCTAATACATATTGTCATAAATACATTTTTTATGCATATCTTAATCTTAATTTTGTGTTAAAAAATATGTATTTTTTAAAAACTTTTTATTTTAAAACTTATAATTAAATAAATATTGAAGCCAAATTCAAAATTCTCCATAGGAACATGCTTCAATATAACATCTCTTATTTGAAATAAAAATAACACCTCTAAGTTAATTACAAGTTTATTTATGTATGTTCTAATAATGTCCTAATTAATCACTTTAATTGAAATTAGCCGATTAAAAAATTGACGGAAAAAAAAAGTTTCTATGTAAAAATGCATCATTTTTAATTCTGATATACTGCCAAAAAGTTTGAAATTATAACCTAAAAAATTAAAGAAAATCATCTCAATTGTATATGTATACCTTAACAGGCTCCAGTACTAAATTTGTCAAACGCGCAATACCTCTCAAGAAAGCCAACAATCATCTTTATCTTATCAAGACGCATATATTTCCTTCAAATGAAGGTATCTTAGCGCGGCGTATTTTGAACCCATACAACGTCAAAAAAAGTCAACAAACGAAAAAGCTAGAGATATTGTTCATTGGACGATTTTTTTAGCCCTTCGTGTTCATCACGTGGGTTCTGTTATCTCGTGGTGTAATCATGACGGCATAACAAATCATTACTTACGTTTTACAGTTTTTTTGTTAAGGACACTTTTGGACAAATTCACTAGGACACTTTTGCCAAAATTCTTTAGTTTTGCCAAGAATTAAATAAAATTTGGCATTAACATAGAAGATGTGACTTTAAACAAAACAACACAATTCGAGCAGATAATATAAAATAGATAGTAAATTATTGAGAAAAATGCATTAAAATAACACGAAATTTTAATTTTTTTTCAAAATGCTCCTCGCGACACAATATTTTGACGAACATGAAAGAAAAATTTGAAGTTGTTTATCAATATATTATAAACATTTTCAAACATGCTTTTATCTTTAGGTGCAATAGTTGAACAGAAATAAAATTCCAAACTTGGTGCCAGTGATTTCTCGTTAAAAAATGCACATACTTCAAATTCCCAACATGAAAAAAAAATATAAAAAAATTATGTGACATAAAAAAGCACGTGTAAATTTCTTTATAGAACATTAAAAATTATTAATACAAAAAAATTAGGTGGATTTATCAAAAAATGAATCGCAAGGAGCTTTTCGAACATAAGTAAAATGGGAAAAAGCGAAGCTGAGAAAAACGCATTTTTAGCCTTTGTCAACAAGTGTGCGATGCGTTAAAATAGTTAGTTAAAATAAAGATTTTACCACTTAAAATCATCGGATTTCAAAAATTCAAACGCGAAATTAAAACTAGTGGCATAAGCAATTTTTATAGAATGAAAACAAAAAAAGTCATTTTTGGTGATTTCAGTGTCCCATGTCCCCTTAAAACAATAAACATTCCGACTTCTACTCTACACTGTAGCACAGGCGCCAACTGCACGGTTGGTAGTTTTCAGATTATCTGGCGCCGTCGGCAACACGAGGGCTTACAATGCGCCGAAACATTCGTCATTAGACAAGCCAACATACATTTACAAACACCCATGCCTAACACGGGACTCGAACCCGCAACCCCCTACTTCACGGGGGCAGAAGGGGCCCTCTTGATCCACCAACAGCGGCAGGGCCTGATTTAGAATTTTTTTTACTGTAGGCCCAACATTCAGAGAGGGGCCCCAATAGCAAATATTTATTTCTTTACGTCACAATATTACCAGATCAAGCTACATTCGTTAAGACTAACTTTTTACAATTAAAACTCATAGTTTACTTTCACACGATTTTTTTTGTTATAATTAGTATAACCTTGATTTGCTCAAAACTTTTGAATTAATCAAGACCCCCCCCCCCCATGAACACTGATTTTAAAGCACACTTTCCTGTATTTTAAACTTACATTTTACCACAGGGTGCACAAATTATATAATAATAAAGATTACTTAATTTTATAACAATAATTGTAAATAATACAAAGTAACCTTTCCACTGTTTCCACGATCTCACCAGAAAGGAGGGCCAAAAAAGTCCACGGAAAAGCCTGCAAACCAACCAATCACAAAGACTCTTTCATTTCATAATATAAGAAGTTGTATATGGTTGGTTGGTGAACATCTCTTTACAAGAGGCGAGAGAAGGAGAACAGCGGCGTAGAGCCCTTGTCTCCGTGTACATATGAAGAAATTGTATATGATTGGCTGAACCGGAAAGATTTGCTTAGTTAGGTTTTATTAGGTTATTTTAGCTAACTTAACTCTCTGTGACTATAAGAAATATGGAATTTGCGGATGTGTAACTAAAAAAAATGTATTATTTTTGTTCAGTACTTCCCATAAAAAGACCATTATATTTAAAATTTTCAGAAAACTATAAAAATTTGGGGGCCCCTAGGCCCGGGCCTAGTGGGCCTAATGATAAATCAGGCCCTGAACAGCGGGAGGGGTATCTTTTCGCCCCTGCTCCAAAAATCTCTAAAAACAAGTTTTTCTAATAAACAATGTCGCGTAAAAAGCACATTTTGTAATGTTCCTAAAGGTAACAAAATCCCATAAAAATAGAGAGTAAACCCAATATTTGTAAGCATACCGACACTATCCACTACTTTCGTGATTCAAGTAAGTGGATTTCATAAAACTAGGGGGCTCCACCCCCTGCTCGCTGACGCTCGTCAACCCCCTGGATTGCTATGCAATCCCCTTGGCTCGCTTTGCTCGCCTCAAAGTGAAGCATTTAAAATATGCCCTAGCAAAAAGCTATTTCAGCTGCCTAATGCCATGAAATTGAAAACGTTTTGTTACTGCTGCCGAGACGCGTTAAGCCAGGGACAGCGTGGAAACGTAGTAGAAAGTTCTTGGAAAACAACAAAAATAAACAGTATCGTACATATATTTAAAAAAGATCGGTTATTTCATGGAACAATTAAAATTTACGGGCTTGTAACGTATGAAGCGCTAAAATAATTAAAGTTGTTTATCGAAATTTCTTAACGAAGCAATCATATGTTCGCATAATCCTTTTTTTGCGATACTTAGAAAATAAAATAAAACAGTGAAAATCCAATTATCCGGCATTCAATCAACAGGAATTTTTGAAAATCAAATTTGGTGAGAAAATTAGCTCAATTTTGCCAAAAGTTTTTTTTTTTTTTAAATTTCATATGAGATTTTGAAGTTGAGTGGGTGGTTTTATTTGTTATTTTGATAGCTTTCAATTCGTAATAGCTGAATTTGCACTGATTAGAAATGAATATAGTTTCAGATTTACTGCATAATGCCTCTTAGCGACTTTTTGAAAGTTGGCGATTTAGCGCTGAATGCGACCCGGCGACCTCCGGAATATGTTCCAGCAGATAATTTTTCCGAAAAGTCTGGTTTACCCGGAATTCCAATCCAAAAGAAATATACATATCTTGGATCTATTTATTCTTGCATCATAGTAACTATTAAATCAATATGTTTTAAATAGGCAACAATTTATATCTGTAGACTATAATAAGAAAAACAAACTATAGCGAATCCAAGTTGTTGCTGTTGCCAGACGTATTAGTCAAATTTCAAAAGATATATTGTGATTGGCTGGATTGCTGAATTTGGAAATTCGTGCATAAAGTACATTGAGAAGATTTGTTCGAAGTCATTGCCATTCTGCTCACAGAAATACAGCCGAATTTGGACGTTACGCAAGAGAATTATATATATAGATTTTCATAAAAATATACGTTTTAAAGTTTTGCATGACATTGGAATTAGTAATTTTGTAACGAAGATATTATTGGTATAAGCTCTTTTTATCGTTATTTACTATCCAGAATTATAAAAATTTGTTTGGCAGGATTGTTAAATTTGTTAAAATCTTAGGCCGCTCTATCGAGTTTATCTACCGCCCCTATGGCGCAAGTGAAAAGTTAGCACCTGTAGTGAAGAGCTTATATAAATAGCTTGTTGTTGTTGTTTCTAATCTCCCTTTTGTCTGACGAAGTCAGACAATATCAGTGAAGCCTTTGACATTAATGAAGTCTGACACTAGTTGTGGACAGTTATAAATGTCCTCCCAGTCCAAAATGTGCTGAGGTGATGCCTGTTCTTTTTGGCATTTAGGGCAAAGAGGAAAATTTTTGCTTCCCCCAGAATATGTGAGGCCTTTAAGGTGACCACTAGCAAGTCGGGACAGACGGGTATTGGTATCACAAGGAAGAGATAGGGAGGGCTTTATACCATTCGTGAGACGGAGGTATATGCCGCTTTATTTTGAGCTATTTTCTTTGAGTATAACTCTTGATATGTGAGTAGAGAGGACAGGGTGTTCTCCTTAGCAAGAGTGTCAGCCAATTCATTTCCTTTGGATGTCTACATGTGACGGGATCCACTGAAAGTGCACTTTGTGCAGTTGGGATTTGACTTTGCGTATTATGGATAGACTGGTTTTGTCTCCCACGAGGGCCCAGTTTTTAAGGTGTTGAATGGAACTTCGGCTATCGGATAGAATCCATAAGTCTCCGTAGTTGACCTCGCCAAAGATATTCTCTAAACCCAGGTCAATTGCCCAGAATATGTGAGGCCTTTTAAGGTGACCACTAGCAAGTCGGGACAGACGGGTATTGGTATCACAAGGAAGAGATAGGGAGGGCTTTATACCATTCGTGAGACGGAGGTATATGCCGCTTTATTTTGAGCTATTTTCTTTGAGTATAACTCTTGATATGTGAGTTCTTGAGTAGAGAGGACAGGGTGTTCTAGTCCCTCCTTAGCAAGAGTGTCAGCCAATTCATTTCCGTGGATATAAATAGCTTGTCATTATATGAAACAAGAATAGAAATTTAATTTAAAAGAAAGTTCCTATAAAGTTAAAAGTTGACCAAGAACTTTGTATTTGTTAATAAAAATACTTATATCTTTACACAAAGAAGAAGAATACATATTTATAATAGTATGGTATACATACCATAAATAGTCTCTTTCTTGGAAAACTTTAATTAACTTTTGAATTTGAAAACTTTAAGGTGTATGTATACCCTAGAACATTTTTTATTTAAATTCTGAGTTTAAAAATCCAATTATTTTCTAGATTAGTTAGAAAGTATATGATTAAAATAATTTCATAACAAAAATTTAAATTTCGGCAATTGTTAATTTGTTAATTAAGCTTTGATTAGATAATTAGTACCTTTTTCAAACAATGATATATCAAATTCTAATTTACTTAGAAACGCAATTCTACTTGGAAACCATTCAAAATAGTATTTTTAATGTTTTGAAACTTAATTAAATTTCTTATATAGAAGATTTTTTGTTTTACAATTTATTTTGTGTGAAAACATCAAAAAAATCCATATTTTCAAAGAATTCTAAGTTTTAAAAATCCCTAAAAAATCAATTTCTCAACCAATATGATATAACTAGCTGAATACCCGTGCTGCGCTACGAAATTTTACCATTAGCATTTTAGCGATCAAAAGACATTCATGTATTCTACACTTCAGACGTTTGCTCCCTTTTCGATCCCGACAAATTGATTTATCAAAATAGGAACTTTCCTTTGTTGACATTTTAAACGAAATTTATAATTGTGAATAGTAAACTGGAATAGTTTATTGTGTTTATGTTTGCTCTTAGTTCTAAATTTCAAAGTAGTAGCTGTATTGGAATTAAGTTAATTAGACATTAAGTTAATCCTCGTATAGTTTCAATGTTGCGTCGTCTTTTCATCCCTTAAAAATTCGTTAATCGATATTGGAATGACTTATTTTTTTAACATTTGCAAAAAAATATCAGAAAAATGACTACATTGGAAGAGGAACATTCGGATATCCCTCGTTTGGAACATTTAACCCCTTTTCGACCACTTAAAGTGTGTTAATCGAGATCGGAATAGTTTACTTTTTCTATTTTTACCATTGTTGATATTTGTGCCGATTTTCAGAGTTGTGACTATGTGGGAAGTAGGATTTTCGAATGTCCCCCGTTTGGAACGTTTGACCCCTTTTCGACCCCTTAAAGTGTGTTAATCGAGATCGGAATAGTTTACTTTTTCTATTTTTACCATTGTTGATATTTGTGCCGATTTTCAGAGTTGTGACTATGTGGGAAGTAGGATTTTCGAATGTCCCCCGTTTGGAACGTTTGACCCCTTTTCGACCCCTTAAAGTGTGTTAATCGAGATCGGAATAGTTTACTTTTTCTATTTTTACCATTGTTGATATTTGTGCCGATTTTCAGAGTTGTGACTATGTGGGAAGTAGGATTTTCGAATGTCCCCCGTTTGGAACGTTTGACCCCTTTTCGACCCCTTAAAGTGTGTTAATCGAGATCGGAATAGTTTACTTTTTCTATTTTTACCATTGTTGATATTTGTGCCGATTTTCAGAGTTGTGACTATGTGGGAAGTAGGATTTTCGAATGTCCCCCGTTTGGAACGTTTGACCCCTTTTCGACCCCTTAAAGTGTGTTAATCGAGATCGGAATAGTTTACTTTTTCTATTTTTACCATTGTTGATATTTGTGCCGATTTTCAGAGTTGTGACTATGTGGGAAGTAGGATTTTCGAATGTCCCCCGTTTGGAACGTTTGACCCCTTTTCGACCCCTTAAAGTGTGTTAATCGAGATCGGAATAGTTTACTTTTTCTATTTTTACCATTGTTGATAATTGTGCCGATTTTCAGAGTTGTGACTATGTGGGAAGTAGGATTTTCGAATGTCCCCCGTTTGGAACGTTTGACCCCTTTTCGACCCCTTAAAGTGTGTTAATCGAGATCGGAATAGTTTACTTTTTCTATTTTTACCATTGTTGATATTTGTGCCGATTTTCAGAGTTGTGACTATGTGGGAAGTAGGATTTTCGAATGTCCCCCGTTTGGAACGTTTGACCCCTTTTCGACCCCTTAAAGTGTGTTAATCGAGATCGGAATAGTTTACTTTTTCTATTTTTACCATTGTTGATATTTGTGCCGATTTTCAGAGTTGTGACTATGTGGGAAGTAGGATTTTCGAATGTCCCCCGTTTGGAACGTTTGACCCCTTTTCGACCCCTTAAAGTGTGTTAATCGAGATCGGAATAGTTTACTTTTTCTATTTTTACCATTGTTGATATTTGTGCCGATTTTCAGAGTTGTGACTATGTGGGAAGTAGGATTTTCGAATGTCCCCCGTTTGGAACGTTTGACCCCTTTTCGACCCCTTAAAGTGTGTTAATCGAGATCGGAATAGTTTACTTTTTCTATTTTTACCATTGTTGATATTTGTGCCGATTTTCAGAGTTGTGACTATGTGGGAAGTGGGAGAATTAGTGATGAGTGAGTCAGTGAGTCAGTGAGTGAGTGAGTGAGTGAGTGAGGGCTTTGCCTTATATATATAGAGATTGAGTTTCAAAACATCTAGCATATTATGTAGATTACTATGATACAAAAAAAATTATAATTGAACATTTTGTGGTTGAATTATCGTTGTTTGAATAAAGCGTGACATAATCAAAATACAGTTCGTCAGAAAACAGGTTTAAAGTTTTAAAAACTTGGTATCTAACAGGGGAAGTACCTACCTATAATTGATTGTAACTTAAAAACTATTAAGGATATTTTCACATGTTTAGTATTGTTTGAAAGCTAAAGTATAAGAGAATATTAATATATAATAACAAAAAAATTAACATTCTTATCGATTTTTGTGAATTGTAGGGTATACCTACACTTTAAATGATTTTTTCTCAGTGTCACTACCTTTAAGGGGGTCCGGTACCGAAAATAAAAAAAACTTAATTTATGTACATTTTTATGTCAAAAATTTATTTTATGAATGAGATACTATTTATAAATCTCTGAGAAAATGTTTTTTTTAAATATTGCGTTTAGTTATTTAAAAAAAAATTAAAAACCAAGAAAAATAGATAATATTTGATGTTTGCGTATTTTGATATAAGTCAAGAAAAAATTAACAAAATTTCAAAGTGAAAGCTTTCTGTAATAGATAATTATATAAAGAAAATTTTGTCTTCGCAGAATTTTGATTGGTGAATTCAAAAAAATTAAAAAAATTCTCAAAGTTAAAATATTGAAATTTTTGCTTTTTTTTTATGTTATCTTTTACGCTAAATGTTATATTTTAAAACAGAATTAAAAAAATAAAGTTCTGCGAAGACAAAATATTTAAAACTATATAAATTAAATGCTCCAAAAATTTGAATAGCCAATTGTTAATGGTTCTGGAGATATATCAATGTGAATATGCAACATCTGTGAAAAACACTAGTGCTCCAAAAACGCACTTTAAGCAGACGCTTCGATGTGTTACGCCCATTAGTGATGTTTAAATCACGGGTAATTTTGTGGCGTTCTAATCACCGGAGGAATAAGATAAAAACATTATTCTCTTCAGGAATGTATGAACTATTTTTTAAAATCAGAAAAAAAATTTGGGATTTTTGAAGAAATTTCGATACTGGACCCCCTTAAAGATTAATGTTAGTTTTTTTTTTAGTATTGAGTAGTTTGAATGTTTTTAGAAGTGGGGAGACGCATAGGTATTTTCTTGAAAAGTGGGGGGGGGGGACGCGTGACCCCTCTTCTAGCAAAGCCTTGGGATATTAATTTTGAACTTGTGCAGCTTTACTTACGAATGCCCATTATGAGGTTTTGGAAAGAAATGGGAGGGAGGGAACAACTCATGTGTTTCAGTTGTTCCGAAGTTTTTAGAAGCCTCGGTTCTTTTTTTTAAGGGGACGTAACAGTCTTCGACGAAATTTAAAAGCAGTATTTACATCCAACTTCAATGTCCTATAAATTATTTAATTTTCAATATATATGCACATTTTTTTGCACAGGATTTATTGTTGAATATTTGTTAATATAGTAATTGTGTAAAAATAATCAAAAAATTTAAAAATTTAATTTTATAAACGTTTTTTGAACGATGAAATTTTTTTAGATTAAAAAAATAGTCATTTGCCTTGGTACACTTTAAAAAAAAATCTATTTCTTATTTCATATTAATTTTTGTGTAACATATTATACAGAAGTGGGTTTTATATTGTAGACCTAAAATATTTACTATAAATATGTATATATATATTTTATTATGGATTTTATGTCGAAAAAAAAGTTATTTTTAGTGCATACAAAATGAATAATTTTTTTAATAAATTTCAAAAGCACTATTGCTTTAAAAAATAGGTCAGCAAATTAATTCCAAATGTTTACTTAACATTGGTATTTTTTAAATAAATATTTATAGATTATTTTCTTTATAAAGTGTACCAAGGCAAATGACTATTTTTTAAATCTAAAAAAATTTCATCGTTCAAAAAATGTTTATAAAATTAAATTATTCAATTTTTTGATTATTTTTACACAATTACTATATTAACAAATATTCAACAATAAATCCTGTGCAAAAAAATGTGCATATATATTGAAAATTAAATAATTTATAGGACATTGAAGTTGGATGTAAATACTGCATTTAAATTTCGTCGAAGACAGTTACGTCCCCTTGGCGACAACGGCAATCGATTGAAGAGAATGTGTTATTTTTCCTCCTTCGAAATGCGACTTCCACGGTCACGTGACACTTCCGTGATCGTCACGTGATCACCAAGACGAGGGCATTAAGAAGTACCGTCATTTGTTGCCTAAACACTCTTCTTTTACGAGCCGATAAACGGTATTGGTTCTTGAAATAGAGATGACGCAAGAGCAAACTTTCATTTTGTTGACGTTTTTGGACTCGCTGCCATGGAAACTGCCAACAAGTGTTTTTTATCCCTCCCCCCCAAGGTCACAAACGTAACAGTTACACAATTTGTTGTATGACTGACCATTCGAAATATTTACTTTTGGATAATGCGGAATTTAGTTGAAATGATAAAAGATGTCAAGATGCAGTGGGTCAGAAAAAATTGTAACATAGCCAGTATAGGCAACGACCTGTACTTGCACTAAAACCGTCGTCTTTACAAGTTCCTTAACCCGAATAAACATCAAGTTGGTTGGTTGTATTCAGATTATCTGGCGCCGTCAGCAACACGAAGGCTACAATGCGCCGAAACATTCGTCATTAGACAAGCCAACATACATTTACAAACACCCATGCCTAACACGGAACCCGCAACCTCGCGGTCTAGAAGCCAGCACGCTAACCACTATACCGTTCGGTCGGCAATAAACATCAAGAGAAATTCATTCCTAAAAATTCATCCAATAAAGGGTGGCGACATATCGATACGACGCCATTTAAAAAAAAAAAAAAATATCGATAAAAGTCACCGATATATCGATAGTTACAAACATTTTTAGTTTTTCGATGATCGTTTTGTAGTTCAATGTGTCTTTTCGATTTTCTTTATTCCCTTTCAAGAAAATTCAGAACTAAAGTTTGGACTTGGGTGGGAGTTAGTTATAAAAGTGGCATCCCAAACAAAAAAGTAAAGTCTTGGGGATGATGTATTCACCAAGCAACAAAATGAACCGACCAAAGTAACTACATTAATGTATAGTTATTGTTTCAAAGTATTATAAAACTCGGAGGAATACCACAATCAAAGGGGATTTATTTGAAGATAAAACATAATATTGTTACGGATTTTTGTACATTTGTAAATATTTCGTAGTGTTAATTTTGTAAATAGGAAAATTTATGTACATTTCGCATAAGGCAGTGCAATAGTTCGTCGTTAGTTTGTTTCCCCGCAATGTGGGTATTGATGCTTGATAACGAGTTTTACAGAGGTAACTCTGGGAAGCGAGTTTTACAAGGAGCGGGGCATTTAACATTATGGCAATGGCAATCTCGCCAAGTTGGCGACGGTTTTGTCGCCTAGTTTTTGTCGCCAAATTTGGCGACCATTTGTCGACATTTTCAGTCCCCATGTACATGTATAGGACTTTTCGACTACGATCTGGAAAGTTCTCCAAATATCTACCTCTAGAAAGTTTCAAGTATGTACACCTCTCCTATATAAGGCTGACCAAGAGAGCGGAGTAGTTAGTTAATTGATTTTGAGTCACTGAATTAGTTGACTGGTGAGTTGACTGGAATTAACGAGTCTCAGTGAGCATTCAGAGTAGTTCTAAAGCGAACTGTATTGCATTGTCTTTTGCGGCGATTTTAGCAGTTGTGTTGTCAAGTTTTTAACTGCTGTTTTGTGCTCTATTGCTGTGAAAAGAGCTGTATTGCGTCTACTAGAACGAGAAGTTCTGGAGCTGTAAGAGAATCTGTGAAGTATTATATTGGAATATATTTCTGCAAGTTTTGATCTGCTTTGGCTTCAAATCTTTCGAACCCATCCACACAACAATATAATGAAAACTAAGATCACATATATTAGTATTAAGCTAGTGTGTTTGGGTTTGTTTTGCATTCAGCTCTTTTTTTTAAATTTTTATTCGAAAATCCATTCAAACCTGATCAAGGGATGAATGGCTTAATTTTCTGTGTTACGGTTTTTCATAAAATTGCTATGCCTTTTGTAAGAAGTTAGAAGTTGTACTGGTCTCGCGAAATTTTCCCTAAACGTCACCACCTTTTTAGTTTCAATTATGTAAAACTAGCTGAATACCCGTGCTGCGCTACGAAATTTTACCATTAGCATTTTAGCGATCAAAAGACATTCACGTATTCTACATTTCAGACGTTTGCACCCATTTCGATCCCGACAAATTGATTTATCAAAATAAAAACTTTCCTTTGTTGACAATTTTAACGAAATTTATAATTGTGAATACTATATTGGAATAGTTTATTGTGTTTATGTTTGCTCTTAGTTCTAAATTTCAAAGTAGTAGCTGTATTGGAATTGAGACATTAAGTTAATCCTCGTATAGTTTCAATGTTGCGTCGACTTTTCATCCCTTAAAAATTCGTTAACCGATATTGGAATGACTTATTTTTTTTAACATTTACCCTTTTAACATTTGCACCAAATATCAGAAATATGACTACATTGGAAGTGGGATATTCGAATGTCCCTCGTTTGGAACGTTTAACCCCTTTTCGACCCCTTAAAATGGGTTAATCGAGATCGGAGTAGCTTACTTTTTCTATTATTACCATTGTTATTTGTGCCGATTTTCAGAGTTGTGACCAAATGGGAAGTGGGATATTCGAATGTCCCTCGTTTGGAACGTTTAACCCCTTTTCGACCCCTTAAAATGGGTTAATCGAGATCGGAGTAGCTTACTTTTTCTATTATTACCATTGTTATTTGTGCCGATTTTCAGAGTTGTGACCAAATGGGAAGTGGGATATTCGAATGTCCCTCGTTTGGAACGTTTAACCCCTTTTCGACCCCTTAAAGTGGGTTTATCGAGATCGGAGTAGCTTACATTTTCTATTTTTACCATTGTTGATATTTGTGCCGATTTTTAGAATTGTGACTATGTGGGAAGTGAGAGAATTAGTGATGAGTGAGTGAGTGAGTGAGGGCTTTGCCTTATATATAGAGAGATGAGCAGATTTCATTAATCAAAACTCACTATTGTTAAATTCGACAAGAAGAAATTATTCATTGGAAATTCTTCATAACCTGCCTGAGACAGAAAGGAAAAAGTGGAAATGATTTAGCCTCATGGGCAGTGAAATTCAAAATCCGCCTCCGAACTGGGCTAACCTAGGTGCAAGTTATGATTAATTTTGAAGTTCAAATTACATACTTTCCAAAAAATATTAATTTTAATTTGAATAAAAAAATAAGCAAGCTTCCTTTAAAAATACATAAGATGGAGCAGATATTGCACCACTGTACCTATGCCTCTGATTTTTCAAAAATCTATATATTTAATAGGCAATATGTTTTTTGGGGTTAGTCCGTCCGCCTAAACTACTCAACCAATTTCAATGATCAAGGTGTCATTTTAAAGGAAATAAGATGTAGATTTGCCAAAACGAGCCAAAATAATTTATTAACACTTTATTAATTAGTTAAATTTCAATATTTTTCATCATTAAGCTACTACAAAGCCTCAATGATTATGAATATATGATTGGCAACATCCTTACGTATGTAAACAACAAACCGGCTGCTCGGGGGTTCAACCAACCAACCGTTGCTAATTTTAAAGCTATCCTTACGTATGTAAACAACAAACCCGTTGCTAATTTTAAAGCTCTTTTTAAACTCTTCGTTTCAAAGAAGATTTTTCTGTTTTTCTGAAGCATTTTTGTATTAGAGTAATTATTATTTTGAAGTATTTCTATCCAGAAAATGCCTCGCGTTGGACGTCGTTCTCTAACGGGGCGACTTATCAGAATAAATAAAAGATATTGGGACTTCAATGTAAGGGCATAACTAATGAAGTTTTAAATCAGAATGTTGGCGGATAGTATATTTAACTTTCTATTATGAAACTTGCAATTTGGGTGTTTTCTCTATTAGGCCTTACATTAAAGTTATAAAAATTTGGTTACATTTTTTATGGCTGGCAAACCTATTCGAGCGCAGCAAGATGTTTTAACCACAAATTCGGGCGGCAAAGCCGCTCAACCCGAGCGCAGCGAGGTGTTTTTGGGGTTGGCGAGCGTTAGCGAGCAGGGGGCGAGGCCCCCTAGTAAACTATTATTTTACCAACATTCAATATTTTGCTACACACTTCATAATCATGTTTTATATTTTGTACGTTATATTTGTTATATTTATAAGTAGTAACTCGTCCATAGTAAAAGTCACGTTTCAAATAGAATGACTCCTATAATTTTTTTTTTATATATATTTTCATTACGCTGGTAATTTTTCAATTATGTACATTGTAAACATATTATGCGAAGTATTCAGCGTTGCCATTAAAAGCTACTGAGAAAAGTCTAAATTTTTTTTTTTAAATCACCGCAACAATTAAACGAAAAAATAACTTTTTTTTTTGCAATAGATCTTTTTTATTTCGAACTGGGGGTGTGGAGCATTGCGCAACTTTCAATTACACTATAATATTGGTCATTGCATTAAAAATTTGATATTTACCGTTTTCATATTTTTACTCATTTTAAATAAAAATGTCCAATTTAACCATATTTTTGGCGATAGTTTTTACATGGGGATAAAAAACACCGCCAAAATGGCGAAATTGGCGATGTTATTCGATAGACCTTACATCGTCCTTTCTTGTGCACGAAACAGAAAAAAAATCTATCTTTGATGAGCGATGCTCAAGGGCGGAGAGCTCTGTGTGAAAGGCACTCATTTTTCAACTTTTTACAACCCTACTCACGGCCGTGCTTATATAGGGGAGGCTGCGAACCTTCTTGATACTTCTAGAGGTAGATGTTTGGAGAACTTTCCAGATAGTAGTCGAAAAGTCCTATATACATGTACATGGGATACATGTACCGAAAATGTCGTCAAATGGTCGCCAAGTTTGACGACATTTGGCAATTTCTCGCCAAATTTGGCGACAAAAATTAGTCGCCAAAATCGTCGCCAACTTGGCTCTATCTCGCCAATTTGGTGAGATTCCCATTACCATAATGTTAAATGCCCTGCCCCTTGAAACTCACTTCCCAGAGTTACCTCTGTAAAACCCGTTATCAAGCGGTAACACCTCTATTGCCGGGAAACCCAACTTAACGAACTATTACACTGCCTTATGCGAAATGTACATAAATTACTATTTACAAAATTAACACTACGAAATATTTACAAATATACAAAAATTCGTAACAATATATATATATATATATATATATATATATTATCGATTTTTCCGACCTCTTATCATTCAACAGAAGTTTGAGCGAACGTCAGAGTGTTGGCGCTAAATGTGGGCGAGATTTTGGCGCGAAAAATGGCGTGATGTTTTTCCATCTGCGGCGATGGTTTTTTCCTCGACGCGATGGTGGCGTGACTGACACGTGACACATTTCGAATGGGGCCGATTTAGAAATCGAAAATGAAAAGGAAATTTTTATTTCTAGTAATGGCTCTTGGGATAAAATTAGCTCCCTCTGTGTACAGCACCTGAGATGCTTCCATTACGTATTGAGTGAAGGGGGCGTCCACAAAATACGAGGCAGGAATTTATTTCGGATGCGGAATCAATCTTTTAAACATTATAAAACTTAATTTTAAAATTCCCACTCGCTCCTGAATTCCGACTGCTATGAAAATAAATTATAATTATCCATGGAAAATTTTCTTATTGTATCGTTACGAATTTTTGTATATTTATAAATATTTCGCAGTGTTAATTTTGTAAATAGGAAAATTTATGTACATTTTGCATAAGGCAGTGCAATAGTTCGTCGTTAAGTTGGCTTCCTTGCAATAAGGGTCTTGATGCTTGATAACGAGTTTTACAGAGATAACGCTGGGAAGCGAGTTTTACAAGGAACAAGGCATTTAACATTATGGTAATGGCAATCTCGCCAAATTGGCAAGATAGAGCCAAGTTGGCGACAGTTTTGGCGACTAATTTTTGTCGCCAAATTTGGCGATAAATTGCCAAATGTCGCCCGACTTGGCGACCATTTGGCGACATTTTCGGTCCCCATGTACATGTATAGTACTTTTCGACTACGATCTGGAAAGTTCTCCAAATATCTACCTCTAGAAATTTCAAGAATGTTCGCCTCCCCTATATATATAAGCCCGGCCATGAGATGAGTTAGTTGATTTTGAGTCACTGAATGAGTTGTTAGCTGAGTCCATTAGTTGACTGGAATTACTGAGTCTCAGTGAACATTCCGAGTAGTTCCGAAAGCGAACTGTATTGCATTGTCTTTTGCGGCGATTTGAGCAGTTGTGTTGTCAAGTTTTTAACTGCTGTTTTGCGCTCTATTGTTGTGAAAAGAGCTGTATTGTGTCTGCTAGAGCGAGAAGTTCTGGAGTTGTAAAGGAATCTGTGAAGAGTTATATCGGAATAAATTTCTGCAAGTTTTGATCTGCTTTGGCTTCAAATCTTTCGAACCCGTCCACGCAACAGTATATATCAAGCATTTACTACATAGAATATTTTGGTACACCTATTACCTACGTCATGCTTAAATACAGGGTCCATAGGGGCTGAAAGTTAGGTAATAAACATATTAATAATACACCTCAACGCATCTTTTTTTTTTTTTTTAAGTTTTTACGGCAAACTAAAAATGGTTTATGGAAGTTAAGTTCACTCAAAGGCGATATGAGTAGTAAAGACAGAAAAAAATGTATTTAATTATTCTAATGGTTAAAAATCAATTTAATTAATAAAATCATTTAAAAAACAAAGCTATTTAATTATTGAAATTAATTATTAAATATAAATATTTAAATTATAAAATTAATTATTAAATATAAATATTTAAATTATAAAATTAATTATTAAATATAAATATTTAAATTATAAAATTAACTATTAAATATAAATATTTAAATTATAAACTTAACTATTAAATATAAATATTTAAATTATAAACTTAATTATTAATTAAAAATATTTAAATAATAAAATATATTAATTATTAAAACTATTTAATCAATAAATCAATTTCATTATTAAAACTATTTAATAATATTATAAAATTAATTATTTAATTAATTATTGAACTTTTTTTATTAACTATAATTATTAAATGTAAATATTTAAATTATAAAATTAATTATTAAATATAAATATTTAAATTATAAAATTAACTAGCTGAATACCCGTGCTGCGCTACGAAATTTTACCATTAGCATTTTAGCGATCAAAAGACATTCATGTATTCTACACTTCAGACGTTTGCTCCCTTTTCGATCCCGACAAATTGATTTATCAAAATAGGAACTTTCCTTTGTTGACATTTTAAACGAAATTTATAATTGTGAATAGTAAACTGGAATAGTTTATTGTGTTTATGTTTGCTCTTAGTTCTAAATTTCAAAGTAGTAGCTGTATTGGAATTAAGTTAATTAGACATTAAGTTAATCCTCGTATAGTTTCAATGTTGCGTCGTCTTTTCATCCCTTAAAAATTCGTTAATCGATATTGGAATGACTTATTTTTTTAACATTTGCAAAAAAATATCAGAAAAATGACTACATTGGAAGAGGAACATTCGGATATCCCTCGTTTGGAACATTTAACCCCTTTTCGACCACTTAAAGTGTGTTAATCGAGATCGGAATAGTTTACTTTTTCTATTTTTACCATTGTTGATATTTGTGCCGATTTTCAGAGTTGTGACTATGTGGGAAGTAGGATTTTCGAATGTCCCCCGTTTGGAACGTTTAACCCCTTTTCGACCCCTTAAAGTGGGTTAATCGAGATCGGAATAGTTTACTTTTTCTATTTTTACCATTGTTGATATTTGTGCCGATTTTCAGAGTTGTGACTATGTGGGAAGTAGGATTTTCGAATGTCCCCCGTTTGGAACGTTTAACCCCTTTTCGACCCCTTAAAGTGTGTTAATCGAGATCGGAATAGTTTACTTTTTCTATTTTTACCATTGTTGATATTTGTGCCGATTTTCAGAGTTGTGACTATGTGGGAAGTAGGATTTTCGAATGTCCCCCGTTTGGAACGTTTGACCCCTTTTCGACCCCTTAAAGTGTGTTAATCGAGATCGGAATAGTTTACTTTTTCTATTTTTACCATTATTGATATTTGTGCCGATTTTCAGAGTTGTGACTATGTGGGAAGTAGGATTTTCGAATGTCCCCCGTTTGGAACGTTTGACCCCTTTTCGACCCCTTAAAGTGTGTTAATCGAGATCGGAATAGTTTACTTTTTCTATTTTTACCATTGTTGATATTTGTGCCGATTTTCAGAGTTGTGACTATGTGGGAAGTGGGAGAATTAGTGATGAGTGAGTCAGTGAGTGAGTGAGTGAGGGCTTTGCCTTATATATATAGAGATTATTAAATATAAATATTTAAATTATAAAATTAACTATTAAATATAAATATTTAAATTATAAACTTAATTATTAATTAAAAATATTTAAATAATAAAATATATTAATCATTAAAACAATTTCATTATTAAAACTATTTAATAATATTATAAAATTAATTATTTAATTAATTATTGAACTTTTTTTATTAACTATAATTATCAAAAAAAATTTTAATGATTGTACTGAAAAGTTGGATCGTCATAAATCTAAAATCTGCTTAAATAGTATTTCAATTAAAAACAATGGGGAGTAAGTAAATTTGTTACCTGATGGTGTTACCTGATTTGTGAATTGTTACCTGATGGTGGTCGTTTCAAATCAAATTTGGTTATGGAGTTCCATTGGATCGTAATAGACAACCTTTGAATGAGTGTAAATACCGTTCCACTGAGAAATCCAATTACAACCATATGTCATAATCTTCGTCGTGTCTGCCCATTTCCAAACAGAAGGAAAGGACGACTTCTGTACCTTGGATTCAAATCGGTATCGAAACGAAGGTCAGAACTTTAGTGAACGATTCGCCTTCGAAGATAGTCTTTTAAGGTAGTAGTCTGGTAACTTATTGGGTTCAAAAAAATCGAATTTTTTTTGTTGCTTAATTTGAAAGTACAATGTCTTGAGAATATACTGTGAAAATTTCAGACCGAAATTCGAAATATTTCGGGAGTTATAACGAGTTTCCTGGAGCGCCTCGGAGTCCAACCTTTAAGGTCGACCGGCAGCTGCAACCGCTTGGACCCTTCTATTGTTTGCGCTTTTAGTATATTTAAGTTAAAATTCACAGTACTCTGTTAGTATTTGATCGTACGTTGACACGTAAGCATCTAAGATGGATAGGAAAGGGAAAAAACGTGGTACGAAAAGTCCTGGAGATCCAGGCATTAAACGCGTTTTTCTCAAAACATTGTTTTTCTGGTCGGCCCGGGTCCTAACTTTTTTTCTACTGAACCGATTGCTTTCAAATTATAACAGGCTATTCTACACACTTATAGTTCTCGTCGGTACTAACGAGAATTTTTTTCACCCCTAACTTTTTATTTTACAACCCTTTCTTTGCTAAAATAAAAGGACTTTTTTTTTTCAAAGTCCGCCATTTTGTTATTTACCCTTGAAATTTAACTTCAGTAGTTCCGACCAGAATGACATGTCTATAGATTAAGAATAATCAAGAATATTTGATTTCAGATAACATCAAGAGCCAAAATCACCCGGGCCACCCGCGTGATTTTTTTTTTTTTTTGAGGTTCCAACTTCGAGTGACAATAATAATAGTAATAAACTATTAAATTTTTTCAAATAATTTTTTTTTTTTTATATTTTCAATATGTAAATAAAAACACTCTAAATATTCAAGATGATTCATTTTTATTTTCCTTTAAAAAACCACCCTCCAAAGAAGTCATGAAAATAGGCATAAGTTACCAGACTACTACCTTAACGAGGGAATGAAAAGACATCTTCGCAAATTATGTTAGCCGAGTTGATCGAAAACTGAGTTTTGGCATAAAAACGCAGTATGTTTTCAAGCAATCAATTATTTTGTTTAGTTCAATTTCTTTTTTTCGAGAGGATATTGAAAAGAAATATTGTAGTTGGCTCTTTCTAGTTCATTCCCATCAGTAAATTAACATTGTATCACTTGTAAAAAAAAAAACTAATTTTGAGTGTAAATTCTAGTGATAAACTTTTAATTTCGGTATGAGATATATCTCCTGGCAACTCGCTTAGGAGAAGATATTTGATCAGGTCTACAAGACCTTATGGCAACTCAATTTAAATAGGAGTCATTAAATATTTATCGAAATTTCAATGTATTTTTCCCATTCACTCATATTACTCAAATTTATTAAAATTATCTATATAAATAAAACTGACTTTCTGTCACACGGATTTGGGGACCGTTTCACGTAAAAACTACCTAACGGATTAGGATGAAATTTGGTATATCGCTTAATTAAACGACCAGGAGTAAAATAGGCGATATATTTTTAATTTTAATTGAGTTTTAAAATTTCCGAAATAATTTTTTTTTGTGTTTTTAAGCAGACACAATTTAGTATTTCCTGAATGGCAACTGAATGACAATCTTCGTTTGGTTTGTTTTGAAAATCGCAAATGATATTCTACATTCACAATGCCTAGAAAAAAACGCCCATCATTAAGCAAAATCGACAAAAAAGTTTTTCAAAAACGTTTAAAGAGGAACGAATTACAAAATGACAACCAAGAAGCTTCGACTTCGCGGCAGCCGGACATTTCCCCAGAGGACAGATTAGCGTCGCAACGGCGACGCCAGGAGTCTGTAAGGAGTAGAGAAACATCAGAGAGGCGTGCCGTTCGTTTAGAAGCTGATCGGCTAAGACATGCCGCCAACAAAGAATGAATTTACAATGGGGTGATAAACTTTTATATTACTTTTATTTAGTACCAAAAACTGAGTTTATCCGTCAACGACGGGCCACGCAGCTAGTAGTCTATCTAATTACCAAAATGAAAGTATATCTCATTATTAAAAATGCCATTACTGACATTGGACAGGATTGCAGTGCTAAAAAAAATTGCCGGTAAGCAATCTTCCCGATCGTGGCAATAACCCCAACTGTAGCTGGAACTTTTTAACTATAAAATGTAAACAATACTATACACAATTTACCACACACACAAAAACTAAATACTTTTAATTTACGTATTTACTTTTTACTAACTTACATCACAATACAAGCATAAGGATTTATCAGTTATTAATTAGTTAAAAAAAAGTGGCGCTACCCCCTATCACTACATCCCTGGTAGTGTAGTAATTACTAAAATTGGAATTTATGCCATTACTAAAATTGTAATGTATGTTATTAGTAACATTGTAATATATTCCATTACTAAAATTGTAATGTATGTTATTAGTAACATTGTAATATATTCCATTACTAAAATTGTAATGTATGTTATTAGTAACATTGTAATATATTCCATTACTAAAATTGTAATGTATGTTATTAGTAACATTGTAATATATTACATTACTAAAATTGTAATGTATGTTATTAGTAACATTGTAATATATTCCATTACTAAAATTGTAATGTATGTTATTAGTAACATTGTAATATATTCCATTACTAAAATTGTAATGTATGTTATTAGTAACATTGTAATATATTCCATTACTAAAATTGTAATGTATGTTATTAGTAACATTGTAATATATTCCATTACTAAAATTGTAATGTATGTTATTAGTAACATTGTAATATATTCCATTACTAAAATTGTAATGTATGTTATTAGTAACATTGTAATATATTCCATTACTAAAATTGTAATGTATGTTATTAGTAACATTGTAATATATTCCATTACTAAAATTGTAATGTATGTTATTAGTAACATTGTAATATATTCCATTACTAAAATTGTAATGTATGTTATTAGTAACATTGTAATATATTCCATTACTAAAATTGTAACGTATGTTATTAGTAACATTGTAATATATTCCATTACTAAAATTGTAATGTATGTTATTAGTAACATTGTAATATATTCCATTACTAAAATTGTAATGTATGTTATTAGTAACATTGTAATATATTCCATTACTAAAATTGTAATGTATGTTATTAGTAACATTGTAATATATTCCATTACTAAAATTGTAACGTATGTTATTAGTAACATTGTAATATATTCCATTACTAAAATTGTAATGTATGTTATTAGTAACATTGTAATATATTCCATTACTAAAATTGTAATGTATGTTATTAGTAACATTGTAATATATTACATTACTAAAATTGTAATGTATGTTATTAGTAACATTGTAATATATTACATTACTAAAATTGTAATGTATGTTATTAGTAACATTGTAATATATTCCATTACGTTGAAAATCGTGGCAGGATTTGAATAATTGTAAAGAATTTTTTTTGCCATAAGGTACATATTAAAATTGAACCAAACTTTGAAAACTTCAACGACAACCCCATCACATTGTACTATATTTAGATTTAGCATAAAAAAAAAAAAAGGCGAAATACAAAACTTCGTAATTTTCCAATGAGTGGTTAGAAATTTGAATGAGTTAAAAAAAAAAAATGACATAATTTAAATTTAATTTACTTTTTGGCCATAAATTCTTAAATAATTAATATATTTTAGTAGTTTTTTTGTTTCAAACAATAGTTTGTTAATGCCAAACACAAATAGCAATCAACTTATGCTCTAAACAGTTTTTTTAAGGGGACATAGGACACTTTTGCCAAAATTCTTTAGTTTTGCCAAGAATTAAATAAAATTTAGCATAAACATAGAAGATGTGACTTTAAACAAAACAACACAATTTGAGCAGATAATATAAAATAGATGGTAAATTATTGAGAAAAATGCATTAAAATAACACGAAATTTTAATTTTTTTCAAAATGCTCCTCGCGACACAATATTTTGACGAACATGAAAGAAAAATTTGAAGTTGTTTATCAATATATTATAAACATTTTCAAACATGCTTTTATCTTTAAGTGCAATAGTTGAACAGAAATAAAATTCCAAACTTGGCGCCAGTAATTTCTCATTAAAAAATGCACATACTTCAAATTCCCAACATGAAAAAAAATATAAAAAATTATGTGACATAAAAAAAGCATGTGTAAATTTCTTTATAGTACATTAAAAATTATTAATACAAAAAAATTAGGTGGATTTATCAAAAAATGAATCGCAAGGAGCTTTTCGAACATAAGTAAAATGGGAAAAAGCAAAGCTGAGAAAAACGCATTTTTAGCCTTTGCCAACAAGTGTGCGATGCGTTAAAATAGTTAGTTAAAATAAAGATTTTACCACTTAAAATCATCGGATTGCAAAAATTCAAACGCGAAATTAAAGCTAGTGGCATAAGCAATTTTTACAGAATGAAAACAAAAAACGTCATTTTTGGTGATTTCAGTGTCCCATGTCCCATTAATAATTATCAATCAATAAAACCAGTTTTAAGTCGAAACATGTATTTTTTTTTTTTATATATACATTTATCATGGTCGAAAACCCTTCCACATTTTTTTTTTTCATGCCATTTTGACTTTTGGTTCTCAATATTTTAGCAAATATGGAAAACGGTTAACTTTAAGGGACCATGAAATAGATTACGTCTTGAAGTACGCCAACGTTCGATTCTTTCACGTTTTAAAGCTTTTATCCTGAAGATGGGTCAAAACATGCCAAAGGTGCCGGGTTCGAATCCCGGATTAGGCATGGATGTTCGTTGTGGTTCGTAATTCACGTTAAGCCGTAGTAGCCTGATTAGTCGTCATTGTGCATACAAATAGGTCGTTGAGCATACAAACCAACCAACCAACTCAACATAACGAACTGAAATTGGCCGGCTGAAACCAACCGTTGGTTGGTTGTATTACGGTAAATGAAGTATTCAAAATCGAATAAAAACCTAAAAAGTAGGGGTACGTATTGAAATTTTCAAAGATAGAGTTAAATTTACTTATATTAAAAAGCACATAAGAAGAAAAAAATGCACCAGACATATAGGTTGGTTGGTTGTTTTCAGATTATCTGGCGCCGTCAGCAACACGAGGGCTATAATGCGCCGAAACATTCGTCATTAGACAAGCCAACATACATTTACAAACACCCATGCCTAACACGGGACTCGCAACCTCGTGGTCTAGAAGCTAGCACGCTAACCACTATACCGTTTGGTCGGCATGACACATTAAGATATTCCTCGTATAGTTTCAATGTTACGTCGACTTTTCATCCCTTAACAATTCATTAATCGATATTGGAATAACTTATTTTTCTATATTTGCCCTAAGTAAGTAGAAGAGATTCGGAACCTCAAAACCAATGAAATTTTCAGCAACGAGGGGCTATAATGCGCCGAAACATTCGTCATTAGACAAGCCAACATACATTTACAAACACCCATGCCTAACACGGGACTCGCAACCCGCAACCTCGCGGTCTAGAAGCTACCGCGCTAACCACTATACCGTTTGGTTGGTTGGTTGTTTTCAGATTATCTGGCGCCGTCAGCAACACGAGGGCTATAATGCGCCGAAACATTCCTCATTAGACAAGCCAACATACATTCACAAACACCCATGCCTAACAAGGGACTCGGAACCCGCAACCTCACGGTCTAGAAGCTAGCGCGCTAACCACTATACCGTTTGGTCGGCACCAGACATATAGGAAATCGCAAACAAAACATTTTGTTGCAAAACGCAAGATTCTACGATATCTTTAACCGAAGATATAGACATCGTTCAGATTTTATTTTTGATGAAGTGCCCTATGTTTGTACTTCACTGAAATCTAGCTACTTAAGGGGGTGCGGTACCGAAAATAAAAACAACTTTATTTTTGTACATTTTTACGTCAAAAATTTATTTTATGTATGAGATACTATTTATATACCTTTGAGAAAATGTTTTTTTTAAATATTGTGTTTTGTTATTTAAAAAAAATTTAAAAACCAAGAAAAATCCATAATAATTGACGTTTGCGTATTTTGATATAAGTCAAGAAAAAATAAAAAAAATTTCAAAGTGAAAGCTTTCTGTAATACATAATTATATAAAGAAAATTTTGTCTTCGCAGAATTTTGATAGCTGAACTAAAAAAAATTTAAAAAATTCTCAAAGTTAAAATATTGAAATTTTTGCTTTTTTTTATGTTATCTTTTACGCTAAAAATTATATTTTAAAACAGAATTAAAAAAATAGAATTCTGCGAAGACAAAATATTTAAAACTATATAAATTAAGTGCTCCAAAAATTTGAATAGCCAGTTGCTAATGGTTCTGGAGATATATCGATTTGAATATGCAACATCTGTGAAAAACACTAGTGCTCGAAAAACGCACTTTAAGCAGACGCTTCAAGGTGTTACGCCCATTAGTGATGTTTAAATCACGGGTAATTTTGTGGCGTTTCTAATCACCGGAGGTATAAGATAAAAACATCATTCTCTTCAGGAATGTATGAACTATTTTTTAAAATCAGAAAAAAAATTGGGATTATTGAAGAAATTTCGGTACTGGACCCCCTTAAAAAAAACAAAAAAAAAACGAATAGACCGGGTGAGGGGGAGGGGAGGGATAAACATTCCGACCCAACAAATTAAACAAATTAATTAAAAAAAAAAAAGAGCCTGGGTCAGTTTCATCAGTGTCATTACCGGTTGCTACATTCTGTTACGAAAAAATAAAAAACTGTTCCGTAATTGCACTCATTCTCTTAAAGATTAAACAATTTTTTTTTTCCTTCTTTCTTTCTTTCTTATCTCTCAACTCTTAAACCATCAGCATGTAACGACTACGGCTGCCGAGGGTTGTACGGAACCTGCCTCGTAAAGATTTCAGGAGAGAGCTCGTGGATCAGAGGGAGAATACTTGCTGGATTAGAAGGATATCATTCCTCGCCCCCGGGTTGGTTGGTTGTATTCAGATTATCTGGCGCCGTCAGCAACACGAGGGCTATAATGCGCCGAAACATTTCGTCATTTAACAAACCAACATACATTTACAAACACCCATGCCTGACACGGGACTCGAACCCGCAACCTCGCGGTCTAGAAGCTAGCACGCTAACCACTATACCGTTTGGTCGGCTCCTCGCCCCCGGGATATTCTAATTTCAAAAATGAGTGTACACCGACTGCGACGTCGTTAATTGATGGTCTGATAGAAGTTATAGAGACTTTCTTTAAAATCGAGGCAAACATTCTAGGCCCTTGATTGGTTGGTTGTTTTCAGATTGCCTGGCACCGTCAGCAACACGTGGGCTCTAATGCGCCGAAACATTCGTCATTAGACAAGCCAACATACATTTACAAACACCCATGCCTAACACGGGTTGGTTGTTTTCAGATTATCTGGCGCCGTCAGCAACACGTGGGCTCTAATGCGCCGAAACATTCGTCATTAGACAAGCCAACATACATTTACAAACACCCATGCCTAACACGGGACCCCTCAACCTCGCGGTCTAGAAGCTAGCACGCTAACCACTATACCGTTTAGTCGGCCCTTGAAGTGGAAGTCATAGTACATCCCTGAAACAACATTTTTGTATAAAACCTTGAAATTTGGTACGAAAATGATCAACTTCATGAAATGACATAAATTGAAAACTCAAAAAACGGCGTTGTAAAATATATACGTTATCTCCTTTTTATCCAAGGCTCCAGAGGATGACCAGGAAACAGAGAAACGTGACGATTTGCTGCTCCAGGGTGGATATTTCAACCTCACCCAATTGGCAACAAACTGTAGGGTATTGGCATGGCCTGATCATGACAAGTTGGGGCCCAAGGCCCACGACAATTTCGGGGGCCCCTTTTTCAAATGCAAGATTTATTGGAAATAGGCTTGACACATACTCAAAATGAATAAATATTAAATATCGAAAAAGTTTATAAATAATGTTAATTTATTGTTTTCTAAAAGTTAATTTGCTTATCACAAATAAAGAAACAAATTTTAAACAATCAAATTTATAAATCAATACAGGAAAAACTTCGTAATGTAGTATTGCATTATACGATCACAATGTATAGTAATATCCATGACAACAATATCTGCAGCATTACTCATAACTTCAGAGTCGACATTTGCCGATTTTACAATAAATTCGTCAAGAATTTAAATTTTTGTCTCTATCTTTCACAGGAAAGCTTGTTATTTACGCTTTTAAATGATGGTTCGGTTTATTTGAATAAATATAGTACGGGATACCAAAGACGGTTCAAGATCAATACAAAATGATTTTTATGTTAAAATTCTTTTGTACAGATTATTAAAGATTTTTACACAGCTTTTGTGAAAGAAAAGTTATAGGTTTAAAGCATATTTTGGGGCCCCCTAAAATCATGGGCCCAAGGCCCGGGCCTAGGCGATGATCAGGGCCTGGGTATTGGGATCGCGTGGAATTGAAAGATATTGAAGAATTAACCCTTCTTTGCATGATTTTTTTTTTTTTTTTTTTTTTAAATCAGGGTGATGTAATTAATGCTCTAGATTAAAGGAAAAATATTTAAAAAAATCTTGGTGTAAATAAAAATATGTATTATGTAAAAAACAATATGATGGAAATTTACATCATCATGCATTGTCACATATTTAGCTCAGTAATAAATAAATAAAAAAATATTTTTTTACTAAATCTTCTTTATTCTGTATGATAATGTATGATGTAAAAATCTTCAATATCTCTATCATTCATGTTTACCTAAAAAAGCAACATAAAATGAACATTAACAAAAAAATGTTTACAGTACATTACAAGTGAAGTTACTGCATAGTGATGTAAATTTCTATCACATAGTTTTGAGAAATTTATTCACAGTGTTTTGATATAACTTGTATATAAAATAACAAAAACAAACCTTTTTTCCACTCATTTTCACTTTTATTGTATTTTATATCTCCGTTTATTTCCATAAAACAATTTAAAATCTCGCTCATTTCTTCCAGTCACAACAAACAGCGGAATGACAAGTTGTAGGCCTGGTAATTGACAGTGACGTTTGCTATTTTTTGACAACTGCGTTTTTTTGTACGCAATAGTCGCTTAAAGAGTTGCCAGCAACAACAAATTTAAAGTACAAGGGTTTTGAGTACCTTTTTTTGTTGACTAAATATTATGATGGAAATTTCCATCATCATGCAAAGAAGGGTTAAGATTAACTACCATTTTATTGATAGACTAGGTTATATGATTTGTCTCCATTTACAACGAAGAGTACGATGGGTACAGATACGTATCTTCCTACATATAGCGTCGGGCTTTTCGCTCTCAGACGCAGCAACCATTCACATTCGTGACTCCAGCTCAAGTGAAGTTATTCTTATTGGGGTTCACAAAAGTACATACAGGTTTTGAATATACGATAGGGAATCCTCTGGTTCGTGTCGCCCTCTATTGGCGAGACCTAATATTAATTAATATATGGATATCTGTTACAGCGTCGAATATATTTTAATTTATTTTTTAAATCCTTACCGTCAATGCCTGTGCAGTGACAACCCTTGCTTTTGTCTATTGCTATTTTAATTGTCATTTATCATAGATGGACATTAAATGAAAACAATTTATGTCGTTTCATTAGGCGATTATGCTCATACCTACTCATCAAATGTCAAGGTGGCTATAAGTCCGAGAGACGACTGCAATTTTTGGACCCCATCGAACATCATTTTGAAATTTTTATAGAAATCGGAGAAAAGTGAGTAGATTAGGAATCCACTGGTCTGCCGTGGCGAAAATGGCCGAAACTGATCGAAAATCGACTCGGAATGAGTTGAACTAAAATCCGATTGCCAAATATGTCATAACTTGCCAAAAAGAGAACAAACTTTTTCGTCTGGCAAACAAATGCATTTTGATTTTCAATGAGAAAAAGCGCAAACGATTTCTGATATCTGGCTCGGAAAACTTGTATCTTTTAAAAGTAAGCCAAATTGGCGATATCAGCACGTCATCAGTGACGTAATGTTTATTACCAACTTGGCTCCCTTTTAATGGATGCAAGTAGACCGTCGCCATATATCTCAATCGTATGCAACCTTCTTAATTGAAAATTAAAGAGAGAGGGTTACCAAATAAAAAAAAAATGCTCAATACTTGGCAAGTTATGGCGCATTCGGCAATTGGATTTAGTTCAACTTAGTAAAAGTCGATTTTTGACTAGTTTCGGCCATTTTTGCCACGGCAGACCAGTGGATTCGTAATCTACTCACTTTCATCCAATCTCTATAAAAAAAATTCAGAATGATGTTCGATGGGGTCCAAAAATTGCAGTCGCCTCTCAGTCTATTATAGAAAGTAGTTTCTAAATGCACTGGACTAGAAGATTGTAACATAGCGAGTATAGGGAATGATCCTTACTAGGACTCCCCTCTGAAAGACCCCCCAGGATCACTTTTAAACGTCAACAACGGGTTTTATGTTCGAATAATTTTTATAGCCTAGTGCGTTGGCAACTTGTATCCGTCGTGATTCCCTTTGAAATACCGGTTAGCAGGAATGTAAGATATCGAGCCTCGTCGGCGTTCTGCTGTCTCTTTTAACCCTTTAAATCCCATGGAGTCAGCGTTGTGGGTTTCACAAAACCCCGATGACTTTCCATTCATAAAAACTGGAAATGAACTCGCCCGACTCGTTCTCCTGTCTGCCACTCCTGGGATTGCTGTGGGGGGGTCACTGTCGACCATTAAAAGATCATTACCATATGCATACAGCCTGCAATAGGGGTGTGCGTTGGGTCATCTGCATGATATGTCGGAGAATTTAGTTGACGTCTTATCAATGAAACAAACGCCACCGCTAAGTACATGACAAGATTCGCATAAAAGAAGAGTCCCTGACTATCTTACTCCATGTCCAAAGGGTGGGGCAGTTTGACATTGAGTACTTTAAATCCATGTCTCCCCTCTACATGCCCCACAATAGTCTATTGTTGAGGACCGTCACGCTTTAAACAACTAAGGCAGGGCAGTTCCCCTCACTTGAAAATATACGTTTACCCCTGCACCCGCCCGAAAGGCGACTAGCTGGGAATTTCTCCACAAGGCGGTATAGGGCGGGTTGAGATTTAAAGTGTTAAGACAAGACAGGGGGACAATTGTGACAAATAATGTAGTTTGTCTGATGCGAGTTTTACGGTTTTCGTTGATTTTAGAAAAGGCAAATGCTGAACAGTTTATTCTTGAAAGGCCACCCGGACAGCGTTGCTAGACCTTGGACTTAAACTTCTTAGGTAGGCAATTTTTTGCAAGGGCATTTCGGACTTAGTATATTTAAGGTGTATGTATACCCTAGAATTTTTTTTTTTAAATTCTGAGTTTAAAAATCCAATTCTTTTTTACATTAGTTAGAAAGCATATGATTAAAATAATTTTATAAAAAAAATTCAAATTTCGGCAAATGTTAATTTGGTAATTAAGCTTTAATTAGATAATTAGTACCTTTTTCAAACAATGATATATCAAATTCTAATTTACTTAGAAACGCAATTCTACTTGGAAACCATTCGAAATAGTATTTTTAATGTTTTGAAACTCAATTAAATTTCTTATATAGAAGAGTTTTTGTTTTACAATTTATTTTGTGGGAAAACATGAAAAAAATACACATTTTCAAAGAATTCTAAGTTTTAAAAATCCCTCAAAAATCATTTTCTCAACCAATAAGATATAAATGAGTTTCAAAACATCTAACATATTACATAGATTACTATGATGTAAAAAAAATTATAATTGAACATTTTGCTGTTGAATTATCGTTGTTTGAATAAAGCGTGACATAATCAAAATACAGTTCGTCAGAAAACAGGTTTAAAGTTTTAAAATCGTGGTATCTAACAGGGGAAGTACTTACCTATAAATGATTGTAACTTAAAAACTATTAAAGATATTTTCAAACGTTTAGTATTGTTTGAAAGCTAAAGTATCCGAAAATATTATGATATAATAACAAAAAAATTAAAAAAATTATCGATTTTCATGAATTGTACGATTTACGTACACCTTAATAATATTTTTACTAATTGAAATATCAATAGTACTTCCTATACTTCTAAAAGTACTTATTTTCCAAGTACTTCCTGCATTTTAAAAAGTACTAAGAAAGGCATTTATGTCGAAATATAGGTGTGGGAAAAAGAAAAACGTTGTACAGTAAAACCCCGATTATCCGAGCCCCGGTTATCCGAGTTTCCGCTTTAACCGAGCCAGATAATATTTCTTTAATTTTTTTTTTTTTAACCCTGATATTTTCCTTTGTCAAAACTAGTACCGAAAAAAATTGGTACTCGATCTCTCAAACACTCAAGAAAACAAAATGTTTTCATTCCTTTTCATTGTATGACACTGATCCTCCTATCGCGTCGCTCAAGGTCTTAAGGCTTAAGTAAGAGAACTCTTTAAGCATTACTATATCTTTATTCTATATATTTAATAGGCAATACGTTTTTTGGGGTTAGTCCGTCCGCCTAAACTGCTCAACCAATTTCAATGATCAAGGTGTCATTTTAAAGGAAATAAGCTGTAGATTTGCCAAAACGTGCCAAAATAATTTATTAACGTTTTATTAATTAGTTAAATTTCAATATTTTTCATCATTAAGCTACTACAAAGCCTCAATGATTTTGAATATAAGAATGGCAACATCCTTAAGTAAACAAACCCGCTGCTCGGGGGTTCAACCAACCAACCAACCGTTGCTAATTTTAAAGCTATCCTTACGTATGTAAACAACAAACCCGTTGCTAATTTTAAAGCTCTTTTTAAACTCTTTGTTTCAAAGTTGATTTTTTCTGTTTTTCTGAAGCATTTTTGTATTAGAGTAATTATTATTTTGAAGTATTTCTATCCAGAAAATGCTTCGCGTTTCTGGATAGAAATACTTCGCGTTGGACTTCGTTCTCTAACGGGGCGACTTATCAGAATAAATAGAAAATATTAGGACTTCAATGTAAGGGCCTAGCTAATGAAGTTTTAAGTCAGAATGTTGGCGGATAGTATATTTAACTTTCTATTATGAAACTTGCAATTTGGGTGTTTTCTCTATTAGGCCTTACATTAAATTTATAAAAATTTGGTTACATTTTTTTATGGCTGGTAAACCTATTCGAGCGCAGCAAGATGTTTTAACCACAAATTCGAGCGGCAAAGCCGCTCAATCCGAGCGCAGCGAGGCGTTTGAGGGTTGGCGAGCGTTAGCGAGCAGGGGGCGAAGCCCCCTAGTATTATTAATTGCGTGTGGTTTACCTATAGTATAACATTTGTACTTGTCAAAACATACATTTAAACCGATACGATTTATTTTATTTTTAATTTTCGCTTTAACCGAGTATTTCGGTTATCCGAGTTGGTCTTGGTCCACATTAACACGGATGATCAGGACTCTACTGTATCAATATAATACTACGTCTGGCAAAGCTGCACCCGGAATACATTTCCTGGTTCAGATAAAACGCAGATGGCTCAGCAAGATCCAAGATTTTCCTGAAGGTATACATATACATAAGGAATTGCAAAATTTGACTCAAGTATGCGTTTTTGTTTTTTTGTTTCAAAATATTCCCGAATTCATTGCCTTTAAAATAATACCATTTTCTTTCTGAGACTCAATTTACTTTTTAAATTACAGTGGGTTTTGTGAACCTGTTTTGTATAACGTTCATTAGTGAAGTAAACTTGAAACGCGTTTTCTGAAGAATGACATTTTGGTGTTATGTGACTTTACGCCAACGGTCATAACTTCGTAATAAATGGTCCGATTTACAAAATTCTAATTTTTTTTTGAAGACACAAGTTGTGAATGTGTTTCCTATTGAGAATCTAACATATATTGTTATAAACACATTTTTTATGAATATTTTAATCTTAATTTTTTGTTAAAAACTATGTATTTTTTAAACTTTTTATTTAAAAACTATAATTAAATAAATATTGCAGCCAAATTCAAAATTCTCCATAGGAACATGCGTCAGTATAATATCTTTTATTTGCAATAAAAATCATACCTCTAAGTGTTTTACAAGTTTATTTATGTATGTTCTAATTATGTCCTAATTAGTCACTTTAATTGCAATTAGCTGATTAAAAAATTGACTCGGAAAAAAAAGTTTATATTTATAAATGCATCACTTTTAATTCTGATATACGGCCAAAAAGTTTGAAATTATTACTTTAAAATAAAAGAAAATCATCTCAATTGTATATGTATACCTGAAGTACCATCGCAGAGTGCAAAGTAGACAGCTATACTAAACTTCAACTTAACTAGACATCACTTAGGCGGTAGATCGTCACAGTGCTCATAGGTATTTAATCCATTTTGGCCGAGTGAAGACATAATTCTCGCCAAACCTTAGAGCCTTTTGTTCGCTATATAGGGTTGTGGTTTGGCGAACATTATGCTTTCACGCCGCCAAAATGGATTAAATACCTATGAGCACCGTGACGATCTACCGTCTAAGTGATGTCTAGTTAAGTTGAAGTTTAGTATAGTTCTTACACTTTCTGGCTGATATATACTTGTATGTATACTTCTAGCTGAATATCCGGTGCTTCACTTTGACATATTACCACGTGCACGTGAAAAGACATCCATGCATTCCACATTTCGTATGTTGGACCCCTTTTCGATCCGCCGACCAAATGGTATAGTGGTTAGCGTGCTAGCTTCTAGACCGCGAGGTTGCGAGTCCCGTGTTAGGCATGGGTGTTTGTAAATGTATGTTGGCTTGTCTAATGACGAATGTTTCGGCGCATTATAGCCCTAGTGTTGCTGACGGCGTCAGATAATCTGAATACAACCAACCTTTTTGATCCCTGTAAATTGAATGTCAAAGTTGCGGTTGGATTGTTTGGTTTGTTCTCTCTACGACTTATTTTTATGCACAATAACGACTAATAAGGCTGAGAGCAACAGCTTATTGTGGAATCTGAACCACATCAGCGTAAATCCGGGATTCGAACCCGGCACCTTTGGCATGCGACGCCAGAGCGCTAACCCAGCAGTAAACAGATGGGCACAGCTACGTTGGAAGAGGGATATTTAAACGCTTCTCGTTTGGAACGCTTAACTCTCTTTTTTTTTAATTAGTTACTTAAAATTAGCTAATAGAATATCGGAATAGCTTACCTTTTCTATGTTTGTCCTTATTGATATTTGTACTAAATTTCAAGGTTGCGGCTTCACGAGGAGTGAGGGATGGTTTTTATTGAGATAAGTAACTATATATACTAAACTTCAACTTAACTAGACATCACTTAGACGATAGATCGTCACAGTGCTCATAGGTAATTTAATCCATTTTGGCGGAGGGAAGACATAATTCTCGACAAACCTTATAGCCTTTTGTTTTCTACAGGGTGTTGTGGTTTGGCGAACATTATGCTTTCACGCCGCCAAAATGGATTAAATACCTATGAGCACTGTGACGATCTACCGCCTAAGTGATGTCTAGTTTAAGTTGAAGTTTAGTATAGTCCGAGACAACGTATCCTGACCTCATTGAATAATATGTATCCTTCCGCGGAAAAGATATAGTTCTGACCAAATCACAGCTTATATAATAATAAATGGTGTTAAAATAATAAACGCTTTTAAAGTTTACTTAGTACTTTACTTTTCTAACTATAGTCCGAGAGGCGACTGCAATTTTTGGACCCCATCGAACATCATTCTGAATTTTTTATAGAAATTAGAGAAAAGTGAGTAGATTACGAATCCACTGGTCTGCCGTGGCAAAAATGGCCGAAACTGAGCAATAATCGACTTGGAATGAGTTGAACTAAAATCCGATTGCCAAATATGTCATAACTTGCCAAAAATAGAACAAACTCATTCGTCTGGCAACCTACTTCATTTTGATTTTCAATGAGAAAAAGCGCAAACGATCTTATTTGGCTCGGAAAACTTATATCTTTTTAAAAGTAAGCCAAATTGGCGACATCAGTTACGTCATAAGTGACGTAATATTTTTGCCAACTTGGCTCCCTTTCAATAGATGCTAGTAGACCGTCGCCAGATATCTGAATCGTCTGCAACCTTCTTAATTGAAAATTAAAGAGTGAGGGTTACCACATAAAAAAATATGCTCATTTATTTGGCAAGTTATGGCGCATTTGGCAATTGGATTTAGTTCAACTTATTAAAAGTCGATTATTGCTCAGTTTCGGCCATTTTTGCCACGGCAGACCAGTGGATTCGTAATCTACTCACTTTTCTCTAATTTCTATAAAAAAATTCAGAATGATGTTCGATGGGGTCCAAAAATTGCAGTCGCCTCTCAGTCTACTCTGGTTACTGTAAGAGTTTTAACGAATCACATGGCTTTGAGCGAGCTATTCAATGACGTCACTCACTCGATGAATCACTATTGGCTAACCTCAGTTCATGACGTCACGTATAAGATTATTGCGCAGCCGGCTTCGTAGTACCGGATCGCGCACCCCTGCAGCGCATTTAATGACGTCAGGATAGACAGCTTTTAAATGTGGAGAAGTTCTTTGGGAAGCAGAAGAAAAATGCATCCACGATGAAGATTTTAGTTGATCGTCGTAATCACAAAAAAAAGAAATTATAAATCATATAAAACGCACTCTAATAACTATTTTGTAGTTGGAGATCTAACTTTGAAAAAACGTAATTGCGACCCAAAGCAGAAGGAAGATACAAGTAGCATGTTGGAAATTTTTTAAATATATCCGTTTGCAAAGTTAAGGGGACTGTTAAGGCAAAAATTTCTATTTTTATATTATAGTGGAAATATATAACCTTCAATTCTAGCTTTCAGTACATACCTTACTTTTGCTGATCCGAGAAGAACTAAGAATATTATTTGAGTTTTTGTAAGCGCGCATATCAGAAATCGTATGCATTTCAACTTCTTAAATTGCATTTTTCTCTTCATGTGTATTTTAAGATTTTTAGGGTATTCGATTTGTTCCTTGCGATTCAAAAGTTGATGTATTTTTTTTTTAATTTGGAGAATACATGTATGGAGAAACTATATTGTTTACTATACTATTTTGAACACAATTGTGCATGGATTTTGGAATCTGGTATTTTTTTATTGTTTTACAGCAATTTTCGTAATGCTTCTATTTAAAAAGTTGACATTTTTTGCCGTTGTACGAATGTTTTACTTTTAAATAATTAACTAATGAGTCAAATTCAGAATCCATGCACAATTATGTCAATAATTATTCAATTAGCTTGTACAAAAAAATTGAGACAGATTGCAAAAAAATTGAATCGCAAGGAGCGTTTTTAAAATTACGGAAAAAACGCTAAATTTTTCAATAAAAATTTAATTTCTTGAAAAAAAAATCAATATAAATTTTTGAAATTTTAGGTTGTGTTTCATCTAATTGCTATTGAACTGCACAAAAAATTTCATGACTTTTAGACAAAAATTGAAGAATTTTTATTTTTGACTTAACAGTCCCCTTAATTGATGGGTGTAAATCGGATGACACATAGTTTATCGATGTGGCCTATTTTCAATTGGACTGATTTGTCAATAGACAAAACTGGCGACTATGTGGTACTGAAAACCCCGTATGTGTGTCTTGTAAAACTACAGAATTCTGCAAATGACCGTTTGGAGTCCTTTTTTTTTTTTTTTTTATAAGAAAAACGATAAATTGTCTTCAGATTTTACAGCAATTTGTTGTCACATTTCAATATTGAAACTAATTTTGCAATCCAGTGTTTATAAAATTCTGTACCTGTCTCGCCAACACTTGTCTCTTCTTTCTGTCTGTAATGTCATTTTGAAGAGGCTTCACGGGTAGCAGTTAAGAGGAAGTCACCTTAATGAAATGACATAAATTAAATACTCGACACTAGCGTCTAATAGTCCGAGAGGCGACTGCAATTTTTGGACCTCATCGAACATCATTCTGAATTTTTTTTATACAAATTGGAGAAAAGTGTGTAGATTACGAATCCACTGGTCTGCCGTGGCAAAAATGGCCGAAACTGATCGAAAATCGACTTTTAAAAAGTTGAACTAAATCCAATTGCCAAATGCGCCATAACTTGCCAAATGCGCCATAACTTGCCAAATAATGAGCATTTTTTTTTTTATTTGGTAACCCTCACTCTTTAATTATCAATTAAGAAGGTTGCAGACGATTCGGAAGAGTGGCGATGGATTTCACTCCGCCAAAATGGATTAAATACTTATGAGCACTGTGACGATCTACCGTCTAAGTGATGTCCAGTTAAGTTGAAGTTTAGTATAGAACATTTCGAGCTCGTATTCATCTAGATGCTCAAAATTGAGAGCAGGGCCTGATTTAGAAATCTTTTTACTGTAGGCCCAACATTCAGAGAGGGGCCCCAATAGCAAGTATTTATTTCTTTACGTCACAATATTACCAGATCAAGCTACATTCGTTAAGACTAACTTTTTACAATTAAAACTCGTAATTTACTTTCACACGATTGTTTTGTTATAATTAGTATGATCTTGATTTGCTCAAAACTTTTGAATTAATCAAAACACCCTATGAACACTGATTTTAAAGCACACTTTCGTGTATTTTAAACTAACATTTTACCACAGGGGGTCCACAAATTATATAATAATAAAGATTACTTAATTTTATAACAATAATTGTAAATAATACAAAGTAACCTTTCCACTGTTTACACGATCTCACCAAAAAGGAGGGCCAAAAAAGTCCACGGAAGAGCCTGCAAACCAACCAATCACAAAGACTCTTTCATTTCATAATATAAGAAGTTGTATATGGTTGGTTGGTGAACATCTCTTTACAAGAGGCGAGAGAAGGAGAACAGCGGCGTAAAGCCCTTGTCACCGTGTACATATGAAGAAGTTGTATATGTTTGGCTGAAGCGAAAAGATTTCCTTAATTAGGTTTTATTAGGTTAATCTATCAAATTTTACCCTCTGTGACTATAAAAAATATGGAATTTGCGGATGTGTCACTAAAAAAATTTTATTAGTTTTGTTCAGTATTTTCCATAAAAAGACCATTATATTTAAAATTTTCAGAAAACTTTCAAAATTTGGGGGCCCCCAAATTTCGGGGCCTAGTGGGCCTAATGGTAAATCAGGCCCTGTAGGCATTCTACAATGCCAAATGAGAAACCGCCAAAGCAGGAAATCCGATTCATTTCGAATTACACGTGACTTTTAAAGCGCGCCTATAACTATATTTTTACCTTTTCTACAATATTTATATTTTTAATCACTTGCTAAAAATTATAAAATGTAAGGTGTGCTCACGCTTCGTACCCTTTAAAAGAAGAAGTACAACCTATTTTGTTGTCCTTACGGTCCATTAAACCTAAAAAAAAAATTACCCCTACCTATTTCAAGCAGTCGTTTGTGGCATCTCAACCCCCAAAATCACTTTTTTTTTTAATTACTTGGTACTGTAAAACTCTCTAAAAAGTAAGGCGTGCGCGCGCTTTGAACTCTAAAAGGAAAAATTACTTCGTTGGACTTGCGGCCAATTGAATCGAAAAAAAAAAAAAAAAAAAATCTCATATTTCATGAACTATTTTGGTGACCATTTGGCTTCTGATTTTTATTGGTATATAATTTCAAACTCAACGTCACAAACGCTATAAATAAAAGTAATCTTTTCATACTTTGCTTAAGGGGGTGCGGTACCGAAAATAAAAAAAACTTTATTTATGTACATTTTTACGTCAAAAATTTATTTTATGTATGAGATACTATTTATATATCTTTGAGAAAATGTTTTTTTTTAAATATTGTGTTTTGTTATTTAAAAAAAATTTAAAAACCAAGAAAAATCCATAATAATTGATGTTTGCGTATTTTGATATAAGTCAAGAAAAAATAAAAAAAATTTCAAAGTGAAAGCTTTCTGTAATACATAATTATATAAAGAAAAATTTTGTCGTCGCAGAATTTTTATAGGTAAACTAAAAAAAATTCTCAAAGTTAAAATATTGAAATTTTTGCTTTTTTTTATGTTATCTTTTACGCTAAAAATTATATTTTAAAACAGAATTAAAAAAATAAAATTCTGCGAAGACAAAATATTTAAAACTATATAAATTAAATGCTCCAAAAATTTGAATAGCCAATTGTTAATGGTTCTGGAGATATATCGATTTGAACATGCAACATCTGTGAAAAACACTAGTGCTCGAAAAACGCACTTTAAGCAGACGCTTCAATGTGTTACGCCCATTAGTGATGTTTAAATCACGTGTAATTTTGTGGCGTTCTAATCACCGGAGGAATAAGATAAAAACATCCTTCTCTTCAGGAATGTATGAACTATTTTTTAAAATCAGAAAAAAAATGTGGGATTTTTGAAGAAATTTCGGTACCATACCCCCTTAAATAACATTTGTCATTCTACAGAATGCCTAGGTATTGTATATAATGCTTAGGAAAAGTATGTATTAATTCTCACAGTTCATACTTTGTCTAAAAATGACAGACATTCTATACAATGTCCTAGGCTTAGGAACCTTGCCGGTAACATGCTCATAAAAACTGTTAAGGGGACTGTTAAGTCAAAAATAAAAATTCAATTTTTGTCTAAAATTCATGAAATTTTTTGTGCAGTTCAATAGCAATTAGATGAAACACAACCTAAAATTTCAAAAATTTATATTGATTTTTTTCAAGAAATTAAATTTTTATTGAAAAATTTAGCGTTTTTTCCGTAATTTTAAAAACGCTCCTTGCGATTCAAATTTTTTGCAATCTGTCTCAATTTT
This sequence comes from Linyphia triangularis, assembly GCA_963978545.1. Lineage (NCBI taxonomy): Eukaryota > Metazoa > Arthropoda > Arachnida > Araneae > Linyphiidae > Linyphia > Linyphia triangularis. Next base: position 3,711,082 of record OZ021732.1, read on the forward strand.
TTTTGTACAAGCTAATTAAATAAATATTGGAATAATTGTGCATGGATTTTGAATTTGACTCATTGGTTAATTATTTAAAAGTAAAACATTCGTACAACGGCAAAAAATGTAAACTTTTTAAATAGAAGCATTACGAAAATTACTGTAAAACAATAAAAAAAATACCAGATTCCAAAATCCATGCACAGTTGTGTTCAAAATAGTATAGTAAACAATATCTCCAAATTTAAAAAAATACATCAACTTTTGAATCGCAAGGAACAAATCGAATACCCTAAAAATCTTAAAATACACATGAAGAGAAAAATGCAATTTAAGAAATTGAAATACATAAGATTTCTGATATGCGCGCTTACAAAAACTCAAATAATATTCTTAGTTCTTCTCGGATCAGCAAAAGTAAGGTATGTACTGAAAGCTAGAATTGAAGGCTATATATTTCCACTATAATATAAAAATAGAAAATTTTGAAATTTTTGCCTTAACAGTCCCCTTAAAAATAATAAATGTAAATAGTGAAAGGTTACTGCAGGGGATATTCCGTTTGGCGTCGGTTGTATTTAATTTTGTCGACTCTACTGAATGGAAAAATACCGTAAAGGTTATTGCGTTAAGGGGACTGCAAAGGCAAAAATTTCTATTTTTATATTTTAGTGGAAATATATAGCCTGTAATTCTAGCTTTCAGTACATACCTTACTTTTGCTGATCCGAGAAGAATTAAGAAAATTATTAGAGTTTTTGTAAGCGCGCATATCAGAAATCGTATGTATTTCAATTTCTTAAATTGCAATTTTCTCTTCATGTGTATTTTAAGATTTTTAGGGTATTCGATTTGTTCCTTGCGATTCAAAAGTTGATGTATTTTTTTAAATTTGGAGATATTGTTTACTATACTATTTTGAACACAACTGTGCATGGATTTTGGAATCTGGTATTTTTTTATTGTCTTACAGTAATTTTCGTAATGCTACTATTTAAAAAGTTTACATTTTTTGCCGTAGTACCAAAGTTTTACTTTTAAATAATTAACCAATGAGTCAAATTCAAAATCCATGCACAATTATGCCAATATTTATTCAATTAGCTTGTACAAAAAAAATTGAGACAGATTGCAAAAAATTTGAATCGCAAGGAGCGTTTTTAAAATTACGGAAAAAACGCTAAATTTTTCAATAAAAATTTAATTTCTTGAAAAAAAAATCAATATAAATTTTTGAAATTTTAAGGTTGCGTTTCATCTAATTGCTATTGAACTGCACAAAAAATTTCATGAATTTTAGACAAAAATTGAAGAATTTTTATTTTTGACTTAACAGTCCCCTTAAGCGACGTAACCAGTCACAGAGCGTAATTTCGAGACGCCTAATCCAATCTCTGTAGCAACCTCGCACAGCAGTAATGACATGACCTTGTTGCATCTTACATCACATTCTGAAGACATGGCCGACTGACTTAGTGGAACACCAAAAGAGATTCAATCTTTTTTTTATTGTTTTAATTCGAATGCGACAGACTGTTTTGGCAGTCATTTTTTATTCTTACTGTTGACTCTCTGGTCTCGCGTTATGTTGTTGGAGCTCTCCCGGAAAATCGTCTGAGAAATCAGCAGTGGTCATGTTCTGTTCGAATTCCCCTCCCGCGGTCACAGTGGCGAAAACCTGTTGCCACCAGTGCGAGGAAGATTCAGGGTAAGACGATAAATCTATATATTTAATAGGCAATACGTTTTTTGGGGTTAGTCCGTCCGCCTAAACTGCTCAACCAATTTCAATGATCAATGTGTCATTTTAAAGGAAATCAGCTGTAGATTTGCCAAAACGTGCCAAAATAATTTATTAACACTTTATTAATTAGTTAAATTTCAATATTTTTCATCATTAAGCTACTACAAAGCCTCAATGATTTTGAATATATGAATGGCAACATCCTTACGTATGTAAACAACAAACCCCGTTGCTAATTTTAAAGCTCTTTTTAAACTCTTCGTTTCAAAGTTGATTTTTTCTGTTTTTCTGAAGCATTTTTGTATTAGAGTAATTATTATTTTGAAGTATTTCTATCCAGAAAATGCCTCGCGTTGGACGTCGTTCTCCCTTACGTATGTAAACAACAAACCCGTTGCTAATTTTAAAGCTCTTTTTAAACTCTTTGTTTCAAAGTTGATTTTTTCTGTTTTTCTGAAGCATTTTTGTATTAGAGTAATTATTATTTTGAAGTATTTCTATCCAGAAAATGCCTCGCGTTGGACGTCGTTCTCTAACGGGGCGACTTATCAGAATAAATAAAAGATATTGGGACTTCAATGTAAGGGCCTAGCTAATGAAGTTTTAAGTCAGAATGTTTTGCGGATAGTATATTAAACTTTCTATTATGAAACTTGCAATTTAGGTGTTTTCTCTATTAGGCCTTACATTAAATTTATAAAAATTTGGTTACATTTTTTATGGCTGGCAAACCTTTTCGAGCGCAACAAGATGTTTTAATCACAAATTTGAGCGGCGAAGCCGCTCAATCCGAGCGCAGCGAGGCGTTTGGGGGTTGGCGAGCGTTAGCGAGCAGGGGCGAAGTTAGCGAGAAGGAGGGCGGAAAAGGAGCGAAGTTAGCGAGAAGGGGGGCCCCTAGTTCCCAATAAACGATTATCTAAACGATTATCCTGCTCTTGCAAAACTTGTCAACACATTGTGAGAGTAGTGCATAAATGTATCTTTACAACAATGTTGAACTTTATTTAATTATTTTTAATCAGAAGTCGTTGAGAAAGTAGCACTTTTACAGCGAGGTGTGTGAAAAAGTACTTTTTAAAACAAAAGTGCCAAAACAAATTAAACATTTTTTAATAATTTTAAATTAAAAATTTTTACAAATGAAGCACTTTTTCGCGAGGCACCAGTGTGAAAAAGTACCATCACGCCTTGTTATTTCACTTTTGACGGACCATCACTATACTAAACTTCAACTTAACTAGACATCACTTAGACGATAGATCGTGACAGTGCTCATAGGTATTTAATCCATTTTGGCGGCGTGAAAGCATAATGTTCGCCAAACCACAACAGAACAAAAGGCTCTAAGGTTTGGCGAACATTATGTCTTCACTCCGCCAAAATGGATTAAATACCTATGAGCACTGTGACGATCTACCGTCTAAGTGATGTCTAGTTAAGTTGAAGTTTAGTATAGTCGATAGCTTCTTATATTAATTGCACTTTAAACAAACAACACTCAGTTTTCTTCTATAAGTTTATTATAATTCTTGTTTATCGGGAGGAGAAGGTTTTTAGAACGACTTTTAACTCACAATCTCAAACAGAACAGCAAAAATTAGAACACAAAAAACCAAAAAAAAACTTAATTTTAAAATGCCACTTGCAAAGAATAAACTTTTATAACACTTTTATAACTTTTGGACAAGGGTTTATCAGTACGCCAATTAGGAGTTTTCTGTCCTTTATTTCCCACAATTCTTTTTGTTTCTCGTGTAGCATTCCTATTGATAGGTTCCCCTTTACATTTACCCTTAGACGATAAGTAAATATCACACTCTTGACCAAGTTGCTGAGGTTTAAAGAATGTCTCACCCTGTTTTACACCAATGTGCGACATCAAATCTCGATCGAGTGTTTCGAAAATCTTATCCGAATCAATCGACAATAATAATCAAAAGCAGCGCTTAAACGAGAAGCAAATTGCACGTATGACTCGGAGGAGAATTTTTGGGCATTTCTGAAATTATTAAACGAGAAGCAAATTGCACGTATGACTCGGAGGAGAATTTTTGGGCATTTCTGAAATTATTAATACATTCCTGAGGGGTGGGTTCAAATTCTTTTCGAACTAAATCTTTAATTTTATTATAATCACAAAGGTCCTCCTGACTCGCATACACTAGTAAATTATTTACCCGTTCACCCAAAAGATTCAACAAAATCTCTGCTTTCAGCTCCTCTGGAACAGCTTTGTTTTGGAATGCCCTTTCCTAAGAATGGAAGAGGTGCACGTATATCCTACAATTCACGAAAATCGATCATTTTTTTTAATTTTTTTGTTATTATATCATAATATTTTCGGATACTTTAGCTTTCAAACAATACTAAACGTTTGAAAATATCTTTAATAGTTTTTAAGTTACAATCATTTATAGGTAAGTACTTCCCCTGTTAGATACCACGATTTTAAAACTTTAAACCTGTTTTCTGACGAACATTATTTTGATTATGTCACGCCTTATTCAAACAACGATAATTCAACAACAAAATGTTCAATTATAATTTTTTTTACATCATAGTAATCTATATAATATGTTGGATGTTTTGAAACTCATTTATTTCATATTGGTTGAGAAATTGATTTTTGAGGGATTTTTAAAACTTAGAATTCTTTGAAAATGTGGATTTTTTTCATGTTTTCGCACAAAATAAATTGTAAAACAAAAACTCTTCTATATAAGAAACTTAATTGAGTTTCAAAACATTAAAAATACTATTTCGAATGGTTTCCAAGTAGAATTGCGTTTCTAAGTAAATTAGAATTTGATATATCATTGTTTGAAAAAGGTACTAATTATCTAATTAAAGCTTAATTAACAAATTAACAATTGCCGAAATTTGAATTTTTTTTATAAAATTATTTTAATCATATGCTTTCTAACTAATGTAAAAAAAGAATTGGATTTTTAAACTCAGAATTTAAAAAAAAAAATTCTAGGGTATACATACACCTTAAACGATTCTGACTTGGAAGGTACAGGGATAGTTAAAGTTTTGACACTTTTGATTAGGCTCTCCAAATTATCATATGACGCATTCGATTCTAACACTTCCGTAGTTTGAGAATTGTTTAAGGGGTTTCTTCTGGCATTTGCTAGCTCTATTTCTAACTGTAATTTTTCTAACTCTAATTTGGCATCCCTTTCATGCTTTTCAATTTCTAATTTTTCCACCACTTCATCAATTATCCCCTTCACTATCTCAGGTTTCGTCTTGAATATATCACTATCCTGAATCAGTTCCCTTAGTTCTATAACCTTAATATTTTCTGGAACTTTTAACCCCAACTCTTCTGCAACCAGCCGCAGTTCATTTTTTCTTAATTTAATACTCAAAGACATTATGGAAACTACTCACAACACAACTTTTACACAATTTAATTTCAATACAAATTCTACTTATGCAACTCAATATTGAAAAACCGAAAATAATCTATGCCAAACCAAATCGTAATATTGAACAACGAAAATAATCGAAGCCAAATCGTATACCATTCCCAACCAGAATACGAATATTTCCACAACACAAAATACGTGAATAAAGAATTACATTAAACTCACAACAATAATAATAATAATATCCACACAACTAGATTTCACCTAATCACAAAATACATCAACACGAATAATCAACCACTAACCTTCACAACACAATTCTAGGTAGACACATATTCCAACCTAAACAATCCATATATCGCAACGAATCTCCGAAACGACCGGACCAAAATGTTATTTCACTTTTGACGGACCATCACTAGTCGATAGCTTCTTATATTAATTGCACTTTAAACAAACAACACTCAGTTTTCTTCTATAAGTTTATTATAATTCTTGTTTATCGGGAGGAGAAGGTTTTTAGAACGACTTTTAACTCACAATCTCAATCAGAACAGCAAAAATTAGAACACAAAAAAAAACTTAATTTTAAAATGCCACTTGCAAAGAATAAACTTTTGTAATTTCGACAATGAAAAATAAAGCAGACGATAATTATAAGAATTACAACCATGACGCGGCGTAAACACGCCTTGATATTGAAATTACATATTTTCGGAAGAAATTCATTGGCTCGAGTAGCCAATATTTATAAATATATGTATTAACTAGCTGAATACCCGTGCTGCGCTACGAAATTTTACCATTAGCATTTTAGCGATCAAAAGACATTCACGTATTCTACACTTCAGACGTTTGCTCCCATTTCGATACCGACAAATTGATTTATCAAAATAGGAACTTTCCTTTGTTGACATTTTAAACGAAATTTATAATTGTGAATAGTAAACTGGAATAGTTTATTGTGTTTATGTTTGCTCTTAGTTCTAAATTTCAAAGTAGTAGCTGTATTGGAATTAAGTTAATTAGACATTAAGTTAATCCTCGTATAGTTTCAATGTTGCGTCGTCTTTTCATCCCTTAAAAATTCGTTAATCGATATTGGAATGACTTATTTTTTTAACATTTGCAAAAAAATATCAGAAAAATGACTACATTGGAAGAGGAACATTCGGATATCCCCCGTTTGGAACGTTTAACCCCTTTTCGACCCCTTAAAGTGGGTTAATCGAGATCGGAATAGTTTACTTTTTCTATTTTTACCATTGTTGATATTTGTGCCGATTTTCAGAGTTGTGACTATGTGGGAAGTAGAATTTTCGAATGTCCCCCGTTTGGAACGTTTAACCCCTTTTCGACCCCTTAAAGTGGGTTAATCGAGATCGGAATAGTTTACTTTTTCTATTTTTACCATTGTTGATATTTGTGCCGATTTTCAGAGTTGTGACTATGTGGGAAGTAGAATTTTCGAATGTCCCCCGTTTGGAACGTTTAACCCCTTTTCGACCCCTTAAAGTGGGTTAATCGAGATCGGAATAGCTTACTTTTTCTATTTTTACCATTGTTGATATTTGTGCCGATTTTCAGAGTTGTGACTATATGGGAAGTGGGAGAATTAGTGATGAGTGAGTCAGTGAGTGAGGGCTTTGCCTTATATATATAGAGAAATTATTTTTTTTGCACGTGATTATAAATATATTGTATGCAACACGTGGGAACTTACTTTTTCAACTAGTAGCATAAATAACTAGTTTCTACCATTTGCATATTGGAAGATTCATAATATCCAAAGTTAAAAAAAAATGTAAGACATTTTCCAGCAATTTGTACTTTATTCTGAAATATATACCGCAGGTATTTTGCAAAGGGGCTTGAAGGGACATTTTGTGCTTCGGAAATTTACTATTGGATGGAAATTTTAAGTTCGAGCCTTTGCACATTAGGATACTGCTATTTCGAGACAATTCGATAATAACCATTTGGGTCAAGTTACATAAATTGTGACAATAGCATTTTTTTTTTTTTTTTTTTAAAGACGTCTCAATCACTTTTACTCCAGACAACAAAAAAAATTAAATAACTGAAAACTTCAAAAGTAACTTGCATAACCTTTAAATTAAAAAAAAAAAAAAAAAAAAAAAAATGATTGTACAATAATCCTGTGGGAATTTCAATCAAACTATATTGCATCCGTAAATGAATTTTTTCAAAGATAATTTGAGCAAGTCAGTTTAAAGCAATGTTTTTGTACATATCGAACTCTTAAATTTAAAAGAAATTTAAAGCAAAATGTAAACAATCATAAGATAATCACACTTTTGGTATTTTTTATTTTCAACTAGCTGCGTGGCCCGTCGTTGACGGATAAACTCAGTTTTTGGTACTAAATAAAAGTAATATAAAAGTTTATCACCCCATTGTAAATTCATTCTTTGTTCGTTTAGTTCGGCATGTCTTAGCCGATCGGCTTCTAAACGAACGGCACGCCTCTCTGATGTTTCTCTACTCCTTACAGACTCCTGGCGTCGCCGTTGCGACGCTAATCTGTCCTCTGGGGAAATGTCCGGCTGCCGCGAAGTCGAAGCTTCTTGGTTGTCATTTTGTAATTCGTTCCTCTTTAAACGTTTTTGAAAAACTTTTTTTGTCGATTTTGCTTAATGATGGGCGTTTTTTTTCTAGGCATTGTGAATGTAGAATATCATTTGCTATTTTCAAAACAAACCAAACGAAGATTGTCATTCAGTTGCCATTCAGGAAATACTAAATTGTGTCTGCTTAAAAACACCAAAAAAAAATTATTTCGGAAATTTTAAAACTCAATTAAAATTAAAAATATATCGCCTATTTTACTCCTGGTCGTTTAATTAAGCGATATACCAAATTTCATCCTAAATCCGTTCGGTAGTTTTTACGTGAAACGGTCCCCAAATCCGTGTGACAGAAAATCAGTTTTATTTATATAGATTACCCGTAAGTTTACATAAGGTTAGGAAAGTATCGCATTCGATAATTTTTTATTTTTTTTTGCATTTCGTGAAAAATCATGAATAAACCATGTTTTTCAGAAATTCCTAAAAAAAAAAAACGATTTTGATTAAAATAGCTGTGTTAATGCCTTTTAAGGAGTTTTAATCATTCCCTCCATCTAAATTCCAGTAGAAATGCTATCAAAATATTAAAAGTTGAAAAGCGAGTGCCTTCAACACAGGGCTCTCTGCTCTTGAGCATCGCTCATCATCGACTCAATTTTTTCTGTTTCACGCACAAGCAAGGACAATATAATGTATATCGAATGACATCTTTACTTTCGCTATTTTGATAGTGGGTTTTTCTTTTTTTTGCCATGTAAAAAGTATTGTAAAAAAACATCGCCAAACTGGCTATTTCAGTTTAAATGAGTGAAAATATGAAAACGGTAAATAACACCATAAATTTTAATGCAATGACCAATATTATAATGTAATTGTATGTTGTGGGGTGCTCCACGCCCCTAGTTTTTCCTTTTTGGGGAGCAACAAATTAACCCTTCTTTGCATGATTTTTTCTTTTTTTTTTTTAAAAATCAGGGTGATGTAATTAATGCTCTAGATTAAAGGAAAAATATTTAAAAAAATCTTGGTGTAAATAAAAATATGTATTATGTAAAAAACAATATGATGGAAATTTACATCATCATGCATTGTCACATATTTAGCTCAGTAATAAATAAATAAAAAAATATTTTTTACTAAATCTTCTTTATTCTGTATGATGTAAAAATCTTCAATATCTCTATCATTCATGTTTACCTAAAAAAGCAACATAAAATGAACATTAACAAAAAAATGTTTACAGTACATTACAAGTGAAGTTACTGCATAGTGATGTAAATTTCTATCGCATAGTTTTGAGAAATTTATTCACAGTGTTTTGATATAACTTGTATATAAAATAAGAAAAACGTGAAAACAAACCTTTTTTCCACTCATTTTCACTTTTATTGTATTTTATATCTCCGTTTATTTCCATAAAACAATTTAAAATCTCGCTCATTTCTTCCAGTCACAACAAACAGCGGAATGACAAGTTGTAGGCCTGGTAATTGACAGTGACGTTTGCTATTTTTTGACAACTGCGTTTTTTTGTACGCAATAGTCGCTTAAAAAGTTGCCAGCAACAACAAATTTACAGTACAAGGGTTTTGAGTACCTTTTTTTGTTGACTAAATATTATGATGGAAATTTCCATCATCATGCAAAGAAGGGTTAATAAAAATTGACACGTGACATTTCATTTTAAAGGAGATGATACGTTTTTATTAAAACTCTACATAAATTCTAAACACTAGGACCCTATGTGTTACAATTTATTTATTATAAATAAAAGATATTCTATATAAAAGAGATAGGGTAATTAAAGTATTGAACTCGGTAAAAAAAAAATTATTATTTTTTTACATTTCTAAATGTTTTTGAACATCGTGAGTTTAATACGTGGTCTAGAAAGAAAAAAAAAAAATGGTGGTCAGCATAAGTCACGAACGGATTAACTTACGATGTTCAACTTTTGTATAAAGGTTAGTGGCTTCTACAGAACCGGTCATTGGGTTGGTTGTATTCAGATTATCTGGCGCCGTCAGCAACACGAGGGCGCGCCGAAACATTCGTCATTAGACAAGCCAACATACATTTACAAACACCCATGCCTTACACGGGACTCGGAACCCGCAACCTCGTAGTCTTGAAGCTAACCACTATACCGTTCGGTCGGCTTTCCGACAAGGGAATTTTATGCCAAGTAGTTTCTTAAACGCACTGGCGCTGGAAGATTGTTAACATAGCGCTTATAGGGTTGGTTGGTTGGTTGGTTGGTTGGTTGGTTGGTTGGTTGGTTGGTTGGTTGGTTGGTTGGTTGGTTGGTTGGTTGGTTGGTTGGTTGGTTGGTTGGTTGGTTGGTTGGTTGGTTGGTTGTATTCAGATTATCTGGCGCCGTCAGCAACACGAGGGCGCGCCGAAACATTCGTCATTAGACAAGCCAACATACATTTACAAACACCCATGCCTAACACGGGACTCGGAACCCGCAACCTCGTAGTCTTGAAGCTAACCACTATACCGTTCGGTCGGCTTTTCGACAAGGGAATTTTATGCCAAAAGTAGTTTCTAAACGCACTGGCGCTGGAAGATTGTTAACATAGCGCGCTTATAGGGAGTGATCCTAACTTGGACTTCCCTCCACCGATTAATTTTATTAATTATTTCAATATCTCGATCTGAACTTTTTGTTCCAAGGAGCTCGTTGAATTACCCTAATTATGGCTAATTATCTGTTTGTGCTGATGATTTCTTTTGTTTCAGGCGCACTCGCTCTCTCAATGCCCCGAGCCCTATCTGTCAGTTTGGACCTTGCGGCAGAATCATGAAGAATTCAGCCATGGTCATGTAAGTAACTGCTCTCCTACTCTCTTTTCCTTCCCCACCTTCAAAAATACAACTCATTCGCTGACCGATCACGTATCATCACCATTAGACTGAGAGGCGACTGCAATTTTTTGGACCCCATCGAACATCATTCCGAATTTTTTTTTATAGAAATTGGAGAAAAGTGAGTAGATTACGAATCCACTGGTCTGCCGTGGCAAAAATGGCCGAAAATCAACTTTTAATAAGTTGAACTAAATCCAATTGCCAAATGCGCCGTAACTTGCCAAATAATGAGCATTTTTTTTTTATTATTATTTGGTAACCCTCACTTTTTAATTTTCAATTAAGAAGGTTGCAGACGATTCAGATATCTGGCGACGGTCTACATCCATCTATTAAAAGGGAGCCAAGTTGGCAATAAACATTACGTCACTGATGACGTAACTGATGTCGCCAATTTGGCTTGCTTTTAAAAGATACAAGTTTTACCCAGCCAGAGATCAGGAAATCGTTTGCGCTTTTTTTTTTTTCATTGAAAATAAAAATGCAGTGGGTTGCCAGACGAAAAAGGTTGTTCTCTTTTTGGCAAGTTATGACATATTTGGCAATCGGATTTTAGTTCAACTCATTCCAAGTCGATTTTGGACCAGTTTCGGCTATTTTTACCATGGCAGACCAGTGGATTCGTAATCTACTCACTTTTCTATAATTTCTATAAAAAATTCAGAGTGATGTTCGATGGGGTCCAAAAAATTGCAGTCGCCTTTCGGACTATATACTAAACTTCAACTTAACTAGACATCACTTAGACGGTAGATCGTCACAGTGCTCATAGGTATTTAATCCATTTTGGCGGAATGAAGACATAATTCTCGCCAAACGCCTTTTGTTCTCTACAGGGTGTTGTGGTTTGGCGAACAATATGCTTTCACGCCGACAAAATGCATTAAATACCTATGAGCACTGCGACGATCTACCGTCTAAGTGATCTCTAGTTAAGTTGAAGTTTAGTATAGTAATTTCGGCAATAAATCGATACGACGATATTTTTTAAAAAAATATCGATACAAGTCACCGATATATCGATATTTTCAAACATAACTGCTAAAATCATTTTTTTTTTAAAGATATTTATTTTAAAATGTCCTTCTGAAGTAACTATATCAACATTTTTTCTCCATAGATGGCACCATCTGTATATTTATAAAGAGTGTTAATGATTATTATTGTTAACGATTACTATTGAATTTTTTTTTATTGTTTACAGACTATTGAAATAAAATAAATTTTAAAACTCAAAAATAGGTTCAAAATTTTATTTTTCATAAAAAAACATTAAACTTCAAAAGAAACGATGGAAATATTGTTAAGTGAATATTTGAATTACAACTTTTAATTCGAATATCTCTCCAGTATATTTTAAGGCATTATCAACTAGAGGTCGGCGATATATCGATACGACGATATTTTTATCGATATTTTTTTTTTAAATATCGATACTAAAAATATCGATAAAAGTTACCGATATATCGATATTTTCAAACATTATTAGTTTTTCTGATGATCGTTTTGTAGTTCCAAGTGTTTTTTCGATTTTCTTTACTCCCTTTTCAAAACTAAATTTTGGACTTGGCTGAGAAACAGCTAAAATGACACCAATATTCAATATTTTGCCATACACTTAAAAGCTATTGAAAAGTATCTAAATTTTTTCTCAAAATCACTGCTCTAATTAAGCGAAAATATAACTTTTTTTTTATACAATAGATCCATTTCAGTTGGAAAAGTAGTGACTTTACAAAAAGCAATCATGAAAAGAAAAACCTTCGTTTCTGGCAGAATTAAAAATAAAATAAAAATCATGTATCGACATATCGATATTTTATTCTATGCAACGATATAATATCGATATTTATTTTGATCGATATTTTTTTTCTATGCAACGATAATATAATATCAATATTTATTTTGATCGATATTTTTTTTCTAGGCAACGATAATATAATATCGATATTTATTTTGATCGATATTTTTTTTCTATGCAACTATATAATATCGATATTTATTTTGATCGATATTTTTTTCTATGCAAACGATATAATATCGATATTTATTTTTATCGATATTTTTTTCTATGCAACGATACAATATTGATATTTATTTTGATCGATATTTTTTTTCTATGCAATTATATAATATCGATATTTATTTTGATCGATATTTTTTTTCTATGCAACGATAATACAAGATCGATATTTATTTTGATCGATATTTTTTTTCTATGCAACGATAATATAATATCGATATTTATTTTGATCGATATTTTTTTTCTAGGCAACGATAATATAATATCGATATTTATTTTGATCGATATTTTTTTTCTATGCAACTATATAATATCGATATTTATTTTGATCGATAGTTTTTTCTATGCAAACGATATAATATCGATATTTATTTTTATCGATATTTTTTTCTATGCAACGATACAATATTGATATTTATTTTGATCGATATTTTTTTTCTATGCAATTATATAATATCGATATTTATTTTGATCGATATTTTTTTTCTATGCAACGATAATACAAGATCGATATTTATTTTGATCGATATTTTTTTTTCTATGCAACGATAATATAATATCGATAATTATTTTGATCGATATTTTTTTTCTAGGCAACGATAATATAATATCGATATTTATTTTGATCGATATTTTTTTTCTATGCAACTATATAATATCGATATTTATTTTGATCGATATTTTATTTCTATGCAACGATATAATATCGATATTTATTTTGATCGATATTTTTTTTCTATGCAACGATACAATATCGATATTTATTTTGATCGATATTTTTTTTCTATGCAACGATACAATATCGATATTTATTTTGATCGATATTTTTTTCTATGCAACGATAATATAATATCGATATTTATTTTGATCGATATTTTTTTTCTATGCAAACGATACAATATCGATATTTATTTTGATCGATATTTTTTTTCTATGCAAACGATACAATATCGATATTTATTTTGATCGATATTTCCGACCTCTAATCATCACTGAATGTTCCTCCTGTTCAGATCAGACAGCACGCGATCGGAGTTCTTTACTGGAATCACATGAAACTGTGTTTTTAAAAACCAACCTTATGGAGGAAGACAACATGTGTCTGATATTTATGTCACGTGACAAATATTAAATTGTCGCCCCCACTTAATTATAGCACGAACTAAAACTCCGATCGGGTACAGTCCGATCAAGGACAATACTGCTATAGAGTAACAAGACATTCCGCGCTGATCTTCAGTGCGGGACGGACCCAGTGGATCTCTACATTCCGTAAAATATTTTCTGAATGAAGTTCGATGATGGCGACTCCAATTAACTCACCAGAACTTATCGGTGACCCCTCTTATTCGATATCAGAAAACTTAACTTATTCCCATCATCTATCGATGAAGTCACGAAAAATTTGCCTTCCAACGATGAGTTTTCGAATCAAATGTTCGTTTCAGTCTCTCTTTTTTTTTTAAAAAAAATTCCGACCATTCCCAGAATCAAAGCGTCGATTGAAGGAAAAAAAAAAAAAAAAAGTCCTGCCAGACGAGAGACACATACAGACCCAAAAATTGCGCTGTTAATATTTCTAAATGCTTTCTTCTTCATTTTCGGAGATGAAACTTTGGACTTAAGGGGACATGGGACACTGAAATCACCAAAAATGACGCTTTTTGTTTTCATTCTATAAAAATTGCTTATGCCACTAGCTTTAATTTCGCGTTTAAATTTTTGAAATCCGATGATTTTAAGTGGTAAAATCTTTATTGTAACTAACTATTTTAACGCATCGCACACTTGTTGGCAAAGGCTAAAAATGCGTTTTTCTCAGCTTCGCTTTTTCCCATTTTGCTTATGTTCGAAAAGCTCCTTGCGATTCATTTTTTGATAAATCCACCTAATTTTTTTCTATTAATAATTTTTAATGTACTATAAAGAAATTTACACATGCTTTTTTATGTCACATAATTTTTTTATATTTTTTTTCATGTTGGGTTGTTGGTTGTATTCAGATTATCTGGCGCCGTCAGCAACACGAGGGCTATAATGCGCCGAAACATTTCGTCATTTAACAAACCAACATACATTTACAAACACCCATGCCTACACGGGACTCGAACCCGCAACCTCGCGGTCTAGAAGCCAGCACGCTAACCACTATACCGTTTGGTCGGCTTTTTCATGTTGGGAATTTGAAGTATGTGCATTTTTTAATGAGAAATCACTGGCGCCAAGTTTGAAATTTTATTTCTGTTCAACTATTGCACCTAAAGATAAAAGCATGTTTGAAAATGTTTATAATATATTGATAAACAACTTCAAATTTTTCTTTCATGTTCGTCAAAATATTGTGTCGCGAGGAGCATTTTGAAAAAAATTAAAATTTCGTGTTATTCTAATGCATTTTTCTCAATAATTTACTACCTATTTTATATTATCTGCTCAAATTGTGTTGTTTTGTTTAAAGTCACATCTTCTATGTTTATGCCAAATTTTATATAACTCTTGGCAAAACTAAAGAATTTTGGCAAAAGTGTCCTATGTCCCCTTAAATTTACCACTCCCTGAAAAGGGATAGCAAAGGGCCAAAAAGAAATCCCTTCCGTGGCTGAGTCCACAATAGCATTTTTTTCATGCAGAAACGCGACGTGGAAACAAGCCATAAATATATAGACAAGCTGCTGTAACATACACGCGGGCCAGACGCAGCTTGTTTTTACACGCTGCCTGCATTCTCAAAGTCGCCCGCTATACTAAACTTTAACTTAACTAGACATCACTTACACGGTAGATCGTCACAATGCTCATAGGTATTTAAGGCGGAGTGAAGACATAATTCTCGCCAAACGCCTTTTGTTCTCGATAGCAGGGGTTCCCAACCTTTTTGCACCTGCATACCACTTGACTTTTTGACAAATTTTGGCGTACCACCAGACATAATATTTTTAAAAACGTATAATATTTACTCTTCTAAAAGTGTTCAAAGGATTTTTGAATTAAATTCCTGAGAAAACTTCGTATTTAATGGTTAGATATTTGTTTATTTATAACACGCTTATAATAAAGGAGAAATAAAAAGATTAAAATGATATTAGTTTACATTTTTATTTATTACCCATAGGTCTAAAAACATACAAATAAAAAATTAGTACAAACTCAGCAAAGAATTAATCATCGTACAAAATATACTTTTATAGTCTTTAGTGCGAAACTTGTTGTTGTTTGCCTGTGATTAAAATATCAACATTAGGAGTAATGGAACTTATCTTCAATCTAAGTCCTCTTCAACACGTATTCTGCTTCTATGTTTATTTTTTATGTACAAGAGTTCCGAAAATCCACTCTCACACAAGTAACTCGTGACAAATGGCATAAAAAATAGCAGAGCTTGCCGGAAGATCAAAGGGTACTCGGTTTTACATCCGATCCAGAAGTTAATTAAAGATTTCTCTTTAATATAATCTTTCATGGAACTATCTTCTGTAAGATCGATAAAACTTTCTTTTGGTTCACCTGAAACCACTGTACCACTTGAAACGTTCCCGCGTACCACAGGTTGGGAACCCCTGCTCTACAGGGTTGTGGTTTGGCGAACATTATGCTTTCACGCCGCCCTTCATTTACCGTAATACAACCAACCAACCAAATTTCAGTTCGTTATGTTGAGTTGGTTGGTTGGTTTTTATGCTCAACGACCTATTTTTATGCACAATGACGACTAATCAGGCTACTACGGCTTAACGTGAATTACGAACCACAACAAACATCCATGCCTAATCCAGGATTCGAACCCGGCACCTTTGGCATGTTTTGACCCATCTTCAGGATAAAAGCTTTAAAACGTGAAAGAATCGAACGTTGGCGTACTTCAAGAAGTAATCTATTTCATGGTACCTTAAAGTGAACCGTTTTCCATGTTTGCTAAAATATTGAGAACCAAAAGTCAAAATGGCATGAGAAAAAAAAATGTGGAAGGGTTTCCGACCATGATAAATGTATATATATAAAAAAAAATACATGTTTCGACTTAAAACTGGTTTTATTGATTGATAATTATTAAGGAGACATGGGACACTGAAATCAAAAAAATGACGTTTTTTGTTTTCATTCTATAAAAATTGCTTATGCCACTAGCTTTAATTTCGCGTTTGAATTTTTGAAATCCGATGATTTTAAGTGGTAAAATCTTTATTTTAACTAACTATTTTAACGCATCGCACACTTGTTGGCAAAGGCTAAAAATGCGTTTTTCTCAGCTTCGCTTTTTCCCATTTTACTTATGTTCGAAAAGCTCCTTGCGATTCATATTTTGATAAATCCACCTAATTTTTTTGTATTAATAATTTTTAATGTTCTATAAAGAAATTTACACGTGCTTTTTTATGTCACATAATTTTTTATATTTTTTTTTCATGTTGGGAATTTGAAGTATGTGCATTTTTTAATGAGAAATCACTGGCGCCAAGTTTGAAATTTTATTTCTGTTCAACTATTGCACCTAAAGATAAAAGCATGTTTGAAAATGTTTATAATATGTTGATAAACAACTTCAAATTTTTCTTTCATGTTCGTCAAAATATTGTGTCGCGAGGAGCATTTCGAAAAAAATTAAAATTTTGTGTTTATTTTAACGCATTTTTCTCAATAATTTACTATCTATCTTATATTATCTGCTCCAATTGTGTTGTTTTGTTTAAAGTCACATCTTCTATGTTTATGCCAAATTTTATTTAATTCTTGGCAAAACTAAAGAATTTTGGCAAAAGTGTCCTATGTCCCCTTAACGAATAGAACTTGTTGACTGAGTGATTTCTTTTCCCTTTGCAGGACTATCCAGGACCCAGCCAGCCAGCGTCTGACTTGGCATAAGCCTCCACTAACGGTGCTGGTCATCAAGAAGGTGCACGATGTCTCGGTCATCCAACCTTTCATAGACCTCGTCAAGTGGCTCATACATGTAAGCTCAAATTGAGAGAACCATCATCCAAAGTTTGGATACACTAAATTTAGGAAATACTAGGGGGCTTTGCCCCCTACTCGCTAACGCTCGCCAACCCCCAAACGCCTTGCTGCGCTTTGCCGCTCGCATTTGTGGTTAAAACATCTTGCTGCGCTCGAATAGGTTTGCCAGCCATAAAAAATGCAACCAAATTCTTATAAATTTAATGTAAGGCCTAATAGAGAAAACACCCAAATTGCAAGTTTCATAATAGAAAGTTAAATATACTATCCGCCAACATTCTGACTTAAAACTTCATTAGCTATGGCCCTTACAGTGAAGTCCCAATATCTTTTATTTATTCTGATAAGTCGCCCCGTTAGAGAACGAAGTCCAACGCGAGGCATTTTCTGGATAGAAATACTTCAAAATAATAATTACTCTAATACAAAAATGCTTCAGAAAAACAGAAAAAATCAAGTTTGAAAAGAAGAGTTTAAAAAGAGCTTTAAAATTAGCAACGGGTTTGTTGTTTATATACGTAAGGATAGCTTTAAAATTATCAACGGTTGGTTGGTTTGTTGGTTGAACCCCCGAGCAGCGGGTTTGTTGTTTACATACGTAAGGATGTTGCCAATCATATATTCAAAATCATTGAGGCTTTGTAGTGGCTTAATGATGAAAATTATTGAAATTTAACTAATTAATAAAGTGTTAATAAATTATTTTGGCACGTTTTGGCAAATCTACAGCTTATTTCCTTTAAAATGACACCTTGATCATTGAAATTGGTTGAGCAGTTTAGGTGGACGGACTAACCCCAAAAAACGTATTGCCTATTAAATATATAGATGTATACAGCAGAAGAAAGGAGATCGAGAAGGATTAGATTCACTTGTTTAAATTTTTTAAGGGGGTGCGGTACCGAAAATAAAAATAAAACTTTATTTATGAACATTTTTACGTCAAAAATTTATTTTATGTATGAGATACTATTTATATATCTTTGAGAAAATTTTGTTTTTTTTAAATATTGCGTTTTGTTATTTAAAAAAAATTTAAAAACCAAGATAAATCCATAATAATTGATGTTTGCGTATTTTGATATATAAGTCAAGAAAAAATAAAAAAAATTTCAAAGTGAAAGCTTTCTGTAATACATAATTATATAAAGAAAATTTTATCTTCGCAGAATTTTGATAGCTGAACTAAAAAAAATTTAAAAAATTCTCAAAGTTAAAATATTGAAATTTTTGCTTTTTTTATGTTATCTTTTACGCTAAAAATTATATTTTAAAACAGAATTAAAAAAAATAAAATTCTGCGAAGACAAAATATTTAAAACTATATAAATTAAATATTCCAAAAATTTGAATAGCCAATTGTTAATGGTTCTGGAGATATATCGATTTGAATATGCAACATCTGTGAAAAACACTAGTGCTCGAAAAACGCACTTTAAGCAGACGCTTCAATGTGTTACGCCCATTAGTGATGTTTAAATCACGGGTAATTTTGTGGCGTTCTAATCACCGGAGGAATAAAATAAAAACATCATTCTCTTTAGGAATGTATGAACTATTTTTTAAAATTAGAAAAAAAAATTGGGATTTTTGAAGAAATTTCGGTACCATACCCCCTTAATTATATGGCCAATTCTCTGGTATTACGCATTTTGGCACTTTTTTTTTCAAAAAAATATCCCGTCCGTATAGCAGAGAATGGACAATTACAGCATTTTTTAAAAACGACTGAAATTAGTTCATATTTATGAAAAGAAAATGCCCCAAAATCGAGCCAAAACCAGTCCGAACAAAACAACCAGCAAAATTCGTGATGTAAAGAGACCCTATCGTTTCTATGGTTATCGCGAAGTTTCCGCCAAATAGTTGGCGTTGGTAGACCATTGCCACATTCCGTACAGGTTGTGGGAAACTTGCAAATCTGGTTCCCGCTGCCGCATTTCAAGCCAAGATGTTTGCGAAGCCGTGACGTCACATTCAATGCCAACGAAATGAGTCGTTTTCTCGGCAACCTCTAACAAGGTAATTTTGATCGAAAATTTAAAAAAACAAAACAAAAAAAACGCATTGAGCAGAAATTTTTATGTTTATGGCCTTTTCGAAACATTTAGAATTGAATAAATAAAAAAATTTAAATATGCGGGAATTGTCCATTGGAAATGGTGATTGGAAAAACTATTTCGAATTATAGAATTTATATGAATCTAGTATAGACTGAGAGGCGACTGCAATTTTTGGACCTCATCGAACATCATTCTGATTTTCTTATAGAAATTAGAAAAAAGTGAGTAGATTACGAATCCACTGGTCTGCCGTGGCAAAAATGGCCGAAACTGTTCAAAAATCGACTTTTAATAAGTTGAACTAAATCCTATTGCCAAATGAGCCATAACTTGCCAAATAATGAACGTTTTTTTTTTTTAATTGGTAACCCTCACTCTTTAATTATCAATTAAGAAGGTTGCAGACGATTTAGATATCTGGCGACGGTCCTACTTGCATCTATTAAAAGAGAGCCAAGTTGGCAATAAACATTACAGTCACGGATGACGTAACTGATGTCGCCGATTTGGCTTACTTTTAAAAGATACACATTTTCCAAGCCAGAAATCAAAAATCGTTTGCGTTTTTTCTCATTGAAAATCAAAATGCAGGGTTGCCAGACGAAAAAGTTGGTTCTATTTTTGGCAAGTTATGACATATTTGGCAATCGGATTTTAGTTCAACTCATTCCAAGTCGATTTTGGATCAGTTTCGGCCATTTTTGCCACGGCAGACCAGCGGATTCCTAATCTACTCACTTTTCTCCAATTTCTATAAAAAATTCAGAATGATGTTCGATGAGGTCCAAAAATTGCAGTCTCCTCTCGGACTAGTAGTTATATTTTTGTGTATTAGTTTACTTGGTGATTTTAACGAGGTCGAGTATAAATTTATGAACGGGATGTCTCTTGCATCAGTGCACGTTTGACCTAGTTAAAGTAATTATTTTCCCCGTACAACTTTGTCACCCCAAGTAATATTATATAATAAAAACCCACAACTCTTACGTTCATCTTAATTTTATAATTCGAATTCATTTAGGAGTAGAAAAAAAAAAGAAAGTCAAAATGCTTTTGCTGTGCCCCAGGAAATTGCCCTTACAATATTATTTAGAGTGATTAATAAGTGAAAAAATCTGCCACATCATATATCTTACATTGTAACGGAGTCAACACTTTTAAAAGACAGTTGGTACTGTTTGTTTGTTTGTTTGTTTGTTTGTTTGTTTGTTTGTTTGTTTGTTTGTTTGTTTGTTTGTTTGTTTGTTTGTTTGTTTGTTTGTTTGTTTGTTTGTTTGTTTGTTTGCTCAACGACCTATTTTTGTGCACAACAACGAATAATCAGACCGGGACCTACAGCTTAGCGTGGATTCCGAACCACAAGGAACATCCATGTCTAACCCAGGATTCGAACCCGGCACCTTTGGCATGCGAGGCCTAACCCCACAGCCATCAGGTTACATCGATACAGAGAGATTATTCAGAAAAGTTACATTGAACCAACATAGAAATACCTGTAGTTAGTCGTCGTTTTTTTTTGTTTTTTTATTATTTAAATAAGAACTTCCGAGATTAAAATAAAAACTTGAAAAAGTTTCAGCAATGATAGGTTAAATGCGATTTATTATTATTCCGAAGCGATTGAACAAACGTGTGTAATGACGGCCTTTAAGTGACAGCCCCTTAAAACTTGATCGAATTCATTGTTCATCGACATCGAATCTATCCGCTAAGTTTCAGCCCGATTGGATAACGGCAAAGGAGTTAGGCCTCCTCATATTTACCCGGCTGTTGGTTGTTTTCAGATTATCTGGCGCCGTCAGCAATACGAGGGCGCGCCGAAACATTCGTCATTAGACAAGCCAACATACATTTACAAACACCCATGCCTAACACGGGACTCGCAACCTCGCGGTCTAGAAGCTAGCACGCTAACCACTATACCGTTTGATCGGCTACTAGAAGTCAGTCGGTTGGTTGGTTGTATTCAGATTATCTGGCGACGTCAGCAGCACGAGGGCTATAATGCGCCGAAACATTCGTCATTAGACAAGCCAACATACATTTACAAACACCCATGCCTAACACGGGACTCGCAACCTCGCGGTCTAGAAGCTAGCACGCTAACCACTATACCGTTTGGTCGGCTACTAGAAGTCAGTCGGTTGGTTGGTTGTATTCAGATTATCTGGCGCCGTCAGCAACACGAGGGCTATAATGCGCCGAAACATTCGTCATTAGACAAGCCAACATACATTTACAAACACCCATGCCTAACACGGGACTCGCAACCTCGCGGTCTAGAAGCTAGCACGCTAACCACTATACCGTTTGGTCGGCTACTAGAAGTCAGTCGGTTGGTTGGTTGTATTCAGATTATCTGGCGCCGTCAGCAACACGAGGGCTATAATGCGCCGAAACATTCGTCATTAGACAAGCCAACATACATTTACAAACACCCATGCCTAACACGGGACTCGCAACCTCGCGGTCTAGAAGCTAGCACGCTAACCACTATACCGTTTGGTCGGCCATATTTACCCGGCAGGTACAAACATACACACAAAAGCAAAGTTAACATAAAAGGATTTAAAAAAACACAACCTACCCACGGATTTGCGACCATTTCAGATAGTTCGCTCAGGTATACTTATCGAGTTGTCTCAACTCTGAGTGGTGTACGTCACATCTTCGACAATGTCCAGAAATGCAATCTGAAAGGGCTGAAATGTTGCAAGAAAAAGTAAACTTAGTCACAACCTCAATTAGACTAAACTTCAACTTAACTAGACATCACTTAGACGGTAGATCGTGGACAGTGCTCATAGGTATTTAATCCATTTTGGCGGAGTGAAGACATAATTCTCGCCAAACGCCTTTTGTTCTCTACAGGGTTGTGGTTTGGCGAACATTATGCCTTCACGCCGTCAAAATGGATTAAATACCTATGAGCACTGTGACGATCTACCGTCTAAGTGATGTCTAGTTAAGTTGAAGTTTAGTATAGACTATGGTAGTTATGCATTCTGTTGAATAAACAAGATTTTTTTTTTTTTTTCAAACTTACTTTTCTTCGTATTTCCCGTCCTGTGAAACACCCACTTGTCCAAATAAGTTGTTTACCTTTTCCAGTCGAAACTTGAGTTGAGTTGTAGGGGGCTGCTTACAAGTTTGTCTTATAGGCGATGCCCATGTTTACCAACAAAGCAACTCCGGAGGGAAAAAAAACCGGTTCCTAGACATTTTGGTTGGTAGAAAGCTGGCTTGTAAAGCACAGGATTCAATGGGAATGTGTGACTGTATTGCAATAAAACTGTAAATAATCAAGTTTCAATTGAGTAAATCATTAAACAGACGTTCTAAATGGATTTTAGACATTCTGAAATATATTTTTACTTATAGTTAAAATTGCAGTTTTAATTTATTAATGGCTCTTAATGATCGAATTTCGGTGAAATTGCGGAGAAAAGAGCTGATTTCGGCGTGATTTTGGTTGGCGGCGTAACGAATTCCCGGTCGTATGATGTCACATGCCCCTCGAGTATAATATTTGTGATGGTTTTATTTATTTTTCCTGATTTATGATTGGTTAACACGTTAATTGCCAATCACGCGATATCGCGTGATTGACATTCATTGCTGATCACGTACAGGGTGGTTTAAATTAAAGCGAAGATTTTTTTTTTAATACCAGTACAAGAATTATCACAAGAATTATTGCATTTCTCCACGTTTTGGAAGTGATCTAGAAAAAATGTCTGTCTGTCTGTGTGTACGTGGTCAGCATAACTAATAAATTGACCTACAATGTTCAAATTTGGTGAGCAGGTTAGTGATGGCTCAAGGACCTACCATTATGGTTTTCGTCAAAATCGCGCATGCGCATAAGGTAGCTGCCATTGAAAACATCCTGTTTTTCAATGATTGCTGAAGAACGGCTCTAACGATTTTGATAAAAATCGCTGTGTTAATGCCTCTTAAGGTGTAATAAACATCCCCACCTCCGAAATTCCCGTAAAAATGCTTCAATGGCGTAAAAAGTGGAAAACTCTCTTTGCTTGAACATATAGATTTTTTTTTTTTCCTCTTCTCAGTTTCACTTATAAGAAAGGATAATATAAGAATTATTGAAAAGTATATCTCCAACATTTTCATTTTAGCGAAGTGTTTTTTTTTTTTTTTTTTTTTAATTATTATTATTTTAAGTCCCGTATTACACTAATCCACATCAGTAACAAAGTGTATAGAAACGCCCGTAGAGAAACATTCTATTAAACAACGTAATCCAGATTTCTGCTCTGTCTTTCGAAGCGAATTAATAGCAATTGACCTGGGTTTAGAGAATATCTTTGGCGAGGTCAACTACGGAGACTTATGGATTCTATCCGATAGCCGAAGTTCCATTCAACACCTCAAAAACTGGGCCCTCGTGGGAGACAAAACCAGTCTATCCATAATACGCAAAGTCAAATCCCAACTGCACAAAGTGCACTTTCAGTGGATCCCGTCACATGTAGACATCCAAAGGAAATGAATTGGCTGACACTCTTGCTAAGGAGAACACCCTGTCCTCTCTACTCACATATCAAGAGTTATACTCAAAGAAAATAGCTCAAAATAAAGCGGCATATACCTCCATCTCACGAATGGTATAAAGCCAGGAAACTCCCTATCTCTTCCTTGTGATACCAATACCCGTCTGTCCCGACTTGCTAGTGGTCACCTTAAGGCCTCACATATTCTGGGCAATTGACCTGGGTTTAGAGAATATCTTTGGCGAGGTCAACTACGGAGACTTATGGATTCTATCCGATAGCCGAAGTTCCATTCAACACCTCAAAAACTGGGCCCTCGTGGGAGACAAAACCAGTCTATCCATAATACGCAAAGTCAAATCCCGACTGCACAAAGTGCACTTTCAGTGGATCCCGTCACATGTAGACATCCACGGAAATGAATTGGCTGACACTCTTGCTAAGGAGAACACCCTGTCCTCTCTACTCACATATCAAGAGTTATACTCAAAGAAAATAGCTCAAAATAAAGCGGCATATACCTCCAACTCACGAATGGTATAAAGCCAGGAAACTCCCTATCTCTTCCTTGTGATACCAATACCCGTCTGTCCCGACTTGCTAGTGGTCACCTTAAAGGCCTCACATATTCTGGAGGGAGCAAAAAATTTTCCTCTTTGCCCTAAATGCCAAAAAGAACAGGCATCACCTCAGCACATTTTGGACTGGACTGGGAGGACATTTATAACTGTATACAACTAGTGTCAGACTTCATTAATGTCAATGGCTTCACTGATATTGTCTGACTTCGTCAGACAAAAGGGAGATTAGAAACAACAACAACAGTAACAAAGTATAATTGAAAGTTGTGCGATGTTCCACACACCTAGTTTTTAAATGAATGATTAAAATATTAAAACGGTAAATGGCACAAGTTGACATCAGTATTATAGTATAACTGAAAGCTGAGCGATGTTCCACACCCTTAGTTAAAAATGGATTTAGGATTTTTTTAAAGTTTTTTTATGCCTTTTATTAAGTGTGTTTTAAAGATTTTTAAGCATTTAAAAAAATAAACATTGATTTGGCGCACTTAAGGGGATCCGGTACCGAAAATAAAAAAATTATTTATTTATGTACATTTTTATGTCAAAAATTTATTTTATGTATGAGATACTATTTATATATCTTTGAGAAAATGTTTTTTTAAATATTGTGTTTAGTTATTTAAAAAAAAATTATAAACCAAGAAAAATCCATAACAATTGATGTTTGCGTATTTTGATATAAGTCAACAAAAAATAAAAAAAAAAATTCAAAGTGAAAGCTTTCTGTAATACATAATTATATAAAGAAAATTTTGGCTTCGCAGAATTTTGATAGGTGAACTAAAAAAAATTAAAAAAATTCTCAAAGTTAAAATATTGAAATTTTTGCTTTTCTTTATGTTATCTTGTACGCTAAATGTTATATTTTAAAACAGAATTAAAATAAATAAAATTCTGCGAAGACAAAATATTTAAAACTATATAAATTAAATGCTCCAAAAATTTGAATAGCCAATTATTAATGGTTCTGGAGATATATCTATTTGAATATGCAACATCTGTGAAAAACACTAGTGTTCGAAAAACGCACTTTAAGCAGACGCTTCAAATTGTTACGCCGATTAGCGATGTTTAAATAACTGGAAATTTTGTGGCGTTCTAATCACCGGAGGAATAAGATAAAAACATCATTCTCTTCAGGAATGTATGAACTATTTTTTAAAATCAGGAAAAAAATTTGGGATTTTTGAAAAAATTTTGGTACTGGACCCCCTTAAACAATCAAGGCTTGAATAAACAAACGAGGCTTGAATAGATGTGGCCCGGCGTTACCCCTTACAACAAGGTTCAAATTTCAAGTTATGAGCTTTCACCGCCTATTCACCATTTCACTATGGATCAGTCAAGATACCTAGGGGGGAAAAAAACCTAGAATTAAATGTATGCAGTAGATCAAAAGTTATCATACCCCTTTAAGGGAGGGAAATGAGGAGGGTTTTTCAGCATTCATGCAGTCAATGACCATCCTCTTGATTCGAAAATCAAGGGTGAGAAATTTCATCAAGATCAGAATAAAACTGATTTTTCTATAAAAATTAAACACTTGTACGAATTCTCTTATTTATACACAGACTAGCTGAATACTCGTGATTTTATTACACCAAGTGAATTTTAGAAATAAAAAGACTTTCCACATTGCGTATGTTGGACACGTTTCTCAATGGAATTCCAGCTTTTTTTTTAAATGTTTCAAAAAGGCCATATAAACACAAAAATCTCTGCTCGCGCAGCGCTTTTTCTTTTTTTTAAATTTCCGACCTAAGTTCACCTGTTAGAGTTTGGCGAGAAAACGATTCATTCGGATAGAATTGAATGTGACGTCACTTGATCTGAAACAACTTGGCTCGAAGCGCAGCAGCGGAAACCAGTTTTGCAAATTTCTCGCAATCGCTCCATCCTGTACGGGATATTACAACTCTCTACCAAACCAACGGCAACTATTTGGCAGAAGCCCCATGTAGAAAGAAAGGATGTCGTGACGTCACAGCTATAGCGGAGTGTTTTGATCGGACTGGTTTTGGCTAGGTTTCGGGGCATTTCCCTTTCATAATATTTAAATAACTAATTTTTTTTTAAAGAACTTTTGTTTGAATATTTGGAATCAGAAAGAAATTCTTCATACATATAAACTAGCTTCACCAATTTTTAAAAAATGCGGGACTTGAATTCATCTCTTTTTCAAAACGCGCGTGTTGTCAATAAATTCAACCACAAACATCTCCGCCAATTTTACAGATATCTCCATGGAACTTTTACCTATGATTTTAGTCATATCACTGCGAATTTTTTTTTTTTAACTAAACACTTTTTTTTCTTTTGCCTAGCTTTTTAGTTATTTTTAGTAACTTCTATAAATCGCCGCTAAGGGCGCTGTAAGCCAGCCTCAAAATATTTAGTATAGTCACTTTATTATAGGTATACGTTACTTCTATACGAGACTTATTTTGAAATTTAAGAGGATAGCGTTGTATTGAACATTCCCTATACTCGTTATGCTTTCTTCCCCAGTGCATTTAGAAACTACTTTCTATAAAACCCTGACATTTAATATGAAAAGAATCAATTAATGAAATTAAAAACTCGAATATAGCGTCTAATATATTGTTACGAATTTTTCTATATTTGTAAATATTTCGTAGTGTTAATTTTGTAAATAGGAAAATTTATGTACATCTCGCATAAGGCAGTGCAATAGTTCGTCTTAGCTTGGCTTCCCTGCAATATGGGTCTTAATGCTTGATAACGAGTTTTACAGAAGTAACGCTGGGATTCGAGTTTTACAAGAAGCAGGGCATTTAACATTATTGTAATGGCAATCTCGCCAAATTGGCGAGATAAAGCCAAGTTGGCGACGGTTTTGGCAACATTTTCGGTCTTCATGTACATGTATAGGACTTTTCGACTACGATCTGGGAAGTTCTCCAAATATCTACCTCTAGAAGTCTCAAGAAGGTTTGACTCATATATAAGTCGGCCGAGTTAGTTGACTGGAGTTAGTTAGTTGAGATACTGACTGAGTGGAGTTACTGACTTGGTTGTCTGTCAGCGAGCATTCAGAGAGTTCCGAAAGCGAACTGTATTGCATTGTCTTTTGCGGCGATTTAGCAGTTGTGTGTCAAGTTGAACTGCTGTTTTGTGCTCTATTGTTGTGTATAGAGCTGTATTGAGTCTACTAGAACGAGAAGTTCTGGAGTTGTAAAGGAATCTGTGAAGAGCTATATTGGAATGAATTTCTGCAAGTGTTAATCTGCTTTGGCTTCAAACCTTTCGAACTCATCCACGCAACAATATTTTTATTTTATATATGAAATCCTTATTTATTAAAGATAGACATTAAATGAAAACAATTCATGTCATTTCATGAAGTCACCTTTTTTCGTATTTACTCACTAAATGTCACGGTACAAAGTAGTTTCTAAATGCACTGGGCTAGAAGATTGTAACATAGCGAGTATAGGGAAAGAAGCTTATTAGGAGTCCCCCTGTATATAGAGATTCTTCATGTAATACATAACGAGTAATTTTTTTAATTAGTATTTGTATCATGTTGTGGTTTCAAATAGAGGTCAGCGATATATCGATACGACGATATTTTTATCGATATTACTAAAAATATATCGATATTAAAAATATCGATAGAAGTCACCGATATATCGATACGACGATATTTTTATCGATATTACTAAAAATATATCGATATTAAAAATATCGATAGAAGTCACCGATATATCGATACGACGATATTTTTATCGATATTACTAAAAATATATCGATATTAAAAATATCGATAGAAGTCACCGATATATCGATACGACGATATTTTTATCGATATTACTAAAAATATATCGATATTAAAAATATCGATAGAAGTCACCGATATATCGATATTTTCAAACACTTTTAGTTTTTTGATTATCGTTTTGTAGTTTCATGCGTTTTTTCGATTTTCTTTACTCTCTTTTCAAAAACTTCAAAACTAAAGTTTGAACTTGGCTGAGAGACAGTTAAAATGGCACCAATATTAGGGTGGAACGAAAATGGCCTTTAAATTATTTTTTTTTTTAATTTTAGCTTAGTAATAGTGAGGAAAAGTTGCCTTTTAAGCTCAAAAAGAGGGGGGGGGGGGAATTTGGTTGCAATACTACAACATCTTGAGGTGCCGCAAAGAGCTTAAAGTTTATAAAAAAATTAAAAATTATCGACTTTGTTAAATTATTTTTTATGAATTTCTCGTATATATAATGTTACAAAAGACGGTTTTAAATACATATATAAGCATTAGAGTTGGAAAAAATAATGAATTACAAATTATAATAATAATAATAATAAAATATATTGTTATGTAAAATTTTGTATTTCTTACTTCTGTATCCTTAATGATTACAAATGTTACATCTGCAAAATGTTTGTTTCTACTTCATTGCTACATTAAACTGGTTTTTTGTATTAAATTTTGGTATATTCCTACGTGAGTCAATTTTTGCTCTTATATATATCCTTCTCTTGCGGTCGAACATTTTGAGCCGATTCGGTCGCCAGTTTCACAGTTTCGCTTGTGACAAGGAAGCCGGGGAAAGTCGATAACCGGGTCTACTTTACTATTTGGTTCATCTTCAGATGCCTTCCGTATAAAGTCGTCTTAGTGAGAGTCACTGGAAACAAAGTCTAACAAGGGAGGCTCAGTTACGTCATTTTCAGGCCATGAGATCATGTCGATGTAATCCTTTGCATCGAAGTTTATCTTTGGAACTTTAAACTTCCTGACTACTCCGCCTCTACTTTCTGTTCTTGCTTTTAAACACGTCGTAAACCAAGTTCTTTTTGAATTTTGCGTTCATCACATAGCATGGACAAAAGGAGATTTTCTGAAGCCGCAAAATACCCATTTCTTTGAATAACCGGATCGATAACGTTCTTGAGATCGTCAGAGAGATAGCGTGAATATGAGATAAGGTTAAACAGATGTTTGGAACCATAAGTACATGAAGGTTTTAACTTAATATTAAACCACACAGGCACATACACTTTCACAATGTACTCAGCCAGAGTCTTAAGATTTTGAGTTGGATTTTCAGTTGCCACGTACAATCTAAGCAAGCGGTTGGCTAGTGGCAACCACCTGGAGTGAGCAAGTTTTCCAGGGTTTCGTAAAGATAAATCTAGGGAGCAATTTCCACTTGATACAGCAATACACATATCCAATAAATATTTCTGATCTGTACTTAAATCATTTTTGTCCTCCAAAAGAGGATGGTTATTTTCAATTGACAAGAAAGTAACCACAGGAAGATTAGTACAGTTTTCTAACTGCTGACCTATTTCACCTTTAAACTAATTGGGTCCCTTTGTTTTACCATCTAAATGACAAAAAAGATGTCGCAATGGTAGCTCATTGCCATGGAACAAACAAATTAACCATTGTAACGGTCTTCCTATTTCCCTTTCCCTCAAAGAAATCACACAATTATTATGTCCAGTGTTTACAACGGTTCCATCACACCCAATAGAAGTAAAGTTTAAAAGTTGTTTGTTGTGTTCTCTATCTTCAAGAAACTCCTGTATACTGTCTGCTATGTCTTTTCCAGTGCCAGATTTAGGTGTTACGTGGCCTAAAAACTTTGAGCTTGCTTCCTCTATTAGTGAAACGTGCTCTTCTGAAATCACTTTTTTGTATAACTTACTTCCTTTCTTTTCTTGAACAATTGTTTTGACCTTTCTTCCATCAAAAAACAATCCTCTATTTTCAGTTATATGATTATAACGACTGTCATTAATGAGATCTCTTCGATTGGTTGATCTAGCTCGTCTAATTTTCATCCTGTCTATAACGTTGGTTTAGTCTTCTTCTGTTATTACACCAAAGTCATGTAAAGCAGCACTAGCTATAGCTGCAGCATTTCTATCTGATATTCCGATATGGTCAGCAATAGAAGCTACAGATTGCAATTTAATGCGCATTTGAGTGATTTTCTCTTCTTTCAGTTTTGAAGGGCCCTGGTAGATGTATCTCTTGTATATTTGAAGGACCTGGTTGGTTTGCATCTTCTGGTATCGAACATTGCTGTTCTTCAGCTCTGTCATTGTCGCCAGTAACCGTTTCTGATACACTAGTATTTTTTGTCCGTTCTTTATTATACTTGGCTATTCTCTGTAGTTCTTTAATTTTTCTTGCTTCTTTCTTCCTCAAAGCGCTTGTGGTAGCTATATCAACATTACCTATCACCATTTTCCTGTCAGAACGTTGATCGTTTAGAAACTTTTGTTCCATAACTGGTACTTTTCTTCCTTTTATACAAGTACAAGTATTAAAGGTTACACACTTACATGCAGCAATATGAAATAAACGTTAAGGCCTCGCCTCTACATTTCGAGAGGTTGCAGTCAAACTTTTCTGACCCTTTTCTGCTTTTTTCATTAGTAAAATTCTTTGGCTAGAAACAACGGAAATAGAAGCTCTTGACCATATTTGCTCTATTTTGGGAACTAAAATGTTTCATACTTCACTTACAGTAGGATCCTTCTCTGAGGCATTTTTGAGGTTTTGTCTGATATAACAGTAGCACTTCATAACAGATTCGTAAGTAGACAGTTCAACATTAAGCAAATCACTACATTTCCCAAAAATAGGACATTCCGACATTTGTCTTGTCTTCACTAATTTAGACTGAGCCATTTTTACTCACAGCAATAGAGTAGAACACATACTAACAAAATATTATATTAATCTGTAACACATTAGACGGAGCGGCGGCACCTCAAGACGTATTCTAATATTTTTCATATTTTTAATTTATCTTATCTACACCATAAGGCAACTTTTCCGTGCTATTACAAATTAAAATCAAAAGTTGATTATATCGTCAAAACAAATTTAAAATATAGCAAAAATTGCAATTTTTCAAAACTTTAACGGCTTTGCGGCACCTCAAGACGTACTCCAATATTTTTCATATTTTTAATTTATCTTATCTGCATCAAAAAGCAACTTTTCCGCACTATTACAAATTAAAAATCAAAAGTTGATTTTTTCGTTCCACCCTAACCAATATTCAATATTTTCCATACACTTAAGAGCTATTGAAAATTATCTAAATTTTTCTTAAAATCACTGCACCAATTAGGTGAAAATATAACTCTTTTTTTTTTTGTCTTTTTTTTTTTGTAATAGATCCTTTTCAGTTGAAAAAGTAGTCACCTTACAAAAAAAAAAGCAATCATGAAAAGTAGAAATTTGCCCCGAAAAACTTTGTTTCTGGCAAAATTAAAATCAAATGAAAAAAAAAAAAATCATGTATCGATATTTTTTTCTATGCAACGATATAGTATCGATATTTATTTTGATCGATATTTCCGACCTCTAGTCTCAAAGTGTAGTCTTAAGCTTGGCGTCCATTATCGCTAAGCAGAGCAGAGCGGAGTGGATTAGAGCCAATTACAAGGCTGTCAACGTCCATTGTAGCTCGAGGCTCGTGCTATAGTAGACATTGGCAGCCTTGTAATTGGCTCTAATCCACTCCGCTCTGATCTGCTCTGCTCTGCTCAGCGATAATGGACGCCAAGCTTTAAGAAGTGTTTGTTGTTTGCAGGAGAAGCACATGCTGGTTTTCGTGGAAGCTTCTGTGCTGGACGAGAACTATCTCCTGCTCAACCCCGCTTATTCCAGCATCAGAGACAAGCTGTGCACATTTAAGGAAGGTGAGACGTGCTTTCAATTAACACACTAATGCGACTTTAAGGGGGTATTCTGGTTTAGAAATTCTGGCCAAAAAAAAATTTTTTTTTTTTTTTTTTTTTTAAAAACTCTTCGTAGTGCGATACTATAATGTATAAAGAAGCTCTGTGTAAAATTTCAAGTGAATCGGTTGAGTAGAATTAAAGATATCATGCACACCGTTTCCAGAAAAGTAGTTACGAGAAAAACGAGTTTAAAGTTTGAGCGTTTGAAAGTTTTGTTGTTAAAGTTTGAAAGTTTTTCGCGCGCAGTCGGAGTCGTTTACTGACGTTTTATACTCGCTTGTTATTAATCAGCTATCCCTGCTCCGTACAAAGTACCTTCTTCGACTTCAAATGTCTTTCGGATGATTTAGCAGTTCTAACTTCCTTGGAAGCCTCCAGTACCTCGGACCTCGTTTGCTCGCGCGACCCGGCTGCGAAACGGTTTTGACGGCGCGTCACAAAATGAGCTGCAACTCCGAAAATAATTCGAATTTCAGCGCCATCTGTTGGTCGGCAAAAAAACTATTTTTTATTATGTTGCGACACAAAACCCGGTTTATTTTTCATGCGTTTGGTGCAAACCATATCTTTGTATCTTTTGCTTCGTTTTCGAATTATTCATTTTTAAAGTTGGTCCTGACTTCTGGATCACCCGGTATAAAAATGTTAGTAGATCAAATGAATCCACTGGTTTGCTGGAGAAAAAAAAAAAGGCCAAAAATATTCAGAAATTGGCTTTGAATGAGTTCAACTCAATCCGATTGCCAAATATGTCATAACTTGCCAAAAAATAAAACATCCTTTTTGTTTTTTATCTGTTTGCCCACCACTCTTTAATTTTCAATTAAGGTATACATATACAATTGAGATGACTTTCTTTAATTTTTAGGTTATAATTTCAAACTTTTTGGCAGCATATCAGAACAAAAAATGATGCATTTTTTATTTATAAACTTTTTTTCTCCCGTCAAATTTTTAATCAGCTAATTGCAATTAAAGTGACTAATTAGGACATTATTAGAACATACATAAATAAACTTGTAATTAACTTAGAGGTATGATTTTTATTGCAAATAAGAGATATTATATTGACGCATGTTCCTATGGAGAATTTTGAATTTGGCTTCAATATTTATTTAATTATTAGTTTTAAAATAAAAAGTTTAAAAAAATACATAGTTTTTAACACAAAATTAAGATTAAAATAGGCATTAAAATGTGCTTATAACAATATATATTAGATTCTCCATAGAAAACACATTCACAACTGTTTTCTACAAAACAAAATGAGAATTTTGTAAATCGGACCATTTATTAGGAAGTTATGACCGTTGGCGTAAAGTCATATAACACCAAAATGTCATTCTTCAGAAAACGCGCTTAAAGTTTACTACACTAATGAACGTGATACAAAACAGGTTCACAAAACCTACTGTAATTTAAAAAGTAATTTGAGTCTCAGAAAGAAAATGGTATCATTTTAATGGTAATGAATTCGGGAATATTTTAAAAACAAAAAACAAAAACGCAGACTTGAGTCAAATTTCGCGATTCTTAATGTATATGTATACCTTAAGAAGTTTACAGAAGATTTGCCTTTTCTGGCGCCAAGTTCAGCTTATGTTCCAAGCGAATAGGGTTTGCCGAATTCATTCTTCGTGTGTGATGTCACTGTTGACATCAGCTTATGTTCTGAACGAGTAGGGTTTGGAAATACGTTACTGGCTTTCTTCGAAGTGCAAATTCTCGGAGAAAGCATCTCTCTGATTGTGCTGATGACTTGTGTTCTGTATTGTAGGCAAAGATGACCTGACGGACAAAGTGGACTTCATTGTTTGCATGGGCGGAGACGGAACTTTGCTCTACGCTTCTTCGCTCTTTCAGGTGAGAGACAGGCTTTACCAACATTGATATTTTGGGTGGATCTTAGAATAGCCCACCTCTTGGCATCTTTTGGAATTCTCGCCAAACGAGTGGGAACAGGCTAGAATCTCACGGAGCGCCCTGTTTGAGCGTCCGATCGCAACGGCGTTTCGGAACCAAAACTATTCGAAATGCGCAACGAAATTCTGAAACCTGATTGGTTAATTAATATGTATTCATTTTTTTCCCGTCATTTATGCATCTGGTCTCTTGGGAGAAGGTTATTATGATTTTACGAGATTCTTTATTCGGCAAATCATTAACACATACCCTCCGCCGTCAAAGGATTCAAACACATTTATAGTAAGTCTTAATTTTTTTTTATAAAATATTATTATTTCTGGCCTTTAAGTATCGTTTTTTAATTGAAAAATAATAATAACAAATATTCAATTAGTAGTCAACTTGGCGAGATTTGAAATAAGTCGCCAAGAGGTGGGCCCATCTAAGATTTTACCGATATTTTATCACTTTTCATAAATATTGTTGCACAAATTGTCTGTATATAGTATAAATAGTGACGTATTATTTTAAAATTCTATGGTAATTTATTTCTATCTTATTTTATTTATTAACAGCGATTATACAGGTTAGGAAAAGGTGGCAACACCTAAAGCAATCGAGATGTTTCTTTTTCGACGAATTGGCTGGAAATTTCGGGAATGTTCTCACGCGCCTGGTATATAAAGACCGGAGATAGGGAAAGTTTTCAGATTGATTTCGGACTTCGATGAAAGTTGATCGCTTTGCTTACTAGTCCGAGAGGCGACTGCAATTTTTGGACCTCATCGAACATCATTCTGAATTTTTTATAGAGATTGGAGAAAAGTGAGTAGATTAGGAATCCACTGGTCTGCCGTGGCAAAAATGGTAGAAACTGATCAAAAATCGACTTGGATTGAGTTGAACTAAAATCCGATTGCCAAATATGTCATAACTTGCCAAAAAGAGAACACACTTTTCCGTCTGGCAACCCTGCATTTTGATTTTCAATGAGAAAAAGCGCAAACGATTTTTGATCTCTGGCTTGGAAAATATGTGTCTTTTAAAAGAAAGCCAAATTGGCGACATCAGTTACGTCATCCGTGACGTAATGTTTATTGCCAACTTGGCTCCCTTTTAATAGATGCAAGTAGACCGTCGCCAGATATCTGAATCGTCTGCAACCTTCTTAATTGAAAATTAAAGAGTGAGGGTTACCAAATAAAAAAAAATGCTCATTATTTGGCAAGTTATGGTGCATTCGGCAATTGGATTTAGTTCAACTTATTAAAAGTCGATTTTTGACCAGTTTCGGCCATTTTTGCCACGACAGACCAGTGGATTCGTAATCTACTCACTTTTCTCTAATTTCTATAAAAAAAAATCAGAATGATGTTCGATGGGGTCCAAAAATTGCAGTCGCCTCTCAGTCTATACCTATTGGAGTGAGCTTGTATGATCGCTGTATTCGAAGTTGTTTTTGTTGAAGCTTGAGAGTACCTTTGAATAAATTTTTTTGAGTTTTCTGAAGTGAATAAATAGTAGTTTTTATCTTCAAAACTGTGCCATCATTGCCCCAGTGGAAAAATCCATAACAATACTTTTGCTTGCGGAGGATTCGCAAATGGCCTGAAATGGAATACCACTAAGAGCAAGTCCTAGTAAGGATAGTTCCCAAAACTCGCTATGTTACAATCTTCAATAAATAAGTTGGCATAATTAGCGAATACTAGGGGGCTTTGCCCCCTGCTCGCTAACGCTCGCCAACCCCCAAACGCCTTGCTGCGCTCGGATTGAGCGGCTTTGCCGCTCGCATTTGTGGTTAAAACATCTTGCTGCGCTCGAATAGGTTTGCCAGCCATAAAAAATGCAACCAAATTTTTATAAATTTAATGTAAGGCCTAATAGAGAAAACACCCAAATTGCAAGTTTCATAATAGAAAGTTAAATATACTATCCGCCAACATTCTGACTTAAAACTTCATTAGCTATGCCCTTACATTGAAGTCCCAATATCTTTTATTTATTCTGATAAGTCACCCCGTTAGAGAACGACGTCCAACGCGAGGCATTTTCTGGATAGAAATACTTCAAAATAATAATTACTCTAATACAAAAATGCTTCAGAAAAACAGAAAAAATCAACTTTGAAACGAAGAGTTTAAAAAGAGCTTTAAAATTAGCAACGGGTTTGTTGTTTACATACGTAAGGATAACTTTAAAATTATCAACGGTTGGTTGGTTTGTTGGTTGAACCCCCGAGCAGCGGGTTTGTTGTTTACATACGTAAGGATGTTGCCAATCATATATTCAAAATCATTGAGGCTTTGTAGTAGCTTAATGATGAAAAATATTGAAATTTAACTAATTAATAAAGTGTTAATAAATTATTTTGGCACGTTTTGGCAAATCTACAGCTTATTTCCTTTAAAATGACACCTTGATCATTGAAATTGGTTGAGCAGTTTAAGCGGACGGACTAACCCCAAAAAACGTATTGCCTATTAAATATATAGATACATAATCACTTAATGAAATTATATAAATTATTTTCTATTAATGTCTATCTATTATAAATAAAAGTTGAGAACGCAAAAGACTATTGCAGATGGCGCCATTGTATAGGCATTAACGTTAAGGATTTCTAATAGAAAATATATTAGACACTATTTCAGAGAGTTTAATTGATGTCATTTCATTAAGTGATCATTTTCGTACCAAATGTCAAGGTTTTATGCCAAATAATGTACTGGGGCCTAATATAGTAACATAATGACAATAGGGAATTATCCTATTAGGACTTCCTGTTCTATTTTGGACCTGGCCTTAATTTCAGAGACTCCCGAGAAACACCATTGTCATTGAAGCCTTTGATTATATGCAGATGAGTGCCCCCAAAAAATATATTGTTGCGTGGACGGGTTCGAAAGATTTGAAGCCAAAGCAAATCAAAACTTGCAGATATTTATTCCAATATCACTCTTCACAGATTCCTTTACAACTCCAGAACTTCTCGTTCTAGTAGACACAATACAGCTCTATACACAACAATAGAGCACAAAACAGCAGTTAAAAACTTGACAACACAACTGCTCAAATCGCTGCACAAGACAATGCAATACAGCTCGCTTTCGGAACTCTCTGAATGCTCACTGAGACTCAGTATCTCAATACAGTCATTCCAGTCAACTCACTGACTCAATTCAGTAAACTACTGACTAACCCAACTAACTCATTGACTCAACTAACTCAGTCAACTAACTCTAACTGATGGCCGGGCTTATATAGGAGTCAAACCTTCTGGAGACTTCTAGAGGTAGATATTTGGAGAACTTTCCAGATCGTAGTCGGAAAGTCCTATACATGTACATGGGAACCGAAAATGTCGCCGAGTTTGGCGATTTCTCGCCAAATTTGGCGACAAAAATTAGTCGCCAAAACCGTCGCCAACTTGGCTCTATATTACCATAATGTTAAATGCCCTGCTACTTGTAAAACTCGCTTCCCAGCGTTCTCTGTAAAACTCGTTATCAAGCATTAAGACACATATTGCAGGGAAGCCAAGCTAAGAAAAACTATTGCGCTGCCTTATGCGAGATGTGCATAAATTTTCCTATTTACAAAATTTACACTATGAAATATTTACAAATATACAAAAATTCGTAACAATATATACATATACTTTGTTGAAACTTATACTCGTTCGTATGGAGTGTATAGTTTCCTTTCAAAGTTTATTTTAGTTTAGTTAAGAGAGAGTTTATAGGGCAATAATTTTTCCATCTAAGCTTGATCACGAGGATGATTTTGCATCTATAATGTTCCTGTTTTCAAATACTTGAAGGAAATTTTTTTTAATCTATTAAAAAACATAATCTAAATAAAAGAATTTTGCATTCGCTTAAAATTTGCTTTTAGTTTGGGTAGTAAATCAGATAGTTTATAGCGCGTATTTGCGTAGGAAATTTTTTTTAATCTATTAAAAAACATAATCTAAATAAAAGAATTTTGCATTCGCTTGAAATTTGCTTTTAGTTTGGGTAGTAAATCAGATAGTTTATAGCGCGTATTTGCGTAGGAAATTTTTTTTAATCTATTAAAAAACATAATCTAAATAAAAGAATTTTGCATTCGCTTGAAATTTGCTTTTAGTTTGGGTAGTAAATCAGATAGTTTATAGCGCGTATTTGCGTAGGAAATTTTTTTTAATCTATTAAAAAACATAATCTAAATAAAAGAATTTTGCATTCGCTTGAAATTTGCTTTTAGTTTGGGTAGTAAATCAGATAGTTTATAGCGCGTATTTGCGTAGGAAATTTTTTTTAATCTATTAAAAAACATAATCTAAATAAAAGAATTTTGCATTCGCTTGAAATTTGCTTTTAGTTTGGGTAGTAAATCAGATAGTTTATAGCGCGTATTTGCGTAGGAAATTTTTTTAATCTATTAAAAAACATAATCTAAATAAAAGAATTTTGCATTCGCTTGAAATTTGCTTTTAGTTTGGGTAGTAAATCAGATAGTTTATAGCGCGTATTTGCGTAGGAAATTTTTTTTAATCTATTAAAAAACATAATCTAAATAAAAGAATTTTGCATTCGCTTGAAATTTGCTTTTAGTTTGGGTAGTAAATCAGATAGTTTATAGCGCGTATTTGCGTAGGAAATTTTTTTAATCTATTAAAAAACATAATCTAAATAAAAGAATTTTGCATTCGCTTGAAATTTGCTTTTAGTTTGGGTAGTAAATCAGATAGTTTATAGCGCGTATTTGCGTAGGAAATTTTTTTAATCTATTAAAAAACATAATCTAAATAAAAGAATTTTGCATTCGCTTGAAATTTGCTTTTAGTTTGGGTAGTAAATCAGATAGTTTATAGCGCGTATTTGCGTAGGAAATTTTTTTTAATCTATTAAAAAACATAATCTAAATAAAAGAATTTTGCATTCGCTTGAAATTTGCTTTTAGTTTGGGTAGTAAATCAGATAGTTTATAGCGCGTATTTGCGTAGGAAATTTTTTTTAATCTATTAAAAAACATAATCTAAATAAAAGAATTTTGCATTCGCTTGAAATTTGCTTTTAGTTTGGGTAGTAAATCAGATAGTTTATAGCGCGTATTTGCGTAGGAAATTTTTTTTAATCTATTAAAAAACATAATCTAAATAAAAGAATTTTGCATTCGCTTGAAATTTGCTTTTAGTTTGGGTAGTAAATCAGATAGTTTATAGCGCGTATTTGCGTAGGAAATTTTTTTTAATCTATTAAAAAACATAATCTAAATAAAAGAATTTTGCATTCGCTTGAAATTTGCTTTTAGTTTGGGTAGTAAATCAGATAGTTTATAGCGCGTATTTGCGTAGGAAATTTTTTTTAATCTATTAAAAAACATAATCTAAATAAAAGAATTTTGCATTCGCTTGAAATTTGCTTTTAGTTTGGGTAGTAAATCAGATAGTTTATAGCGCGTATTTGCGTAGGAAATTTTTTTTAATCTATTAAAAAACATAATCTAAATAAAAGAATTTTGCATTCGCTTGAAATTTGCTTTTAGTTTGGGTAGTAAATCAGATAGTTTATAGCGCGTATTTGCGTAGGAAATTTTTTTTAATCTATTAAAAAACATAATCTAAATAAAAGAATTTTGCATTCGCTTGAAATTTGCTTTTAGTTTGGGTAGTAAATCAGATAGTTTATAGCGCGTATTTGCGTAGGAAATTTTTTTAATCTATTAAAAAACATAATCTAAATAAAAGAATTTTGCATTCGCTTGAAATTTGCTTTTAGTTTGGGTAGTAAATCAGATAGTTTATAGCGCGTATTTGCGTAGGAAATTTTTTTAATCTATTAAAAAACATAATCTAAATAAAAGAATTTTGCATTCGCTTGAAATTTGCTTTTAGTTTGGGTAGTAAATCAGATAGTTTATAGCGCGTATTTGCGTAGGAAATTTTTTTTAATCTATTAAAAAACATAATCTAAATAAAAGAATTTTGCATTCGCTTGAAATTTGCTTTTAGTTTGGGTAGTAAATCAGATAGTTTATAGCGCGTATTTGCGTAGGAAATTTTTTTTAATCTATTAAAAAACATAATCTAAATAAAAGAATTTTGCATTCGCTTGAAATTTGCTTTTAGTTTGGGTAGTAAATCAGATAGTTTATAGCGCGTATTTGCGTAGGAAATTTTTTTTAATCTATTAAAAAACATAATCTAAATAAAAGAATTTTGCATTCGCTTGAAATTTGCTTTTAGTTTGGGTAGTAAATCAGATAGTTTATAGCGCGTATTTGCGTAGGAAATTTTTTTTAATCTATTAAAAAACATAATCTAAATAAAAGAATTTTGCATTCGCTTGAAATTTGCTTTTAGTTTGGGTAGTAAATCAGATAGTTTATAGCGCGTATTTGCGTAGGAAATTTTTTTTAATCTATTAAAAAACATAATCTAAATAAAAGAATTTTGCATTCGCTTGAAATTTGCTTTTAGTTTGGGTAGTAAATCAGATAGTTTATAGCGCGTATTTGCGTAGGAAATTTTTTTTAATCTATTAAAAAACATAATCTAAATAAAAGAATTTTGCATTCGCTTGAAATTTGCTTTTAGTTTGGGTAGTAAATCAGATAGTTTATAGCGCGTATTTGCGTAGGAAATTTTTTTTAATCTATTAAAAAACATAATCTAAATAAAAGAATTTTGCATTCGCTTGAAATTTGCTTTTAGTTTGGGTAGTAAATCAGATAGTTTATAGCGCGTATTTGCGTAGGAAATTTTTTTTAATCTATTAAAAAACATAATCTAAATAAAAGAATTTTGCATTCGCTTGAAATTTGCTTTTAGTTTGGGTAGTAAATCAGATAGTTTATAGCGCGTATTTGCGTAGGAAATTTTTTTTAATCTATTAAAAAACATAATCTAAATAAAAGAATTTTGCATTCGCTTGAAATTTGCTTTTAGTTTGGGTAGTAAATCAGATAGTTTATAGCGCGTATTTGCGTAGGAAATTTTTTTAATCTATTAAAAAACATAATCTAAATAAAAGAATTTTGCATTCGCTTGAAATTTGCTTTTAGTTTGGGTAGTAAATCAGATAGTTTATAGCGCGTATTTGCGTAGGAAATTTTTTTTAATCTATTAAAAAACATAATCTAAATAAAAGAATTTTGCATTCGCTTGAAATTTGCTTTTAGTTTGGGTAGTAAATCAGATAGTTTATAGCGCGTATTTGCGTAGGAAATTTTTTTAATCTATTAAAAAACATAATCTAAATAAAAGAATTTTGCATTCGCTTGAAATTTGCTTTTAGTTTGGGTAGTAAATCAGATAGTTTATAGCGCGTATTTGCGTAGGAAATTTTTTTTAATCTATTAAAAAACATAATCTAAATAAAAGAATTTTGCATTCGCTTGAAATTTGCTTTTAGTTTGGGTAGTAAATCAGATAGTTTATAGCGCGTATTTGCGTAGGAAATTTTTTTTAATCTATTAAAAAACATAATCTAAATAAAAGAATTTTGCATTCGCTTGAAATTTGCTTTTAGTTTGGGTAGTAAATCAGATAGTTTATAGCGCGTATTTGCGTAGGAAATTTTTTTTAATCTATTAAAAAACATAATCTAAATAAAAGAATTTTGCATTCGCTTGAAATTTGCTTTTAGTTTGGGTAGTAAATCAGATAGTTTATAGCGCGTATTTGCGTAGGAAATTTTTTTTAATCTATTAAAAAACATAATCTAAATAAAAGAATTTTGCATTCGCTTGAAATTTGCTTTTAGTTTGGGTAGTAAATCAGATAGTTTATAGCGCGTATTTGCGTAGGAAATTTTTTTTAATCTATTAAAAAACATAATCTAAATAAAAGAATTTTGCATTCGCTTGAAATTTGCTTTTAGTTTGGGTAGTAAATCAGATAGTTTATAGCGCGTATTTGCGTAGGAAATTTTTTTTAATCTATTAAAAAACATAATCTAAATAAAAGAATTTTGCATTCGCTTGAAATTTGCTTTTAGTTTGGGTAGTAAATCAGATAGTTTATAGCGCGTATTTGCGTAGGAAATTTTTTTTAATCTATTAAAAAACATAATCTAAATAAAAGAATTTTGCATTCGCTTGAAATTTGCTTTTAGTTTGGGTAGTAAATCAGATAGTTTATAGCGCGTATTTGCGTAGGAAATTTTTTTTAATCTATTAAAAAACATAATCTAAATAAAAGAATTTTGCATTCGCTTGAAATTTGCTTTTAGTTTGGGTAGTAAATCAGATAGTTTATAGCGCGTATTTGCGTAGGAAATTTTTTTTAATCTATTAAAAAACATAATCTAAATAAAAGAATTTTGCATTCGCTTGAAATTTGCTTTTAGTTTGGGTAGTAAATCAGATAGTTTATAGCGCGTATTTGCGTAGGAAATTTTTTTTAATCTATTAAAAAACATAATCTAAATAAAAGAATTTTGCATTCGCTTGAAATTTGCTTTTAGTTTGGGTAGTAAATCAGATAGTTTATAGCGCGTATTTGCGTAGGAAATTTTTTTTAATCTATTAAAAAACATAATCTAAATAAAAGAATTTTGCATTCGCTTGAAATTTGCTTTTAGTTTGGGTAGTAAATCAGATAGTTTATAGCGCGTATTTGCGTAGGAAATTTTTTTAATCTATTAAAAAACATAATCTAAATAAAAGAATTTTGCATTCGCTTGAAATTTGCTTTTAGTTTGGGTAGTAAATCAGATAGTTTATAGCGCGTATTTGCGTAGGAAATTTTTTTAATCTATTAAAAAACATAATCTAAATAAAAGAATTTTGCATTCGCTTGAAATTTGCTTTTAGTTTGGGTAGTAA
This sequence comes from Linyphia triangularis, assembly GCA_963978545.1. NCBI lineage: Eukaryota > Metazoa > Arthropoda > Arachnida > Araneae > Linyphiidae > Linyphia > Linyphia triangularis. Next base: position 3,754,246 of record OZ021732.1, read on the forward strand.
ATCAGATAGTTTATAGCGCGTATTTGCGTAGGAAATTTTTTTAATCTATTAAAAAACATAATCTAAATAAAAGAATTTTGCATTCGCTTGAAATTTGCTTTTAGTTTGGGTAGTAAATCAGATAGTTTATAGCGCGTATTTGCGTAGGAAATTTTTTTAATCTATTAAAAAACATAATCTAAATAAAAGAATTTTGCATTCGCTTGAAATTTGCTTTTAGTTTGGGTAGTAAATCAGATAGTTTATAGCGCGTATTTGCGTAGGAAATTTTTTTAATCTATTAAAAAACATAATCTAAATCAGCGTCAGCCACTAGGCGGCCCGCGGGCCGGATCCGGCCCGCGACAGCTTTTTCTCCGGCCCGCCGGCAGTGCAGAAGAGAAAAAAACAATTTTTGCGGAAATAATTTTAATTTGTCTACAATAGTATGTGTTTATTACCAAAAATCGCGTATTCCGTTAAGTGGCCGAGTCAGTAAGTCTGAAAAAACCATTTTTTTTTTTCTGAGTTTGCCATAAAAAAAAAAAAAAATTTGAATTATTACCAATGACGCATTCTTTCGCATTGCTTAGTTTTGTACTTATGATACCCTACCCCCTCGACTCGTGATTGGCACAATTCAATTTCTGCTTTTCTGAATGTGATGTGCAGGATTTGGGGGTTTTAATGCCTACTGGCCTCTTTTGTTTTGATGTGAAAAGAAGTATCAAGATCTCTATGACTCCAGTGCAATAATGGCGTCGAAGACTAGTTTTAAAAGCAAAGTAGATAGTGAAAAACGGACGTCATCATCTCACAATTAACAACTATTAAAATGAAAGATTTAGGAGGTATGATTATGAATTTATGTAATTATGAGCCATTGTAATATTGTCACTAAAGATTAACTTCTTTTATGACTTTGATTTACGATGTAAAGAAAATTATTTTTTTAATTATTTGAAACAAGAATCAAATATCAATTGTTATTTTATTAATATAAAAAAAGTTAAATTATTGTTTCTTTTTTTCAAAATTGTTTTATATAGTTGAATCTTTAGTAATTATCACATTTCTAACATTGAACATATGTAATAAAGCAATATATTCATTGGCGTATTCGGTACACATCTGCGGCCCGCGGAAAGTCCCAACATAAGTCATGCGGCCTGTCTCTATAAGTGAGTGGCGAACGCTGATCTAAATAAAAGAATTTTGCATTCGCTTAAAATTTGCTTTTAGTTTGGGCAGTAAATCAGATAGTTTATAGCGCGTATTTGCGTATGAGACTTTATTTTTCCTGTTTTTGGAATAGAAATATGTTTGTGTTGATGAATAGATCTGGGGTAATTAACCTGAAAGGATATTGTTTTCAATTGGTCAAAAATGATGTCCATTCTCCACTTAATTTTTGTGCACGCGCAGCCTGCTTGAATAAAAAGATATGCCTGCTCATGTTTGTTTTGTATTTTTGGATCTACCGACTGTCTATTTCTGCCCCTTATAAAGTGCTTAACACAGCCAAATACGTCTCGTAATTTTGAGCATCTAGAAGAATACGAGATCTTCTAGTTCCCTCTCTCCGACCCCACCACACCAACGAGAGGACATTGAGGCCACGACAGATTTAATGTGCACCAGCCCCCATTATACGTACACACCGATATTTAGCGGACGGAGGCATGCTCATGTTATCCAGTTGTATTGATGTTTTACTAACTGCGTGGCCCGTCGTTGACGGATAAACTCAGTTTTTGGTACTAAATAAAAGTAATATAAAAGTTTATCACCCCATTGTAAATTCATACTTTGTTCGTTTAGTTCGGCATGTCTTAGCCGATCGGCTTCTAAACGAACGGCACGCCTCTCTGATGTTTCTCTACTCCTTACAGACTCCTGGCGTCGCCGTTGCGACGCTAATCTGTCCTCTGGGGAAATGTCCGGCTGCCGCGAAGTCGAAGCTTCTTGGTTGTCATTTTGTAATTCGTTCCTCTTTAAACGTTTTTGAAAAACTTTTTTGTCGATTTTGCTTAATGATGGGCGTTTTTTTCTAGGCATTGTGAATGTAGAATATCATTTGCGATTTTCAAAACAAACCAAACGAAGATTGTCATTCAGTTGCCATTCAGGAAATACTAAATTGTGTCTGCTTAAAAACACCAAAAAAAAATTATTTCGGAAATTTTAAAACTCAATCAAAATCAAAAATATATCGCCTATTTTACTCCTGGTCGTTTAATTAAGCGATATACCAAATTTCATCCTAATCCGTTAGGTAGTTTTTACGTGAAACGGTCCCCAAATCCGTGTGACAGAAAGTCAGTTTTATTTATATAGATAAAATTTTGTAATGGGCATTGGTAAACTGTACATCGACCCTGAGCCGTTTATCTTAAACTCTTTTTTTTTTTTTTTTTTTTTTTATATATATATATTTTTTTTTTTTTTTTCAAAATGTGGATGTTTACAAATAAATCAAAATCAGTTAATCCTATTTGAGTGAATATTATTTTAAACAGAATGACCACATAATCTGGAAATCAGGGAGTTTTCTGATTGTGGAAAAAAATCGGGGCAATGTCGGAGAATTTCTTTAAATTTCACGAACACATTTTCTATTATAGTTTCCCCTTTCATACATATTTTGGTGCCGACCAAACGGTATAGTGGTTAGCTTCTAGACCGCGAGGTTGCGAGTCCCGTGTTAGGCATGGGTGTTTGTAAATGTATGTTGGCTTGTCTAATGACGAATGTTTCGGCGCGCCCTCGTGTTGCTGAAGGCGCTAGATAATCTGAATACAACCAACCGACCAAACGGTATAGTGGTTAGCGTGCTGGCTTCTAGACCGCGAGGTTCCGAGTCCCGTGTTAGGCATGGGTGTTTGTAAATGTATGTTGGCTTGTCTAATGACGAATGTTTCGGCGCATTATAGCCCTCGTGTTGCTGACGGCGCTAGATAATCTGATTACAACCAACCAACCAACCGACCAAACGGTATAGTGGTTAGCGTGCTAGCTTCTAGACCGCGAGGTTGCGAGTCCCGTGTTAGGCATGGGTGTTTGTAAATGTATGTTGGCTTGTCTAATGACGAATGTTTCGGCGCGCCCTCGTGTTGCTGACGGCGCCAGATAATCTGAAAACAACCAACCAACCATATTTTGGCGCCATTTACCGGGAGAATTGTGGCTGAAGTCGTTACAAGTTAAACGTTAGGGAATAGTTTAAACTTTTCATTGCCGCCAAAAAAAAATTATTTTTTTTTTAAAAAAATTGCCATATTGTCTCTTTGGCATACATGTTCTACTTCATAAGGGTGTCTGCGCATCTGGAAAACCTGAAAAAGTTAGGGAAATTGGATAAAAAGTTTGCTGTAAAATCTGCTGATTTTACAGCAATCTATCAGGGAAGTCAATAAACTATCAGATAACTTTTTTTTTTTCTGAATTTTGTGGCAACACTCTTATGTGGCAGAACTAGACAAGTCCGAAGTTCCAAACTGTCCTCAACGAATCTAGTCTTAAGGTGTACGTATACCCTACAATTCACGAAAATCGATAAGAATATTAATTTTTTTGTTATTATATATTAATATTCTCTTATACTTTAGCTTTCAAACAATACTAAACATGTGAAAATATCCTTAATAGTTTTTAAGTTACAATCAATTATAGGTAGGTACTTCCCCTGTTAGATACCAAGTTTTTAAAACTTTAAACCTGTTTTCTGACGAACTCTATTTTGATTATGTCACGCTTTATTCAAACAACGATAATTCAACAACAAAATGTTCAATTATAATTTTTTTTTTTTTGTATCATAGTAATCTACATAATATGCTAGATGTTTTGAAACTCAATTATATAATATTGGTTGAGAAATTGATTTTTGAGGGATTTTTAAAACTTAGAATTCTTTGAAAATATGGATTTTTGTCATGTTTTCACACAAATTAAATTGTAAAACAAAAACTCTTCTCTATAAGAAACTTAATTGAGATTGAAAACATTAAGAATAATATTTCGAATGGTTTCCAAGTAGAATTGCGTTTCTAAGTAAATTAGAATTTGATATATCATTGTTTGAAAAAGGTACTAATTATCTAATTAAAGCTTAGTTAACAAATTAACAATTGCCGAAATTTAAATTTTTGTTATGAAATTATTTTAATCATATACTTTCTAACTAATCTAGAAAATAATTGGATTTTTAAACTCAGAATTAAAATAAAAAATGTTCTAGGGTATACATATACCTTAAGTTCCAACAAATGCATCGGTGTCGTGGCACGATCCGTCGTGTCATGAGCGCATCGTACCAAGAGCGCACAAACACCTGCAGTATTTGGGGGGGGAAGAGAGTTGCCTCTCATTTATCAAGCGAATGGTACCATGAGCCCACAAACTGCTAGTTTATGTGCAGAGGGTAGGATCTCCATTCTTTAATTTTAATAAGCAAGAAAGAAGAAGGTTACAACAACTTAAAAACATTCACGTAAAAACTCGTTAAGGTATAACCAATGCATTTTTTTTTTTTTTTTTTTTTTTTAAAGTTACTATAAATATTTTAGAAACAAAATTTCATCCGTTGGATATTCTTATTTTTTCAATGTTTCCATCAAACTTATGATATGCCTTTAATATAAATGGATATGTCCATACACCATCTTACATATCCGTTTTGTATAATATGGATATGTTCCATTTGATATAAAATAGATATGTGAGGTGGTGAACTTAAAATTAAAAACAATGGGGATGATAAGTATAAAAATGTCGCATTCTGATTGTATTAAAAGATGAGCAGTCATGTAAAACTGCAAACGTGCAGGCCATTTTATTAGCAAATGTAAAATTTATAACAATACAGAACACAGTGGAAATGAGGAACTCTAAATAAAGCAATCAAACTAAACATATGAAAACCAAAAACTTATCAGAATTTAAAATAAGCCCCAAAAGTGCAACGGAATGAAACTTCTAATTTAAACCGAACATTTTCATCATAAGAAATATGAATTGGCTCTCCAATTTAAAAACCTAGTATCTAATAAAAACATAAAAATGCGTATTTTGTTATTGTAAGTTCTATTAATATGTACTGCATACACTGAGTAACAAATTTAGCCGCAAAAAAATACAGTTTTGGAGATTTGTCTCTTTAAAATAAAGAAAACCTATCGTTTATATACTTAGTTGAATAAATCTGTTTTTGTTCGCTCCTGTAAAATGAAGAAGTGAGCCCCTGGGAAACTAGAGTTTGTGCGCTTCTGGTACCATGTTACCTTGTAGCGGATTTCCTTCCCCTTATAAACAGGTGTTTGTGCTCTAGTGGTACCATTTTACCCCGATGCGCTCATGACACGTCGGCTAGTGCCACGCAACCAATACATCGATTCAAATCGAAAAAGGAATCTTCAGTCAATTCCGTTCGAATGGAATTATTATAAACTACGATGCAAGTTCCATAAGATAAGTTAGCATCTGTTTGCTGGTTTGAATCTTGGTCAAGCATGGATGTTCGTTGTGATTCTCAATCTACGCAAAGCTGTAAGTCCCAGCCGGATTAGCCGTTATTGTACAAAAAAAAAATAGATATTTGAACATTTGACCAACCAACCAATATCTATCTGTTTAAAATCTGTTTATCTGTTTTTAAATCCTTTATATTAATTTCGCTTTCGCGTGTTTGTTTGTCGAAGGGTGCAGAATCTGCGGAGAACTAATTAAACCCATTGCCGTCAACCAATGTGGCTGAAACTTGGCAGGTAGAATGCATTGCCGTCGACATCGAACCTATCACATTTTGGGGCTGTTACTGTCTCTAAAAGGTCACTTTTGGGGAATACTAATAAAGCAACTTGCCGTCATTCAACCGCATTAAAATGGAATTGAAACTCTTTTCTGTTGCCAAAATTTTCAATAAATAAAATTTAAAAAAAAAAAAAATTAATTACTTCAATCAAAGATGTTTTGATATGAGATTCACGTTCATTTTTAATGAATAAATTTTGAAACGTAGTTTACCGCACGCTACTATACTAAACTCCAACTTAACTTGACATCACTTAGACGATAGATCTTCACCGTGCTCATAGGTATTTAATCCATTTTGGCGGCGTGAAAGCACAATGCTCGCCAAACCACAACCCTTTAGAGAACAAAAGGTTTAGGCGAGCATTATGTCTTCACTCCGCCAAAATGGATTAAATGCCTATGAGCACAGGGAAGATCTATCGTCTAAGTGATGTCAAGTTAAGTTGGAGTTTAGTATAGAAATGTTTTTAATATCGGCAGGGCCTGATTTACCATTAGGCCCACTAGGCCCGGGCCTAGGGGCCCCGAAATTTGGGCGCCCCCAAATTTTGAAAGTTTTCTGAAAATTTTAAATATAATGGTCTTTTTATGGGAAGTTCTGAACAAAAATAATAATAAATTTTTAGTTACACATCCGCAAATTCCATATTTTTTATAGTCACAGAGAGTAAAATTAGATAGATTAACCTAATAAAACCTAATTAAGCAAATCTTTCCGGTTCAGCCAATCATATACAACTTCTTCGTATGTACACGGAGACAAGGGCTTTACGCCGCTGTTCTCCTTCTCTCGCCTCTTGTAAAGAGATGTTCACCAACCAACCATATACAACTTCTTATATTATGAAATAAAAGAGGTCTTTGTGATTGGTTGGTTTACAGGCTCTTCAGTGGACTTTTTTGGCCCTCCTTTTTGGTGAGATCGTAGAAACAGTGGAAAGGTTACTTTGTATTATTTACAATTAATTTTATAACAATAAGTAATCTTTATTATTATATTGTTATGAATTTTTCCGCTGAGGCAATGATGGCACAGTTTTCCCGGTATAAAAATATTTATTCTCTCTTCAGAAAACTCACAAAATTTATTCACAGGCAACAGTTTAATTACTCTCAAGCTTCAACACAAGCTTCAACAAAAATAACTTCGAATTTAGCGATTATACAAGCTCACTCCATTAGGTAAACAAAGCGATTAGCTTTCAACGAAGTCCAAAGTCAATCTGAAAACTTTCCCGTTCTCCAGTCTTTTATATACAAGCGCGTGAGACATTCTCGAAATTTCCAGCCAATTCATAGAAAAGAAATATCTCGAAACTTCTCGATTGCTTTAGGTGTTGCCACCTTTTTCTAACTTGTATAATCGCTATTAATTAATAAATAAAATAAGATAAAAATAAATTACAATAGAATTTTGAAATAATACGTCACTATTTACAATATATACAGACAATTTGTGCAACAATATAATTTGTCGACCCTGTGATAAAATGTAAGTTTAAAATACAGGAAAGTGTGCTTTAAAATCAGTGTTCTTGGGGGGGGGGGGGGTCTTGATTAATTCAAAAGTTTTGAGCAAATCAAGATCATACTAATTATAACAAAAAAATTCGCGTGAAAGTAAACTATGAGTTTTAATTGTAAAAAGTTAGTCTTAACGAATGTAGCTTGATCTGGTAGTATTGTGACGTAAGGAAATAAATACTGGGTGGCCCAGCGGGTAATGTTTACAACAAAGTCCAATAGATGGCGCTAGGTGCACGTGAGTGAAGCCAAACTTGGTGCGCATGCTTCGGTGAGTGGGCAATTGTAAATGTGATGTTCCTTCCTCTACCCGAAAAAATGTCTTGTGTGGTGTGCAATATCCTCGCAAGGTGTGTTTGGCCCTATTTTCATCGATGGAACTCTAAGCGCGGCGAATTACAGAAAGTTCCTGGACGAGGAGTTCATCCCTTTTCTTCATGGTCATGACTTGGTCCAAGGTCATTGGTTTATGCAGGATGGAGCCAGACCACATCGTACGGCGGATGTTTTCGAGGTGCTCAATGAGCATTTTAGCGATCGAATCATTGGGTTAGATTACCCATCGCACTTCCAAGGTGGTATCGAATGGCCCCCATATAGATCTGAACCCCTGCGATTACTACCTATGGGGTTATTTGAAGAGCAAAGTGTGGCAGACAAGTCCTACGAACCTTCCAGAACTGAAAACCGCCATTACAGCTGCTGTCGACACGATTGACAGTGAGGCCTGCTTACGAGTAATGGTTGGATTCCAGAACCGCCTAACTACTGTCCTTGTTAAAGATGGCGGGCACTTCGAACCTCTTTATCATTAATTGCCCAATATGTCCATTCAATAAACGTCATTAAATTCTTCTCATGTCTCTTATTTGTTTTTATTTTTTCATTTGTTTCAAACATTACCCGCTGGGCCACCCAGTATTTGCTGTTGGGGCCCCTCTATGAATGTTGGGCCTACAGTAAAAAAAATTCTAAATCAGGCCCTGAGTTTCGGTGCTGTGTTTAATGAAAACAAAAATTGACAGTGCATATAAATGATCGGTTTTTATGGTTATATTATTTATGATTTGATACAAATTAATTGGATGTGTGTCTCAGTTGAAGTTGCTTTTTTCAGCAAAGTGTGCCTCCAGTTATGGCCTTCCATCTCGGTTCCCTGGGATTCCTCACTCCCTTCGAATTCGACAACTTCGAGGAGCAAGTCACCAACGTACTGGAAGGTGAGCAAATGCCTCTTTAACCCTTTAAATCCCATGGAGTCAGCGTTGTGGGTTTCACAAAACCCCGATGACTTTCCATTCATAAAAACTGGAAATGAACTCGCCCGACTCGTTCTCCTGTCTGCCACTCCTGGGATTGCTGTGGGGGGGTCACTGTCGACCATTAAAAGATCATTACTATATGTATACAGCCTGCAATAGGGGTGTGCGTTGGGTCATCTGCTTGATATGTCAGAGAATTTAGTTGGCGTCTTATCAATGAAACAAACGCCACTGCTAAGTACATGACAAGATTCGCATAAAAGAAGAGTCCCTGACTCTCTTACTCCATGTCCAAAGGGTGGGGCAGTTTGACATTGAGTACTTTAAATCCATGTCTCCCCTCTACATGCCCCACAATAGTCTATTGTTGAGGACCGTCACGCTTTAAACAACTAAGGCAGGGCAGTTCCCCTCACTTGAAAATATACGTTTACCCCTGCAACCGCCCGAAAGGCGGTTAGCTGGGAAATTCTCTACAAGGCGGTATAGGGCGGGTTGGGATTTAAAGTGTTAATCCCCGCAACGGCCCAAACGGCCCAGTCGGCAGAGTCCCATTCCGGCCGTGTCTTTTCACTTACACCTCCTACCCCACTTCTTGGGTGGACCTTGGAGGTCCGATACCATTAACGGCTCCCTACAATGGGTCAGAGATTTCCCTTCACAGCGGGAGGGAGAAGAGGGGCCAAGGTATTCTTGCGACTGTCGTCACACTAGGGTGGGTATAACAGGTGGTTTTCATTCTTATCTTTGGAAGCCTTTCTTTTCACAGCTTCATTTCCAAAACACAAACACCTTGTACTACTAAAGAAAACAAACGAAACGCCTTGAGGATTTACTAGTTGTCAATCTCTATCTGGAAACCAGAAAGCGAAGAGAGATAAATTACCCTTAGCTTAGCAGGGGGTCTATTGCCCTTTTCTCTAAATGCGGCACTTGGAGGGGTGAAAATGGTTTTTCTTTTCGGGCGGGGGAACCTGGTCCCTAAAGGATATTCCAGAAAACTGCATTGGGAACTAAAGACTTAATAAGAAGTCCTACTAAGTCCCTATACTCACTATGTTACAACCTTCTAGCCCAGTGCATTTAGAAACTATCTTCTATAACCACCTTCACATTTAGTACGGACAGGATCCCTTAATGATCATCAAAGTTTTAATTCCTTAAGGTGTAGGTCACTAGTAAAAAAAAATGGCGGCCATTTGTTGCGATTAATCGCCTTGCGGCAGAATTCTCACAAGAGTTGGAATTCCATCTGAAAGTATTATCGCAAATAACCTGTCTATAAATTTGAGCTATTTTAAAACTGTGTTAAGGTATACATATACATTAGGAATCGCGAAATTTGACTCAAGTCTGCGTTTTTGTTTTTTGGTTTTAAAATATTCCCGAATTCATTACCATTAAAATGATACCATTTTCTTCCTGAGACTCAAATTACTTTTTAAATTACAATAGGTTTTGTGAACCTGTTTTGTATCCCGTTCATTAGTGCAGTAAACTTCAAACACGTTTTCTGAATAATGACGTTTTGGTGTTCTATGACTTAACGCCAACGGTCATAACTTCATAAAAAATGGTCCAATTTACAAAATTCTAAATTTTTTTAGTCGACAATAGTTGTGAATGTGTTTTCTATAGAGAACCTAATATATATTGTTATAAACACATTTTTTATGCTTATTTTAATCTTAACTTTTTGTTAAAAGCTATGTATTTTTTCAAACTTTTTATTTAAAAACTTATAATTAAATAAATATTAAAGCCAAATTCAAAATTCTCCATAGGAACATGCGTCAATATAATATCTCTTATTATCATTAAAAATCATACCTCTAAGTTAATTACAAGTTTATTTATGTATGTTCTAATAATGTCCTAATTAGTCCCTTTAATTGCAATTAGCTGATTAAAAAATTGACGGGAAAAAAAGTTTTTATATAAAAATGCATCATTTTTAATTCTGATATACTGCCAAAAAGTTTGAAATTATAACATAAGAATTAAAGAAAATCATCTCAATTGTATATGTATACCTTAAGGTATACATATACGTTGGACAATTTTTTTTTTATTTCTTATGCCAGCGTGTCAAATTTTTGTGAGAATTACAAGAGCAAAAAAAGTAATGTATTTTAAGTAACAAAAAGTAAAAAAATAAAATATTTATTTAATTAATTGAATTTTAATTCACTAATTAAGGCCTAATTGCAACGATGAGAAAATAATACCCAATTAATTTTGAAACAAATTTCTTTCTGGAAATTAAAGACAAGGTATTGATACACGGGCCCAAGCAAAATATAATGCATAACTTAAATATTTTTTAAATTTTAACATTTAACATGAATAATACTAGAAAAAATAAAAAAATTCCAAAAATAAAAATATTCTAAAATACGTAAAAAAATCTATTTTTTACCAAAATTTTTGTAAACAGGTAGAGCCTGTACTCTGAAATGTTATCTAAATTATACAGTTTAAATTTTAAAAATCACTTAATTAACTCTTAAGATATCACCGCTTGGAGTATATTCACTCAACAATGAAAAGCAGTTCTCCAGAAATTGAGTTCAAAGTTTTCGACATTTTCTTTTTTCCAAAATGTTTTAAACGTCGACCTTTACGAAATTGCGTGTAATTAAAAAAGTATTTTAACTATAAGAAAGTTATTGGTATCATTTTAAAGATAATGAATTGGAGAACATTTTAGAATGAAAAAACAAAAATGCCTCTTTGGGTCAATTTTTGCGATTCCCAACGTATATGTATACCTTAAGTCAATGCATTTGCTGTGACTTCTCCTGGTTTTGTCTATTGCTATTTTAATTATCATTTATAAAATATAGACTAAAGCGTAAGCAGCTTTCGTTGCGGGCCTCGATCGCGAGACCATTGGATCTCGAGGCTGATACTTTACCGCTGTGCAAAAGAGTACTCCTGTGCACAGAAGCTTTATCTGTTATTTGAGGTCGCCACACAGCCTCCTCCCAGCGACGAAGGAGCGACACTGTTGTTCTTGATCAACGTCTGATCGGAGTTGGAGGTTTGGGATGCTTGTTGCGTCGTTGTGCCCGCTTGTTGCGGTGTTGCAAGCGAGTTGCGTATGTGATCGCTTGTTGCGATGAAGTATCTCCTTTCAGAAGCGCCGATAGATGGCAGCATGATTCGTTTTTAGTCCGGGTCATCAATAAAGCGTATGCAGTTTTCATTTGCGAGCGACGGGCCTCGATCGCGAGACCATTGGATCTCGAGACAGATACTTTACCGCTGTGCAAAAGAGTACTCCTGTGCACGGAAGCTTTATCTGTTATTTGAGGTCGCCACACAGCCTCCTCCCAGCGACGAAGGAGCGACACTGTTGTTCTTGATCAACGTCTGATCGGAGTTGGAGGTTTGGGATGCTTGTTGCGTCGTTGTGCCCGCTTGTTGCGGTGTTGCAAGCGAGTTGCGTATGTGATCGCTTGTTGCGATGAAGTATCTCCTTTCAGAAGCGCCGATAGATGGCAGCATGATTCGTTTTTAGTCCGGGTCATCAATAAAGCGTATGCAGTGTTCATTTGCGGGCGACGGGCCTCGATCGCGAGACCATTGGATCTCGAGACAGATACTTTACCGCTGTGCAAAAGAGTACTCCTGTGCACGGAAGCTTTATCTGTTATTTGAGGTCGCCACATCGACATTGAATGAAAACAATTTATGGTAAGGCGACCTTTTTCGTACCTACTCACCAAACGTCAAGGTGGTTATAGAAAGTAGTTTCTAAATGAAGATTGTAACGTAGCGAGTGTAGGGAATGATCCTTACTACACTAAACTTCAACTTAACTTGACTTGACATCACTTAGACGGTAGATCGTCACAGTGCTCATAGGTATTTAATCCATTTTGGCGGCGTGAAAGCACAATGTTCGCCAAACCACAACCCTGTACAGAACAAAAGGCTCTAAGGTTTAGGCGAGAATTATGTCTTCACTCCGCTGAAATGGATTAATTGCCTGTGAGCACGGTGAAGATCTATCGTCTAGTGGTGTCAAGTTAAGTTGGAGTTTAGTATAGGACTTCCTCTTATGGTGGTCCGGCAGCAAATTTGGGGGAAAAAAACGGAGGGGCGATCGCCCCCCCCCCCACACCTCCCTAGATCCGCCAATGCGACTGTAAGTTTAAGTGGATGTCTATGGTTTAAGTACCCCATCGGGAACCTCATTCTGATTTTTTATATACTGTATAGAAATGTTGATCAGTCCTTCTTCAATAAATCTCAATCAATGGAGTAGAAAGAACCAGGGGTCAAAGTGACAAAATAAGAATATATAGGATTTTTAAAAAAAAAATATAGGACAATTTAAAACATCAAATAACTGCACACAGTTGCTACTGAACTTAAAAATTATCTCGCAATATATTTATATCCTCGTTATATTGAATTTAAGAGAATAGAAAACACACCTTTAAAAAAAAAGAAGTCATCTGATCCTGAATATGTCATCCGTTATTGCCTCAATATTCCATTCCTAAAGCAAGTTTTATTAATTACATTATTTTCAATCTTGAGTCTTTTGCTTCCAGCATCAATAACTACTCCAATTTCTTTATATCCCTGTTTGCAGTCTTTTGTTGGCTCAGATTTACTATTCAGCGTCGGTTGGATTGGCGGCGAAAAGTGGGAGATTTAGCGCCGAATGTGGCGGACCGGGGACTTGGTTTTCCGGAAACCCTAGGGACCGTTTGAATTTGACAACACGTCGTATTGACGTCATTTTTAATTTTGGCGACTTTTATGAAAAAATCGGGGCTAATATTCCGAATCCGGTATGAATTCTGCGCGAAGTTGATTTTCGTCAAAAAATGGCAGACCTGCCATTTTTTTAAGAGCAAGAGAACTGTGTATGGTTGCCATAATTAGGAGCGATTTGATTTAAACAATACGTAGTGCAGAATCCGTATCGGTATTGGAATAAAAAAATCGCCATTCGACATCGTAAATCTTAACCCTTTTGTTTCCTTCATCAATTATTGACTGAGCACTCAAAATGTTATTTAGTAGTCCTGCAAGTTAATCACAAATTGTTTTTATCCATTTTTATCAAGGCAGAGTTTTGTTGCTGCATCTCTCTCTGTATTATGACCAATTAATTTACTAGGTTGGAAGAGAAAACAAATCTGAAATTCCCGACCGCGTGCAATGGAAAAGTTCACATGTTTACATTTTACAACTCCCGCGTCTACCGGTCCAGTAGAGTTGAGTTGTAGGTTATTGCAGCACTTGACGTCACAAGAAATAAAACGCCGCAGTTACAAACATCGCTTTCGATTGCGCCAAAGAATCCGAAATATAAAAAATGGCAATGAACGGCGCCGTTATTACGAATTCGAAGAACATATAGATCGAATCAATATAGAAATATAGGATATATAGGACAATTGTAAAATATAGGACAATATAGGACGTTTTTGCCGATTTTAAAAAAAATATAGGATTTATAGGACATATAGGACGTCTGCGACCCCTGAAGAACTCGTTGAGCACTCATCTTCAGTGCAAAGTGTGCGTTGCCCATGACCCTGACACCAGTGCCAGAAGTATGGGTAGACGCGGGGTGACGCGTCCCTCCACTTTTTAACCCTTTAAATCCCATGGAGTCAGCGTTGTGGGTTTCACAAAACCCCGATGACTTTCCATTCATAAAAACTGGAAATGAACTCGCCCGACTCGTTCTCCTGTCTGCCACTCCTGGGATTGCTGTGATAGGGGGGGGGGGGTCACTGTCGACCATTAAAAGATAATTACTATACGTATACAGCCTGCAATAGGGGTGTGCGTTGGGTCATCTGCTTGATATGTCGGAGAATTTTGTTGGCGTCTTATCAATGAAACAAACGCCACCGCTAAGTACATGACAAGATTCGCATAAAAGAAAAGTCCCTGACTATCTTACTCCGTGTCCAAAGGGTGTGGCAGTTTGACATTGAGTACTTTAAATCCATGTCTCCCCTCTACATGCCCCACAATAGCCTATTGTTGAGGACCGTCACGCTTTAAACAACTAAGGCAGGGCAGTTCTCCTCACTTGGAAATATAAGTTTACCCCTGCACCCGCCCGAAAGGCGGTTAACTGGGAAATTCCCTACAAGGCTGTATAGGGCGGGTTGGGATTTAAAGTGTTAAGAAAATACCCATGCTTCTCCCCACTTCTAAAAACACTGAAATCCACCCCCCCCCCCCACTTTTAAAAACACTCAATTCGTCTAAAAACTAATAGAGAAAAATAACATAAATCTTTCAATGTAGTGACACCGATAAAAAATGATTTAAAGTTTTCTAAAGTTTAAAAAAAAAAATTACGGTATATCAAAAATGCATTATATTACTTTGTATAATAAAGATATAAGTATTTTTTATTAACAAATACCGCTGCACTTGGTCAACTTTTAACTTTGGAGGAAAATTCCTTTTAAGTTAAATTTATATTCTTGTTTCATAAAAAGACAAGCTATTAAAAAAAATATATATTTTAGAGTTCTCTATTAATTTAATTTAATGAAATTATGCACATTTTGAAGCACCATTTAAATCTAAATAAACAGTAATGTATAAAATGTTGAATTATTACTTCACTTTTATCTCTTGCTTCCAAGTAAAAAAACTTAGTAACAGAATATTCATTAAAATAACAATAAATTTAGAGAATATCTTTGGCGAGGTCAACTACGGAGACTTATGGATTCTATCCGATAGCCGAAGTTCCATTCAACTCCTCAAAAACTGGGCCCTCGTGGGAGACAAAACCAGTCTATCCATAATACGCAAAGTCAAGAGCATATCCCGACTGCACAAAGTGCACTTTCAGTGGATCCCGTCACATGTAGACATCCACGGAAATGAATTGGCTGACACTCTTGCTAAGGAGAACACCCTGTCCTCTCTACTCACATATCAAGAGTTATACTCAAAGAAAATAGCTCAAAATAAAGCGGCATATACCTCCGTCTCACGAATGGTATAAAGCCCTCCCTATCTCTTCCTTGTGATACCAATACCCGTCTGTCCCGACTTGCTAGTGGTCACCTTAAAGGCCTCACATATTCTGGAGGGAGCAAAACATTTTCCTCTTTGCCCTAAATGCCAAAAAGAACAGGCATCACCTCAGCACATTTTGGACTGGACTGGGAGGACATTTATAACTGTCCACAACTAGTGTCAGACTTCATTAATGTCAATGGCTTCACTGATATTGTCTGAATTCGTCAGACAAAAGAGAGATTAGAAACAACAACAACAACAATAAATTTTGAACCCTTGTTCAATGCTAGTGTTAGGAAACAAAAATGGTTCCCTTACTAATTAATTTTTTTATTATAAGATAAGAAATTATAAATTTATCGTTAGGGACGGGGGGGGGGGGGGCTTGTACTTATCACCAACTTTATGGCATCCCCCCCCCCACTTTTTTGTTTCCCACTTCTACCACTGCCTGACACACATATAATAACAAAGTATAAATTCGACACTAACTTTTCTTTTTGCTATGATTTTAAAGAACATTTTATGGATGGAATACCACTAAAATTAAAATTACCACTAAAACTAAACATAAAACCGTGTGTGTGTTTAAGGTATACATATACAATTGAGATGATTTTCTTTAATTTTTTAGGTTATAATTTCAAACTTTTTGGCAGTATATCAGAATTAAAAATGATGCATTTTTACACAGAAACTTTTTTTTTCCGTCAATTTTTTAATCAGCTAATTTCAATTAAAGTGATTAATTAGGACATTATTAGAACATACAAAAATAAACTTGTAATTAACTTAGAGGTGTTATTTTTATTTCAAATAAGAGATGTTATATTGAAGCATGTTCCTATATAGAATTTTGAATTTGGCTTCAATATTTATTTAATTATAAGTTTTAAAATAAAAAGTTTTTAAAAAATACATATTTTTTAACACAAAATTAAGATTAAGATATGCATAAAAAATGTATTTATGACAATATGTATTAGATTCTCCATAGAAAACACATTCGCAACTATTTTCGACAAAACAAAATTAGAATTTTGTAAATCGGACCATTTATTATGAAGTTATGACCGTTGGCGTAAAGTCACATAACACCAAAATGTCATTCTTCAGAAAACGCGTTTAAAGTTTACTACACTAATGAGCGCGATACGAAATAAGTTCACAAAACCTACTGTAATTTAAAAAGTAATTTGAGTCTCAGAAAGAAAATGGTATCATTTTAATGGTAATGAATTCGGGAATATTTTAAAACCAAAAAACTTAAACGCAGAATTGAGTCAAATTTTGCGATTCCTAATGTATATGTATACCTTAACACAGTTTTAAAATAGCTCAAATTTATAGACAGGTTATTTGCGATAATACTTTCAGATGGAATTCCAACTCTTGTGAGAATTCTGCCGCAAGGCGATTAATCGCAGCAAATGGCCGCCATTTCTTTACTAGCGAGTGAACTGTCTATGGTTGCTGTAATTTATAGTTGTTTTTGTATAAGCAACTTTAGAAGTATTGGGTTGTTTGGAAAGTAATTTCGTTTTTTTTGGGGGGGGGAACATGAAAGACAATTTTCGTATAATGAATAAATATTTTATTAAATTATATATTGGCCATTCTGGTCCAACACCTTTTGCCATCTTTCTGGCAGTAACATGATTCCCCGCTCATAAAAGTTTTGGTCCTTGCTGGCAAAAAAACTGATTCAGGTGGTTTTTGACATCTTCATTTGAGGTAAAGGTTTTACCATCCAAAAAATTTTGCAGGGACCGGAACAAATAATAATCGGAAGGCGCCAGATCTGGAGAATATGGTGGGTGTTGCAGTATGTCCCGTCCAAGCTGTAAAACCTTTTGGCGAGTGACCAAACTTGTATGAGGCATCGCGTTGTCTTGGTGGAACACTACACCCTTCTTGTTGGTTAATTCTGGCCTCTTCTGTTTAAGCGCATCATTCAATTTGTCCAGCTGATGACAATAGACTTCCGAATTAATAGTTGTATTGTCCGGTAAAAGCTAAAAAAAAACCCGATTCCTTTGAAATCCCACCAAACGAACAGCATCACCTTTTTTTGGTGAATGTTGGCTTTTGAAACGCTTTGAGCCGGTTCATCTTTTCTGCTCCATGACCTCTTGCGTTTCACATTGTTGTATACGACCCATTTTTCGTCCCCAGTAATAATCCGCTTTAAAAATGGATAATTTTCCTGACGTTTGAGGAGCGAATCACACGCGTCAACGCGACGACACAAATTTCGCTCCCTAACAACATGGGGCACCCACACATCGAGCTTCGAGGTTTAAGCCCAGGCCTTTCAAGTGGCCATAAACAGTCGAATTCGACAAATTTAACCTCTCACCGATCTCTCGTGTGATTATTCGCCGATTTGCATCAACTAATGCCTTTATCTTGTCTTTATCAGCTTCAACTGGCCTTCCCGAACGTGGTGCATCTTCGACATCAAAATTGCCGGATCGAAACTTTGCAAACCAGTTCTGGCACTGGCGTACTGTTAACACGCCTTCTCCATACACATCCGTCAATTTTTTTCTCGCTTGGACAGCATTTTTACCTTTTCTATAGTAAAAGAGTAAAATATGACGAAAATGCTGCTTATTGCTCTCCATATTTAAAAGTGCACCAACCAAAAACTACTGGGTAGAATTAAGGTGTACGTATACCCTACAATTCACGAAAATCGATAAGAATATTAATTTTTTTGTTATTATATATTAATATTCTCTTATACTTTAGCTTTCAAACAATACTAAACATGTGAAAATATCCTTAATAGTTTTTAAGTTACAATCAATTATAGGTAGGTACTTCCCCTGTTAGATACCAAGTTTTTAAAACTTTAAACCTGTTTTCTGACGAACTGTATTTTGATTATTTCACGCTTTATTCAAACAACGATAATTCAACAACAAAATGTTCAATTATAATTTTTTTTGTATCATAGTAATCTACATAATATGCTAGATGTTTTGAAACTCAATTATATAATATTGGTTGAGAAATTGATTTTTGAGGGATTTTTAAAACTTAGAATTCTTTGAAAATATGGATTTTTGTCATGTTTTCACACAAATTAAATTGTAAAACAAAAACTCTTCTCTATAAGAAACTTAATTGAGATTGAAAACATTAAGAATAATATTTCGAATGGTTTCCAAGTAGAATTGCGTTTCTAAGTAAATTAGAATTTGATATATCATTGTTTGAAAAAGGTACTAATTATCTAATCAAAGCTTAATTAACAAATTAACAATTGCCGAAATTTAAATTTTTGTTATGAAATTATTTTAATCATATACTTTCTAACTAATCTAGAAAATAATTGGATTTTTAAACTCAGAATTAAAATAAAAAATGTTCTAGGGTATACATATACCTTAATAGAACTTTTTCACACACAAGCCTTGCAATATCAGCTCTCAAGACATTTAATGGTTATGCTGCTTAAGTGTGAAGTTGGTTTCGAAAAAATGTAATTAAGTCCTCTGACGGGGAAAAAAACGAAATTACTTTCCGAACAACCCAATACAATACGCACCTTTAGTAAAAAGTCTTAACAAGATACACTATGTTTCTAACAAATTAGTTTGTACTTTCGAATTCCGTTGCATATACAGCGTCTCTAACGGCGATTTATGGAAGTTATATATAAAAAAAAAAACATTTACAAAACTAAAGTAGATCGGCAAAAAAGTCATGCATGATATAATAACAAAAAAAATTAATATTGTGATCGATTTTCGTGAATTGTAGGGTATACGTACACCAAAAACAAAACATAACTTGTTTGTGGGGTTACTGTCTATGGTGACTTAAGGCGTCTTCTCACTTTAGGCACCTCGAAAATAGGCTATTTTCGCGATTTTTTTTCGAGGATTTTTGCAAACAATTATGGGATAAAATGGATCCTATATAATAAACACATCTTTCAAGTACAAGAAAAAATTTTATTTTTATTTTTTTGAACAATTATTATAATAAAACAGTAGCATCGAAAAACCCGTGTAGAAATGTAATGTTGATGAAATTTCGGAAACTATCCGGCCGATTGTCATGAAATTTGAATGACATATTCTTCATAGTTATGGCTATAGCGCATATCATCAGATTTTTGATATTCGCGAAAATAACAAAATGGCGCACGTTTTTCGAAAAAGTAAAAAAAAAAAAAACGCGTTTTTTTGCAGTTTTTTGTAAAAAAAAATACTTCAAATCAAAATTTCAAAAATCTGATGATAGGCGCTATAGCCATAACTATGAAGAATATGTCATTCAAATTTCATGACAATCGGTCGGATAGTTTCCGAAATTTAATCAACAAGCTATTTCTACACGGGTTTTTCGATGCTACTGTTTTATTATAATAATTGTTCAAAAAAATAAAAAATAAAAAAAAATTTCTTGTACTTGAAAGATGTGTTTATTATATAGGATCCATTTTATCCCATAATTGTTTGCAAAAATCCTTGAAAAAAAATCGCAAAAATAGCCTATTTTCGAGGTGCCTAAAGTGAGAAGACGCCTTAAAAACTCTTTCACAACCAATTATTTATTTTTCATTTTAAAAATCTGAAATTTATAAAATATACTCATTTGGTATCCAGAATAACAGGGTTGAGAGCAATTTTTTTTTGTTTAATTTTTTAATTAAAATTAAAAATGATTCCAAATGGCATCATTGGGCATTAGGTAAAGGACAAGTCTAACGCTATTTCGCTTCGGCATTCCTAAATAAATCAAATAAAATTTGAAATCTTCTTTTTAGTCGTAAATATATCTTAACGTAGTGAATACTGCTAGAAAAAAATAGCAATAACCTGGTAATAACAGTTCGAATCTAAAATAAATAATATAGCCGGGAAAAGGTGTTAAGTTGTACTTAACTCCCACTGATGCCAAATGGAATCATCACTTTTCAATCATTGCAAATGTTAAAATTTAAAAAATTTTATTCGTTAAAAATGGTTAATATACAATTTTTAAATATTAAAGAAAATAATACGAACATATTTAAAAGAGTTATTTAATTTAAATTACTTAAAAAAGGAAATTAATTTCGGCATCTTTTTCGGAATTGAGAAAACATAAAAAAAGCCTTATTTCATTCAGCAACAGAACCCGTGCAGCCATATATTGGTGAAAAAGAAAAATATATTTGGGCAGAGAATAGTTTGATGATTGTAAAAACATTGATTGGAATTCTCTGGGAGTATTAGGTGAGGAGAAAAAAAATTGTAAATGTTGCGACACCAATTGGCATCACTGGGAGTGAAATGGGTTAAACCTTCTTTGGCATAGAGTCAATCACCAATCTATTAGTCCGAGAGGCGACTGCAATTTTTGGACCTCATCGAACATCATTCTGAATTTTTTATAGAAATTGAAGAAAAATGAGTAGATTAGGAATCCACTGGTCTGCCGAGGCAAAAATGGCCGAAACTGATCAAAAATTGACTTGGAATGAGTTGAACTAAAATCCGATTGCCAAATATGTCATAACTTGCCAAAAAGAGAACTCACTTTTTCGTCTGGCAAATCAATGCATTTTGATTTTCAATGAGAAAAAGCGCAAACGATATTTGATCTCTGGCTTAGAAAATGTGTATATTTAAAAAGTAAGCCAAATTGGCGACATCAGTTACGTCATCCGTGACGTAATTGCCAACTTGGCTCCCTTTTAATAGATGCAAGCAGATCGTCGCCAGATATCTGAATCGTCTGCAACCTTCTTAATTGATAATTAAAGAGTGAGGGTTACCAAATAAAAAAAAAATGCTCATTATCTCGCAAGTTATTGCTCATTTGGCAATGGGATGTAGTTCAACTTATTAAAAGTTGATTTTTGACCAGTTTCGGCCATTTTTGCCACGGCAGACCAGTGGATTCGTAATCTACTCACTTTTCTCTAATTTCTATAAAAAAATTCAGAATGATGTTCGATGGGGTCCAAAAATTGCAGTCGCCTCTCAGTCTATATCCAGAAATGTGAGTGTGTTTTGTGTTGTTTTCAGGTCACGCCGCCCTCACGCTTCGGAGTCGTCTTCGGTGCATCATCGCCCGCAAGAACGAGATAGGAAACGACCCGCACACCAGCTTCCTGGTAAGAATTCTTCGGGGTTTTTTTTGTTTTTTTTTTATAAAAAAGCACTCATAGTAAGGATCAACCTCGCTGTGTTACAATCATCCAGCCTATTAAGAAACTGCTTTGTATAACCATCTTGACATTTTGTACAAAAATGATCACTTAAGGGGGTGCGGTACCGAAAATAAAAAAATAAAACTTTATTTATGTATATTTTTACGTCAAAAATTTATTTTATGTATGAGATACTATTTATATATCTTTGAGAAAATGTTTTTTTTAAATATTGTGTTTTGTTATTTAAAAAAAATTTTAAAAACCAAGAAAAATCCATAATAATTGATGTTTGCGTATTTTGATATAAGTCGAGAAAAAATATAAAAAAATTCAAAGTGAAAGCTTTCTGTAATACATAATTATATAAAGAAAATTTTGTCTTCGCAGAATTTTGATAGGTGAACTAAAAAAAAAATTAAAAAAATTCTCAAAGTTAAAATATTGAAATTTTTGCTAAATAATTTTTATGTTATCTTTTACGCTAAATGTTATATTTTAAAACAGAATTAAAAAAATAAAATTCTGCGAAGACAAAATATTTAAAACTATATATATTAAATGCTCCAAAAATTTGAATAGCCAATTGTTAATGGTTCTGGAGATATATCGATTTGAATATGCAACATCTGTAAAAAACACTAGTGCTCGAAAAACGCACTGTAAGCAGACGCTTCAAGGTGTTACGCCCATTAGTGATGTTTAAATCACGGGTAATTTTGTGGCGTTCTAATCACCGGAGGAATAAGATAAAAACATCATTCTCTTCAGGAATGTATGAACTATTTTTTAAAATCAGAAGAAAAAAAATTGGGATTTTTGAAGAAATTTCGGTACCATACCCCCTTAATGAAATGACAAATATTAATACATAGCTAGAAAATAGCGTCTAATATATTTTATTTTATACTCGAAATGCCTACGTCGATGCATTTGTCCACCTAGATTTGTATTCTGTTATTTTAATCTTTATTTATAATAGATAGACATTAAACGAAAAAATTTTATGTCGTTTTCATTAAGGGGGTATGGTACCGAAATTTCTTCAAAAATCCCAATTTTTTTTCTGATTTTAAAAAATAGTTCATACATTCCTGAAGAGAATGATGTTTTTATCTTATTTTTCCGGTGATTAGAACGCCACAAAATCACCCGTGATTTAAACATCACTAATGGGCGTAACACCTTGAAGCGTCTGCTTAAAGTGCATTTTTCGAGCACTAGTGTTTTTCACAGATGTTGCATATTCAAATCTATATGTCTCCAGAACCATTAACAATTGGCTATTCAAATTTTTGGAGCACATAATTTATATAGTTTTAAATATTTTGTCTTCGCAGAATTTTATTTTTTTAATTCTGTTTTAAAATATAATTTTTAGCGTAAAAGATAACATAAAAAAAAGCAAAAATTTCAATATTTTAACTTTGAGAATTTTTTTAATTTTTTTTAGTTCACCTATCAAAATTCTGCGAAGACAAAATTTTCTTTATATAATTATGTATTACAGAAAGCTTTCACTTTGAAATTTTTTTTATTTTTTCTTGACTTATATCAAAATACGCAAACGTCAATTATTATGGATTTTTCTTGGTTTTTAATTTTTTTTTTAAATAACAAAACGCAATATTTAAAAAAAACATTTTCTCAAAGGTATATAAATAGTATCTCATACATAAAATAAATTTCTGACGTAAAAATGTACAAAAATAAAGTTTTTTTTTATTTTCGGTACCGGACCCCCTTAAGTGATCATTTTCGTGTCTGCTCACCAAATCACAAGGTTTTACACAAAGTAGTTTCTAGATGCACTGGACTTGAAGGTTGTAAACCTAGCGAGCGTAGGCCCCATCGATATAAATAAACAACTGGATAGACTGCTTAACGCTGGGGAAATGAAGCCGTTGCCAGATGCCGTTGGTGGGATAAAAAATACGGATTGCCGAGGATTGAAAATAAAATGTTGGGTTGTACACAGCAGAAATGTCAATAGTAGACCTTAATTAGTAATAATGTGCAAAAAAATTTATACTCTAGCATTTTATAAGGTTTTTCGCATTTCCATCCAACTGTAAAAGTGAACTGTGATTGGTTAATCTTCCCACCAGCTTCGCAATCCCCGGCGCGTTTTTCTCTTTGCATTGACAATGGAGCAGTCTATCCAGTTGTTTATCAATATCGATGGTAGGTACACTCTTAAGGGGACATGGGACACTGAAATCACCAAAAATGACGTTTTTTGTTTTCATTCTATAAAAATTGCTTATGCCACTAGCTTTAATTTCGCGTTTAAATTTTTGAAATCCGATGATTTCTAAGTGGTAAAATCTTTATTTTAACTAACTATTTTAACGCATCGCACACTTGTTGGCAAAGGCTAAAAATGCGTTTTTCTCAGCTTCGCTTTTTCCCATTTTACTTATGTTCGAAAAGCTCCTTGCGATTCATTTTTTGATAAATCCACCTAATTTTTTTGTATTAATAATTTTTAATGTAGTATAAAGAAATTTACACATGCTTTTTTATGTCACATAATTTTTTATATTTTTTTTTGTCATGTTGGGAATTTGAAGTATGTGCATTTTTTAATGAGAAATCACTGGTGCCAAGTTTGAAATTTTATTTCTGTTCAACTATTGCGCCTAAAGATAAAAGCATGTTCGAAAATGTTTATAATATATTGATAAACAACTTCAAATTTTTCTTTCACGTTCGTCAAAATATTGTGTCGCGAGGAGCATTTTGAAAAAAAATTAAAATTTCGTGTTATTTTAACGCATTTTTCTCAATAATTTACTATCTATTTTATATTATCTGCTCAAATTGTGTTGTTTTGTTTCAAGTCACATCTTCTATGTTTATGCCAAATTCTATTTAATTCTTGGCAAAACTAAAGAATTTTGGCAAAAGTGTCCTATGTCCCCTTAAATATCTGTCTTTATTAGAGTATTGCCGATTTATCTGATGGTTAGTGTGTCCAAAATGGCATTTCGAGCTCACCTTGATTGGCGCTGGTTGGCGACAATCATTTGGCAATCATCCTTTATCCAATTTTGTCAGGTGCTGAATGAAGTGGTGGTGGACAGGGGCCCCTCCCCCTACCTCTCCAACATTGACCTCTACCTGGACGGAAAACACGTGACCACAGTCCAAGGGGACGGTGAGTGGAGAATCAGTTATATACCTGCCAATATTGGTATTTTCAAATTAGTACAATTTTTACGGAACAAATATTTGCATTCCTATGATTCATGGAAAATCAAATAGCGACAATATTTATGAATGTAATATAGAAATAATAGTAATTCACTTGCAAATGAAAAAAAAAAAAATGCATAATATTTAATTGCTCCCAAATATAACAAATTGTTACATTTTAGCACAGAATCTATATATTTAATAGGCAATGCGTTTTTTGGGGTTAGTCCGTCCGCCTAAACTACTCAACCAATTTCAATGATCAAGGTGTCATTTTAAAGAAAATAAGCTGTAGATTTGCCAAAACGTGCCAAAATAATTTATTAACACTTTATTAATTAGTTAAATTTCAATATTTTTCATCATTAAGCTACTACAAAGCCTCAATGATTTTGAATATAAGAATGGCAACATCCTTAAGTAAACAAACCCGCTGCTCGGGGGTTCAACCAACCAACCAACCAACCGTTGCTAATTTTAAAGCTATCCTTACGTATGTAAACAACAAATTCGTTGCTAATTTTAAAGCTCTTTTTAAACCCTTCGTTTCAAAATTGATTTTTTCTGTGTTTCTGAAGCATTTTTGTATTAGAGTAATTATTATTTTGAAGTATTTCTATCCAGAAAATGCCTCGCGTTGGACGTCGTTCTCTAACTGGGCGATTTATCAGAATAAATAAAAGATATTGGGACTTCAATGTAAGGGCATAGCTAATGAAGTTTTAAGTCAGAATGTTGGCGGATAGTATATTTAACTTTCTATTATGAAACTTGCAATTTGGGTGTTTTCTCTATTAGGCCTTACATTAAATTTATAAAAATTTGGTTACATTTTTTATGGCTGGCAAATCTATTCGAGCGCAGCAAGATGTTTTAACCACAAATTCGAGCGGCAAAGCCGCTCAATCCGAGCGCAGCGAGGTGTTTGGGGGTTGGCGAGCGTTAGCGAGCAGGGGGCGAAGTCCCCTAGTGGAAATTATAAAATAAAATACTAACCAGGATTTAAAAATTAATCAAATTTAAACTATACGATGAAATCTCTGATGAGGTTTTACACCCAAATAACATGCTTTATGGCACAAAAACTACAGTGAAACATACAAGGAGTCAGTGGTATTCAAAGTGTTTAATCACACGCACAAATATCAATTATGAATGCCTTCGAATTCTTATTATTACATTTGATGTTGTCGCTGTGTTTTTTAGAATTGATATGAACTATGACATCAGTAAATCCTCCATGAGAAATCTTAATATCAGATGCATAGATAGAGCAGAATGCAAAATTTGTTTATTTGCTTCAATTTATGATGATTTGAAGTAAACTGCTTGGTATAAAACTCCAAAAAACTTGATTAAAAAAAAAAAAAACGGTTTTAAGGAAAAAACGAAAAGTACCGTGAAATCCGTACGATTTTTTTAGCTGTTCGTACAACCGTACAAAATAGTAAAAATCCGTACATTGTACGGGTAATCCGTACAAGTTGGCAGGTATGTATATTGTAAAATGATTGCAGGTCTTTTGGTTTCCACTCCTACCGGGAGCACCGCTTACGCAGTGGCTGCAGGCGCCTCCATGATTCACCCCAGTGTTCCCGCCATCATGATCACCCCCATCTGTCCCCACTCCCTTTCGTTCAGGCCCATCGTGGTACCAGCCGGTGTAGAACTCAAGGTAAGATACATTTCTGTAACTATAGTCCGAGAGGCGACTGCAATTTTCGGACCTCATCGAACATCATTCTGAATTTTTTTTTATAGAGATTGGAGAAAAAGTGAGTAGATTAGGAATCCACTGGTCTGCCGTGGCGAAAATGGCCGAAACTGGTCGAAAATCGACTTTTAATAAGTTGAACTAAATCCAATTGCCAAATGAGCAATAACTAGCCAGATAATGAGCATTTTTTTTTTTATTTGGTAACCCTCACTCTTTAATTATCAATTAAGAAGGTTGCAGACGATTCAGATATCTGGCGACGATCTGCTTGCATCTATTAAAAGGGAGCCAAGTTGGCAATAAACATTACGTGACGGATGACGTAACTGATGTCGCCAATTTGGCTTACTTTTAAAAGATTTAAGTTTTCCGAGCTAAAGATCAGAAATCATTTGCGCCTTTTCTCATTGAAAATCAAAATGAAGTGGGTTGCCAGACGAATAAGTTTGTTCTATTTTTGGCAAGTTATGACATATTTGGCAATCGGATTTTAGTTCATTTTATTCCAAGTCGATTATTGATCAGTTTCGGCCATTTTTTCCACGGCAGACCAGTGGATTCCTAATCTACTCACTTTTCTCCAATTTCTATAAAAAATTCAGAATGATGTTCGATGGGGTCCAAAAATTGCAGTCGCCTCTCGGACTAATAGTGAAATAGGTTTGACTGCAATTTTTGGACCTCATTCGAACATCATTCTGAATTTTTTTTATAGAGATTGGAGAAAAAGTGAGTAGATTAGGAATCCACTGGTCTGCCGAGGCGAAAATGGCCGAAACTGATCGAAAAATCGACTCGGAATGAGTTGAACTTAAAATCCGATTGCCAAATATGTCATAACTTGCCAAAAAAGAGAGCAAGCTTTTTCGTCTGGCAACCCTGCATTTTGATGTTCGATGAGGAAAAAGCGCAAACGATTCTTGATCTCTGGCTTGGAAAATGTGCATCTTTTAAAAGTAAGCCAAATTGGCGACATCGGTTACGTCATCCGTGACGTAATGTTTATTGCCAACTTGGCTCCCTTTTAATAGATGCAAGCAGACCGTCGCCAGATATCTGAATCGTCTGCAACCTTCTTAATTGATAATTAAACATTGAGGGTTACCAAATAAAAAAAAATGCTCATTATTTGGCAAGTTATGGCGCATTTGGCAATTGGATTTAGTTCGACTTATTAAAAGTCGATTTTTGACCAGTTTCGGCCACTTTTGCCACGGCAGACCAGTGGATTCGTAATCTACTCACTTTTCTCTAATTTCTATAAAAAAATCAGAATGATGTTCGATGAGGTCCAAAAATTGCAGTCGCCTCTCAGTCTATAACTATAGTCCAAGACAACTTATCTTATACACTTGTTTAAGAGACTGATTCTCACCTCCGATCGAATCGGGAAAAAAATCGTGACCGGCTCTCTCGGAATCGCGTCATTTCTCGTTCAGTAGATAAGGAGCGATTCTGACCTCAGTTTTTCCCGAAATCGAAGAATGACGTAGGGATGAGCTTAACAGTTATTGTTAAATAACTGCAGTTACATTAAAATTATTAGGAAATAACGAAATATTATAACCGTTATCCGTTATTTTTAAAGTAAAAGGTAAATAAAAATAAATACATGGAATAAATAAAACATACCTGTTTTTCTACAACATTCTCTTTAGATATCAGTTAATCGATTTTAAATTAGAACATCTTTCAATATAAATTTTTAAAAATATTAAAATAAAAGAAATCATTTATAGTTTTGAGGTTATTTTATAAGAATTTTTTTTTTTTTTTTTTTTTTTTTTTTTATGATTTAACAATAAATTGGAGAAAGAATTTACAATACAACATAATTCATAACTGATACATATAAAATAAAAGTGATTTTTAAATGAAAACACATTTTGAAACATTTTACGTGCACAGGCTTTAAAATTATTACTTACATATAAATTTTATGTAATATTGTGAGAAAAATTTACATTTTCAGAGGAATCTTTGAAGTATAAAAAATATATGTTTTAAATATAGGGATATTATTATTATTTCAATAACTATATTTTTGAAATTATTGTAAATTAATTATGGAGCGTTAAAACTATTTATAGAAATTATGTATTTTATAAATAATTGTGCCGTCACGACCACATATATGTATACATAAATTCATGAAATAAAAATTCATAAACAAAAATTATAAATTTAAGTTACGATATTAAACACGAATAAAAATATTTTTAATAAAAAATTTGAAGTAAAATTCAAATATTATAAAGTTAATCAAACTAAAAAAGATGAATGTCATGTTTATTTAAAAAATTCAATTCATAATTAATCAAGAAAAGTAATTTTAAAAATAATAAATTCCCTTTATTTAGTTCAAATTGAAAAATGATCATAAAAAATTTAAAAACCTCTCAGGTAATGCGTTAAATATAAAAAATATATGTATAAACAAATTTTTGTTTAACATTAAAACCTATTTAACTACGCTCCAAATTTACTACACAATCTTTTGATTATATCGATTTGAAATTAGAAGCTTGCTTTACAAGGAAAAGAACATAATTTATTTTCCATCAAAAGGAAAAACTCAAATCCTACGCTCTCTTTATTTTTTATATATAGTATCATTTTCTTATTCCAAAACAATAACGAAAAAATTTCTTACCTCCAACCAATACGAAAGAAACACAGCGAGTCTTTAAAAGTCTCATAAGAAGACTGAAATGAAATGCGAACGAACGTTCAAAACCTCTCCCACCAAAGGAATTCTTGTAACATAAAAAAAAGAACCTTCCGCAAAAACACGCATGCATTTATTCCTAAATCCTTAATCCTAATCCCCCACCTTCTTTCCCCCATCTCTGTCATTTAAACCCAAAGAATGTTGCGTCAGATACTCCCCCCCTTCCCCCACGCACATTCCTCTTCACCCCACCACTCATAATGTGCATCCAAATAAAACTGAAACATCTATTCTGAAACCGAGATATAAACTAAAACAAGAAATTGGTGCAGAATTCGAATTAATTTGAATAAACAAAAAATCATAACGAACTAACAAAAATCAACGAAAAAACAAAAAAAAATCGAAACGAAATTTAAAATACCATCTTGAAAAGCAGCGCTAACAAAGAATGGTCCAAAAGTTATTCCAATACAAAAACTTCTGTCAATATCTTATAACAGTTATATCTACTTTTATTGAAAATTATGTCAATATCAACTGATACCAATCGGACACGTTAATCCATTCAGACAAGTTATTTCGATGGATACAGTTAGTTATTCCAGGAATAACGACCAGGATCCTAATATCAGAATCACGATAAAAAAATATATTTTTCCGTTCACCGTTATTAGAAAAATATATTTTTCCGAATCACCGTTATTAGAAAAATATATTTTTATTTCGTGATTCTGATATTATGATCTTCAATAACAGAAATATATGGACATACTAGCGCCATCTATTGCATTTATAATAAATGAATAACTGTTACTTAGAAAATTAGGTAACTGTTAGTTCGCGTGAGTTTAAGTATCAATAACTTTTAAATGTTATTAAAATATGGCTCATCCCTAGAATGACGCACTTCCTCCGCTGAAAACTGCGCGGTTAGGAATGCGCAGTAGAGTTTTAAGAACCATGTGCTGTTTTGACTTCAATTCAATGTTCATACTTTTTTTTGTGGAACTCCTCCTCTCCTCGTGGTGTTGCAAGAAATGGCTTCCGAGAAAGTTGAACAGATACTAAAATGCATTAAAACATTTATTAACTTTTCTGATGATAACAAAGGAATACCTTTGGTCCCTCTAAATCACAAGACAGCAAATTTTGAGAATGAATGACTCAAAAAAAAAAAAAAAAAAAAAAAAAAAAAATAGTAAAACTTTTATCAAACACAAGCTAGGCGGTATTTATGGCTTTTATTGTGCATTTTAACTCTTTGTGATGAACACAATGTTTTGTTTATGATTTAGAACATAGTGATAAAAATTATTGGTAAATTAATAATTAATAATTGGTAAAAATTAATAGCAGGCACCCAACAGGAGATAAATTTATGCAACAGTTTTAATTAGAATATTGATAAGAATCGCAACAAGCAAATACTAATTTGCTAACAGTTGGCTGCCGTCTGAATTACATGAATCACGTTCTTGCCTGATACCACCAAAACTATTTGGTAGTCCAAAGGAAAAATCAGGTTGGTTGTTTTCAGATTATCTGGCGCCGTCAGCAACACGAGGGCTATAACGCGCCGAAACATTCGTCATTAGACAAGTCAACATACATTTACAAACATCCATGCCTAACACGGGACTCGGAACCCGCAACCTCGCGGTCTAGAAGCTAGCACGCTAACCACTATACCGTTTGGAAAGATCAGGGTTTTTTTCGTAAATGTAGTGAACATATAAGAATTTATCATGATTACTGGTCTATTCCTAGTTGACGTTAAAATATCGCCAAGCCGATTTGGCGCGGTTTTGTAGGCGATACAGTTCTAAATTTGGCAACCCCTTTTTTTTTTATTGACGCGCTTTGGCTTCAACCTTCCTAAACCACAAATCATGGAGCTGGTTCGTTTCTCAATTTTTCATATTGGAATTCCGAATTGGCGACATTCTGGCTTTGTCGCCAACTTTTCAAAAGTGCGCCAACCCATAAACGTTAACTAGGAATTTACCTGATTACTTTTTCCTTCCTGTATTGGCTGCGTAGTTTTATGTAAAACTTAGGAGAAATAAGTCTTAATAACAGAAAAAATAAAGTAGTTCAGGGCTCATATTTCTTTTTTTCCGGCACTGTGTGGCAAATACACATCTAATTTCTTCGATTACCGGCCATGCTGCAGGTTTCGAAAGCCGAAAAATTTCAATAAAATGAATATCGTGAGAGTCAAAGGGATTTGTTTGATCTCTAAATAGTAAATACTCTTTGTCTTTTCAATTTCCTGTTCACTAAATACTGGGTAAAATTCATAAAAACTAATGTTCTCGCAGGATCTATTTTGATGTTTGTTGTTTTTAAAACATCATAAGCACTTCAACATATAACTAGAACAAAAACTGGGCCCTCGTGGGAGACAAAACCAGTCTATCCATAATACGCAAAGTCAAGAGCATATCCCGACTGCACAAAGTGCACTTCAGTGGATCCCGTCACATGTAGACATCCACGGAAATGAATTGGCTGACACTCTTGCTAAGGAGAACACCCTGTCCTCTCTACTCAAGAACTCACATATCAAGAGTTATACTCAAACAAAATAGCTCAAAATGAAGCGGCATATACCTCCGTCTCACGAATGGTATAAAGCCAAAAAGCCAGGACACTCCCTATCTCTTCCTTGTGATACCAATACCCGTCTGTCCCGACTTGCTAGTGGTCACCTTAAAGGCCTCACATATTCCGGGGGAAGCAAAAATTTTCCTCTTTGCCCTAAATGCCAAAAAGAACAGGCATCACCTCAGCACATTTTGGACTGGACTGGGAGGACATTTATAACTGTCCACAACTAGTGTCAGACTTCATTAATGTCAATGGCTTCACTGATATTGTCTGACTTCGTCAGACAAAAGGGAGATTAGAAACAACAACAACATACAACTAGAACAACCAATCAGAATAAACTTCGCCGAGATCTCGATAATCGTCGTGGCATCATCCCAAGAGCGACTGAGACGCATTCCGTTGAGATTTGGACATCTCGTTAAAAACGAGATTTTGACGTGGGGAATCGCAAATAATCGGAAAGTCACGTGCCCCTTTCCGACGGCCATTCCGATTCGAGAGTAGGTGAGAATCAGGCCCTATAAAATACTGTTGCTTGTGGACGGGTTCGAAAGATTTGAAGCCAAAGCAGATCAAAACTTGCAGAAATTTATTCCAATATAACCAGTGGTAGAAGTGATGCCCAAAAGTTGGAGCGTTTCCCCCCCCCCCCCTCATCCCCATCTTCAACGATGAATTTTATAGTTTCGTAACGTGTAATAAAAATATTAACTAATAAGGAAATAATTTATTCTTCCTAACACTATACTAAACTTCAACTTAACTAGACATCACTTAGACGGTAGATCGTGACAGTGCTCATAGGTAATTTAATCCATTTTGGCGGAGTGAAGACATAATGTTCGCCAAACCTTAGAGCCTTTTGTTCTCTCTTTCTTTTGTTCTCTACAGGGTTGTGGTTTGGCGAGCATTATGCTTTCACGCCGCCAAAATGGATTAAATACCTATGAGCACTGTCACGATCTACCGTCTAAGTGATGTCTAGTTAAGTTGAAGTTTAGTATAACATTGAACAAGGGTCCAAAATATAATGAATATTCTGTGACTTAGTTTTTTTTGCTTGGAAGTAAGAGATAAAAGTTAAGTAATAATTCAACGTTGTTATACATAACTGTATATTTAGATTTAAATAGTGCTTATTAATGTGCATACTTTCATAAAATTAAGTTGATAAAGAATTCTATTTTTTTTTTTTTTTTTTTTTTTTTTAAATAGCTTGTTTTTATATGAAAGAGGAATCTATATATTTAATAGGCAATAAGTTTTTTGGGGTTAGTCCGTCCGCCTAAACTGCTCAACCAATTTCAATGATCAAGGTGTCATTTTAAAGGAAATAAGCTGTAGATTTGCCAAAACAATTTATTAACACTTTATTAATTAGTTAAATTTCAATATTTTTCATCATTAAGCTACTACAAAGCCTCAATGATTATGAATATATGATTGGCAACATCCTTACGTATGTAAACAACAAACCGGCTGCTCGGGGGTTCAACCAACCAACCGTTGCTAATTTTAAAGCTATATGTAAACAACAAACCCATTGCTAATTTTAAAGCTCTTTTTAAACTCTTCGTTTCAAAGTTGATTTTTTCTGTTTTTCTGAAGCATTTTTGTATTAGAGTAATAATATTTTGAAGTATTTCTATCCAGAAAATGTCTCGCGTTGGACGTTGTTCTCCCTTACGTATGTAAACAACAAACCCGTTGCTAATTTTAAAGCTATCCTTACGTATGTAAACAACAAACCGGCTGCTCGGGGGTTCAACCAACCAACCAACCGTTGCTAATTTTAAAGCTATATGTAAACAACAAACCTATTGCTAATTTTAAAGCTCTTTTTAAACTCTTCGTTTCAAAGTTGATTTTTTTCTGTTTTTCTGAAGCATTTTTGTATTAGAGTAGTTATTATTTTGAAGTATTTCTATCCAGAAAATGCTTCGCGTTGGACGTCGTTCTCTAACGGGGCGACTTATCAGAATAAATAAAAGATATTGGGACTTCAATGTTAGGGCATAGCTAATGAAGTTTTAAGTCGGAATGTTGGCGGATAGTATATTTAACTTTCTATTATGAAACTTGCAATTTGGGTGTTTTCTCTATTAGGCCTTACATTAAATTTAAAAAAATTTGGTTACATTTTTTATGGCTGGCAAACCTATTCGAGAGCAGCAAGATGTTTTAACCACAAATTCGAGCGGCAAAGACGCTCAATCCGAGCGCAGCGAGGCGTTTGGGGGTTGGCGAGCGTTAGCGAGCTGGGGGCGAAGCCCCCTATAGATATTTAACTTAAAAGAAAGTTCCTCAAAAGTTAAAAGCTGTTCTAAGTAACAGTGTTTGTGAAAAAAAAAAAATACTTAAAAATACGTTTATCTTTATACCAAAGTAGTACATTACATTTTTATAATAGCATGATTTGTATACCATAAATAATTTTAAAGTTTTGATTTATATAAAATCACTTTTTCTCAGTGTCACTACTTATAAAGGTTAATGTTATTTTTCATTAGTAGTTCTCAGGAGGATTGAGTGATTTTAAAAGTGGGGGAATGGATTTCAGAAGTTTTAGAAGTGGGGAGACGTATGGGTATTTTCTTGAAAAGTGGCGCGTCAACTTGCGTCTACCCACACTTCTAGCACTGAATATAACTCTTCACAGTTCTCTTACATCAACTTCTCGTTATTGTAGACAGAGTACAGCTCTTTTCACAACAATAGAGCACAAAACAGCAGTTAAAAACTTGACAACACAACTGCTCTAATCGCCGCAAAAGACAATGCAATACAGTTCGCTTTAGAACTACTCGGAATGTTCACTGAGACTCAGTAATTCCAGTCAACTAACTGACTAACCTACCCACTGACTCAACTCAGTCAACTAACTGATTAACCCACCAACTCCACTCACGGCCGGTCTTATATAGGGGAGGCGAACCTTCTTGAAACTTCTAGAGGTAGACATTTGGAGAACTTTCCAGATCGTAGTCGAAAAGTCCTATACATGTACATGGGGACCAAAAATGTCGCCAAATGGTCGCCAAGTTTGGCGACATTTGGCGATTTCTCGCCAAATTTGGCGACATGAATTATTCCCCAAAAAAGTTGCCAACTTGGCTCTATCTCGCCAATTTGGCGAGATTGCCATTACCATAATGTTAAATGACCTGCTCCTTGTATAACTCGCTTCCCAGCGTTATCTCTGCAAAACTCGTTATCAAGCATTAAGACACACATTGCGGGGAAGCAAACTAAAGACGAACTATTGCACTGCCTTATGTGAAATGTACATAAATTTTCCTATTTACAAAATTAACTCTACGAAATATTTACAAATATACAAAAATTCGTAACAATACGCTACAGTAATGTACGATCCGGTTTCACAACGAGCTCATTGGCTGCACACCATACGCGCCAACTTGCTGATGGGGGTATTAGACCAAGATTTCCGGACATCAATTTCGTCGTGATCTACCTACTCCGTAATACGCAATAAATTTAATTTTTTCTCAATCTGTTTGGCAAAGTTATTTGTAAAAAAATTAATTCAGAAACATTTCATGGAAAAAGTAAGAGCACCAAACACTTAATTCATCGTAATAAAGTCATTTATGTCAATTCAATACCATTCATGATTTTAAAACATACGCTTTTATGGTTGGTTGCTTTCAGATTATCTTGCGCCGTCAGCAACACGAGGGCTATAATGCGTCGAAACATTCGTCATTAGACAGGCCAACATACATCTACAAACACCCATGCCTAACACGGGACTCGCAACCTCGAGGTCTAGAAGCTAGCACGCTAACCACTATACCGTTTGGTCGGTTGGTTGTATTCAGATTATCTGGCGCCTTCAGCAACACGAGGGCTACAATGCGCCGAAACATTCGTCATTAGACAAGCCAACATACATTTACAAACACCCATGCCTAACACGGGACTCGGAACCTCGAGGTCTAGAAGCTAGCACGCTAACCACTATACCGTTTGGTCGGCCATACGCTTTTATGATTTTGCAATAAAGAAAGAAAAAAGCAAATTTTAATACCTCTGTATAGTAATTAATGAAAAAAAGAGCGATAAATTCCTAGTTCACGTTTATGGGTTGGCGCACTTTTGAAAAGTTGGCGACAAAGCCAGAATGTCGCCAATTCGGAATTCCAATATGAAAAATTGAGAAATGAACCAGCTCCATGATTTGTGGTATAGAAAGGTTGAAGCCAAAGCACGTCAATAAAAAAAAATGGGGTTGCCAAATTTAGAACTGTATCGCCTACAAAACAGCGCCAAATCGGCTTGGCGATATTTTAACGTCAACTAGGAATAGACCAAAATAGCCTATACCAGTAATGTCAAAATTACTTATTCCAATATAATACAGTATTTTAATATATACAGCTTTATGAAATTGCGCAAAAGATTTGTTACACTTACTTGATTCCTATTTGGAAGAGGTGCGTGGATAGTGTCAGTGTTCTTACAAATGTGTTTACTTTACATTTTTATGCGATTTTTTTTTTTCTCTCTAGAACATTACAAAATGTCCTTTTCAAGCAATATTTTATATTCGAGAAGCACATTTTCACAGATTTTGCCTCTCAATAATATGTGACGTCTAACTGAGAGAACACAGGGTATTGCGTGTTCAATATATTAATTAAACGTATAATTTCTATTAATTACATACAACACACACTAAAACGTAGACTATAGAACAGAACGTATATTTTTTATTCGCAAGAAATTCCAAGTTACTTTTATCCATGTTGCCAGCCAAACGATCCTTTTTAAAGAATAGAAAATAAACTATAAATCTCACAGTCTGACGTCATGTAGTTTCTCCACACAGGGTTGGCGAATAGTGAAGTGAGTGACGTCATTAAATAGCTCGGTCAAAGCCATATGATTCTTCAAAGCTCTAATAGTAGCCATGGTTAAAAAAGTAAAATATTCAGTGAAATTAAAACTTAAAAGCGCTTGTTTTTTTTGGTTGTTTTTTATCGACATATATTTAAGCTTAAAACAAAACTGTGTGCGTAGGTTATGAAGGATCCATACTACAGAGTATTCAATAAGGTCAAGATAAGTTGTCTTACACTATAGGAGTGTGGAACATCGCGCAGCTTTCAATTGTACTGTAATACTAGTCACTGATGTATTTAAACTTGACCTGAAATTGTGTTAATACCATTTTCATAGTTTCATTCATTTAAAAAAAAAAATGGCCACTTTGGCGATATATATCTGGCGATAATTGTTACGCAAGCCTACAAAATCGCCAAATTGGCGATGTGCTTTTCGATAATTCTTACAATAGCCTACCTTGTAAGTGAAACCGAGGAAAAACAGTCTTTTATGGGTGATGCTCAACAACAGAAGAGGAATTCTTAAGTTAAAGACATTCGTTTTCGAAACATGGATATCTAAGAATGCGTAGAAAGGATTTGTGTTTTTACGCGATATTTCTTTTGCAGATTATGGTGTCACCGGAATCAAGAAATTTGGCATGGGTCTCCTTCGACGGACGAAAGAGGCAAGAACTCAGACACGGAGACAGGTATTAGCATTTATTTTCACCATTCATCTATATATTTAATAGGCAATACGTTTTTTGGGGTTAGTCCGTCCGCCTAAACTGCTCAACCAATTTCAATGATCAAGGTGTCATTTTAAAGGAAATAAGCTGTAGATTTGCCAAAACAATGTATTAACACTTTATTAATTAGTTAAATTTCAATATTTTTCATCATTAAGCTACTACAAAGCCTCAATGATTTTGAACATAGGATTGGCAACATCCTTACGTATGTAAACAACAAACCGGCTGCTCGGGGGTTCAACCAACCAACCATTGCTAATTTTAAAGCTATCCTTACGTATGTAAACAACAAACCCGTTGCTAATTTTAAAGCTATCCTTACGTATGTAAACAACAAACCCGTTGCTAATTTTAAAGCTCTTTTTAAACTCTTCGTTTCAAAGTTGATTTTTTCTGTTTTTCTGAAGCATTTTTGTATTAGAGTAATTATTATTTTGAAGTATTTCTATCCAGAAAATGCTTCGCGTTGGACTTCGTTCTCTAACGGGGCGACTTATCAGAATAAATAAAAAATATTAGGACTTCACTGTAAGGGCATAGCTAATGAAGTTTTAAGTCAGAATGTTGGCGGATAGTATATTTAACTTTCTATTATGAAACTTGCAATTTGGGTGTTTTCTCTATTAGGCCTTACATTAAATTTATAAAAATTTGGTTAAATTTTTTATGGCTGGCAAACCTATTCGAGCGCAGCAAGATGTTTTAACCACAAATTCGAGCTGCAAAGCCGCTCAATCCGAGCGCAGGAAGGCGTTTGGGGGTTGGCGAGCGTTAGCGAGCAGGGGGCGAAGCCCCCTAGTTTAGTTTAATCATCTTTTAATTACGTTATTTTCTACAGATTATGGACACATTACAGTTGTCTGGAGCAATTTAGACCCAATGTTCAATATTGCAGCAGAACCTCGATTAACCGTCCCTCTTTTGACCGGAACTCTGTTAACCGACCATCCTTTAGTCGACATCAGAAAATCTTCCAAATGAGTAATAAATCGTTTGACCTTTTTAAAACCGGAACATTTTCCATTACTCTGAAGCTACATAAGTAATGGTCAAGCTTTTGACTGCTTTTCAAAAGAACTGACATGGTTAGAGCAACAATCATATAAAGATCAAATAGTCCGAGAGGCGACTGCAATTTTTGGACCTCATCGAACATCATTCTGAATTTTTTATAGAGATTGGAGAAAAGTGAATAGATTAGGAATCCATTGGTCTGCCGAGGCAAAAATGGCCGAAACTGATCAAAAATTGACTTGGAATGAGTTGAACTAAAATCCGATTGCCAAATATGTCATAACTTGCCAAAAATAGAACAAACTCATTCGTCTGGCAACCTACTTCATTTTGATTTTCAATGAGAAAAAAGCGCAAACGATTTTTGATCTCTGGCTTAGAAAATGTGTATATTTAAAAAGTAAGCCAAATTGGCGACATCAGTTACGTCATCCGTGACGTAATGTTTATTGCCAACTTGGCTCCCTTTTAATAGATGCAAGCAGATCGTCGCCAGATATCTGAATCGTCTGCAACCTTCTTAATTGATAATTAAAGAGTGAGGGTTACCAAATAAAAAAAAAATGCTCATTATCTGGCAAGTTATTGCTCATTTGGCAATTGGATTTAGTTCAACTTATTAAAAGTTGATTTTTAACCAGTTTCGGCCATTTTTGCCACGGCAGACCAGTGGATTCGTAATCTACTCACTTTCCTTTAATTTCTATAAAAAAATCAGAATGATGTTCGATGGGGTCCAAAAATTGCAGTCGCCTCTCAGTCTAAAAAGCTTTTAAAAAGACTTCGGGATAGAACCGCGAAACAACGACTATTAAGATTACGACAACAAAAACTAATTTCCAAGAAATATATCATAAAAATACATTAAAAGTCCCGTATTTAATAAATGAAAATCATTTACTTTTTGTTATTTTTTACAACTCTCTATTATCCGGAATTATCGCTTATCCTACCTATCTTCGGTTCGAATTAGGTCGGTTAATCGAGATTCTGATTAATACATTATTCTGATCATGGGAAATAGTACGAGAGACAAGTTTTGGTATAACCCATCGAATATCATTCTGAATTCCTTATAGAATATGGAGAAAAGTGAGAGAATGAATCCATTGGTCTGCCGTGGCGAAAATGGCCGAAACTGGTCAATAGTCGACTTTGAATGAGTTGAACTAAATCCGATTGCCATATGTACCACTAGCTGAATACCCGTGCTGCACTACGAAATTTTACCATGCGTATTTTAGCAATCAAAAGATTCACTTCAGACGTTTGCTTCCATTTCGATCCCGACAATTTGAATTATCCAAACAGGAACTTCCCTTTGTTGACATTTTTTCCAAAATTTATAATTGAGAATATATTGGAAATGATACATTTGAATATCCCTCGTTTAGAACATTTAGCCCTCTTTGGTTCTTTTTAATAATTGTAACTAAACTCATTTTTAATAACTCATTTTTTCTATATTCGCCCTTCTTAACAATTGCACCAAATATCAGAATTGTGACGACATTCGAAGTGGGTCATTCGGATATCCCTCGTTTGGAACGTTTAACCCCTTTTCAACCCCTTAGAGTGGGCTAATCGAGATCGGAATAGCTAACTTTTTCTATCTTTACCATTGTTGATATTTGTACCAAATATCAGAATTGTGACAACATTCGAAGTGGGTCATTCGGATATCCCTCGTTTGGAACGTTTAACTCCTTTTCGACTCCTTAAAGTGGGTTGATCGAGATCGGAATAGCTAACTTTTTCTATGTTTACCATTGTTGATATTTGTACCAAATATCAGAATTGTGACAACATTCGAAGTGGGTCATTCGGATATCCCTCGTTTGGAACGTTTAACCCCTTTCCAACCCCTTAGAGTGGACTAATCGTGATCGGAATAGCTAACTTTTTCTATGTTTACCATTGTTGATATTTGTACCAATTTTCAGAGTTGTGACCATGTGGGAAATGAGGCTTTCGGATATCCCTCGTTTGGAACGTTTAACTCCTTTTCGACTCCTTAAAGTGGGCTAATCGTGATCGGAATAGCTTACTTTTTCTATGTTTACCATTGTTGATAATTGTATCGATTTTCAGAGTTGTTGACATGTGGGAAATGGGGCTTTCGGATATCCCTCGTTTGGAACGTTTAACCCCTTTCCAACCCCTTAGAGTGGACTAATCGTGATCGGAATAGCTAACTTTTTCTATGTTTACCATTGTTGATATTTGTACCAATTTTCAGAGTTGTGACCATGTGGGAAATGGGGCTTTCGGATATCCCTCGTTTGGAACGTTTAACTCCTTTTCGACTCCTTAAAGTGGGCTAATCGTGATCGGAATAGCTTACTTTTTCTATGTTTACCATTGTTGATATTTGTATCGATTTTCAGAGTTGTGACCATGTGGGAAATGGGGCTTTCGGATATCCCTCGTTTGGAACGTTTAACCCCTTTTCGACCCCTTAGAGTGGGTTAATCGTGATCGGAATAGCTAACTTTTTCTATGTTTACCATTGTTGATATTTGTACCAATTTTCAGAGTTGTTGACATGTGGGAAATGGGGCTTTCGGATATCCCTCGTTTGGAACGTTTAAATCCTTTTCGACTCCTTAAAGTGGGTTGATCGAGATCGGAATAGCTAACTTTTTCTATGTTTACCATTGTTGATATTTGTACCAATTTTCAGAGTTGTTGACATGTGGGAAATGAGGCTTTCGGATATCCCTCGTTTGGAACGTTTAACTCGTTTTCGACCCCTTAAAGTGGGCTAATCGAGATTGGAATAGCTAACTTTTTCTATGTTTACCATTGTTGATATTTGTACCAAATATCAGAATTGTGACAACATTCGAAGTGGGTCATTCGGATATCCCTCGTTTGGAACGTTTAACCCCTTTCCAACCCCTTAGAGTGGACTAATCGTGATCGGAATAGCTAACTTTTTCTATGTTTACCATTGTTGATATTTGTACCAATTTTCAGAGTTGTGACCATGTGGGAAATGGGGCTTTCGGATATCCCTCGTTTGGAACGTTTAACTCCTTTTCGACTCCTTAAAGTGGGCTAATCGTGATCGGAATAGCTTACTTTTTCTATGTTTACCATTGTTGATATTTGTATCGATTTTCAGAGTTGTGACCATGTGGGAAATGGGGCTTTCGGATATCCCTCGTTTGGAACGTTTAACCCCTTTTCGACCCCTTAGAGTGGGTTAATCGTGATCGGAATAGCTAACTTTTTCTATGTTTACCATTGTTGATATGTGTACCAAATATCAGAATTGTGACAACATTCGAAGTGGGTCATTCGGATATCCCTCGTTTGGAACGTTTAACTCCTTTTCGACCCCTTAAAGTGGGTTGATCGAGATCGGAATAGCTAACTTTTTCTATGTTTACCATTGTTGATATTTGTACCAAATATCAGAATTGTGACAACATTCGAAGTGGGTCATTCGGATATCCCTCGTTTGGAACGTTTAACCCCTTTCCAACCCCTTAGAGTGGACTAATCGTGATCGGAATAGCTAACTTTTTCTATGTTTACCATTGTTGATATTTGTACCAATTTTCAGAGTTGTGACCATGTGGGAAATGGGGCTTTCGGATATCCCTCGTTTGGAACGTTTAACTCCTTTTCGACTCCTTAAAGTGGGCTAATCGTGATCGGAATAGCTTAATTTTTCTATGTTTACCATTGTTGATATTTGTATCGATTTTCAGAGTTGTGACCATGTGGGAAATGGGGCTTTCGGATATCCCTCGTTTGGAACGTTTAACCCCTTTTCGACCCCTTAGAGTGGGTTAATCGTGATCGGAATAGCTAACTTTTTCTATGTTTACCATTGTTGATATTTGTACCAATTTTCAGAGTTGTTGACATGTGGGAAATGGGGCTTTCGGATATCCCTCGTTTGGAACGTTTAAATCCTT
This sequence comes from Linyphia triangularis, assembly GCA_963978545.1. Classification (NCBI taxonomy): domain Eukaryota; kingdom Metazoa; phylum Arthropoda; class Arachnida; order Araneae; family Linyphiidae; genus Linyphia; species Linyphia triangularis. The sequence goes on from OZ021732.1 coordinate 3,796,746, forward strand.
TTCGACTCCTTAAAGTGGGTTGATCGAGATCGGAATAGCTAACTTTTTCTATGTTTACCATTGTTGATATTTGTACCAATTTTCAGAGTTGTTGACATGTGGGAAATGAGGCTTTCGGATATCCCTCGTTTGGAACGTTTAACTCGTTTTCGACCCCTTAAAGTGGGCTAATCGAGATTGGAATAGCTAACTTTTTCTATGTTTACCATTGTTGATATTTGTACCAAATATCAGAATTGTGACAACATTCGAAGTGGGTCATTCGGATATCCCTCGTTTGGAACGTTTAACCCCTTTCCAACCCCTTAGAGTGGACTAATCGTGATCGGAATAGCTAACTTTTTCTATGTTTACCATTGTTGATATTTGTACCAATTTTCAGAGTTGTGACCATGTGGGAAATGGGGCTTTCGGATATCCCTCGTTTGGAACGTTTAACCCCTTTTCGACCCCTTAGAGTGGGTTAATCGTGATCGGAATAGCTAACTTTTTCTATGTTTACCATTGTTGATATGTGTACCAAATATCAGAATTGTGACAACATTCGAAGTGGGTCATTCGGATATCCCTCGTTTGGAACGTTTAACTCCTTTTCGACCCCTTAAAGTGGGTTGATCGAGATCGGAATAGCTAACTTTTTCTATGTTTACCATTGTTGATATTTGTACCAAATATCAGAATTGTGACAACATTCGAAGTGGGTCATTCGGATATCCCTCGTTTGGAACGCTTAACCCCTTTCCAACCCCTTAGAGTGGACTAATCGTGATCGGAATAGCTAACTTTTTCTATGTTTACCATTGTTGATATTTGTACCAATTTTCAGAGTTGTGACCATGTGGGAAATGGGGCTTTCGGATATCCCTCGTTTGGAACGTTTAACCCCTTTTCGACCCCTTAGAGTGGGTTAATCGTGATCGGAATAGCTAACTTTTTCTATGTTTACCATTGTTGATATTTGTATCGATTTTCAGAGTTGTGACCATGTGGGAAATGGGGCTTTCGGATATCCCTCGTTTGGAACGTTTAACCCCTTTTCGACCCCTTAGAGTGGGTTAATCGTGATCGGAATAGCTAACTTTTTCTATGTTTACCATTGTTGATATGTGTACCAAATATCAGAATTGTGACAACATTCGAAGTGGGTCATTCGGATATCCCTCGTTTGGAACGTTTAACTCCTTTTCGACCCCTTAAAGTGGGTTGATCGAGATCGGAATAGCTAACTTTTTCTATGTTTACCATTGTTGATATTTGTACCAAATATCAGAATTGTGACAACATTCGAAGTGGGTCATTCGGATATCCCTCGTTTGGAACGTTTAACCCCTTTCCAACCCCTTAGAGTGGACTAATCGTGATCGGAATAGCTAACTTTTTCTATGTTTACCATTGTTGATATTTGTACCAATTTTCAGAGTTGTGACCATGTGGGAAATGGGGCTTTCGGATATCCCTCGTTTGGAACGTTTAACCCCTTTTCGACCCCTTAGAGTGGACTAATCGTGATCGGAATAGCTAACTTTTTCTATGTTTACCATTGTTGATATTTGTACCAATTTTCAGAGTTGTGACCATGTGGGAAATGGGGCTTTCGGATATCCCTCGTTTGGAACGTTTAACCCCTTTTCGACCCCTTAGAGTGGACTAATCGTGATCGGAATAGCTAACTTTTTCTATGTTTACCATTGTTGATATTTGTACCAATTTTCAGAGTTGTGACCATGTGGGAAATGGGGCTTTCGGATATCCCTCGTTTGGAACGTTTAACCCCTTTCCAACCCCTTAGAGTGGACTAATCGTGATCGGAATAGCTAACTTTTTCTATGTTTACCATTGTTGATATTTGTACCAATTTTCAGAGTTGTGACCATGTGGGAAATGGGGCTTTCGGATATCCCTCGTTTGGAACGTTTAAATCCTTTTCGACTCCTTAAAGTGGGCTAATCGTGATCGGAATAGCTTACTTTTTCTATGTTTACCATTGTTGATATTTGTATCGATTTTCAGAGTTGTGACCATGTGGGAAATGGGGCTTTCGGATATCCCTCGTTTGGAACGTTTAACTCCTTTTCGACCCCTTAGAGTGGGTTAATCGTGATCGGAATAGCTAACTTTTTCTATGTTTACCATTGTTGATATTTGTACCAATTTTCAGAGTTGTTGACATGTGGGAAATGGGGCTTTCGGATATCCCTCGTTTGGAACGTTTAAATCCTTTTCGACTCCTTAAAGTGGGTTAATCGTGATCGGAATAGCTAACTTTTTCTATGTTTACCATTGTTGATATTTGTACCAATTTTCAGAGTTGTGACCATGTGGGAAATGGGGCTTTCGGATATCCCTCGTTTGGAACGTTTAACCCCTTTTCGACCCCTTAGAGTGGGTTAATCGTGATCGGAATAGCTAACTTTTTCTATGTTTACCATTGTTGATATTTGTACCAATTTTCAGAGTTGTTGACATGTGGGAAATGAGGCTTTCGGATATCCCTCGTTTGGAACGTTTAACTCGTTTTCGACCCCTTAAAGTGGGCTAATCGAGATTGGAATAGCTAACTTTTTCTATGTTTACCATTGTTGATATTTGTACCAATTTTCAGAGTTGTTGACATGTGAGAAGTGGGAGAATTTGTGATGAGTGAGTGAGGGCTTTGCCTTATATATATCTAGAGATAACTTGCCAAATAATGAGCATTCTTTTTTATTTGGTAACACATGGCTCTTAAATTTTCAATTAAGAAGGTTGCAGACGATTCAGATGTCTGGAGAACCCGCTTACTTTCAGATTTTTAAAGTGAATCAAGTTGGCAATATTATATTATGATGTCACTGATGACGTAACTGTTGTCATCAATTTGGCTTACTTTTAAAATATTCAAGTTTTCCGAGTACTTTTAAATATAGGGACAAATTGACGATTTAAGTTACAGAGACATATATTTCATCCAATTGGAGGTATCAGTCTCCAGTGACGTAATATTTTGTTGTCAATTCACCTCACTTTTCGTCCGTGCCCGTTCTAGTCCGAGAGGCGACTGCAATTTTTGGACCCCATCGAACATCATTCTGAATTTTTTATAGAAATTAGAGAAAAGTGAGTAGATTACGAATCCACTGGTCTGCCGTGGCAAAAATGGCCGAAACTGAACAATAATCGACTTGGAATGAGTTGAACTAAAATCCGATTGCCAAATATGTCATAACTTGCCAAAAATAGAACAAACTCATTCGTCTGGCAACCTACTTCATTTTGATTTTCAATGAGAAAAAGCGCAAACGATTTCTGATCTTATTTGGCTCGGGAAAACTTAAATCTTTTAAAAGTAAGCCAAATTGGCGACATCAGTTACGTCATAAGTGACGTAATATTTTTTGCCAACTTGGCTCCCTTTTAATAGATGCTAGTAGACCGTCGCCAGATATCTGAATCGTCTGCAACCTTCTTAATTGAAAATTAAAGAGTGAGGGTTACCACATAAAAAAATGCTAATTTATTTGGCAAGTTATGGCGCATTTGGCAATTGGATTTAGTTCAACTCATTCCAAGTCTATTTTTGACCAGTTTCGGCCACTTTTGCCACGGCAGACCAGTGGATTCGTAATCTACTCACTTTTCTCCAATTTCTATAAAAAATTCAGAATGATGTTCGATGGGGTCCAAAAATTGCAGTCGCCTCTCAGTCTATTCCTTATTGAAAATCAAAGTGTGGTTGGTCACCAGACGAAAAGGTGTTGTGGTTATTGCGGCCTCGATCGGAGAACCTTCGGCTCTCGAGCCGAATGCTTTGCCGCTATACAAAAGTGTACTCCAGTGCACAGAAGCTTTTATCTGGTATTTAAAGTGTTTACTTTTGGCAAGTTATGACATATTTGGCAATCGGATTGAGTTTAACTCGTTCAAAGTCGACTTCTGACTATACTAAACTTCAACTTAACTAGACATCACTTAGACGGTAGATCTCCACAGTGCTCATAGGTATTTAATCCATTTTGGCGAAGTGAAAGCATAATGTTCGCCAAACCACAACCCTGTAGAGAACAAAAGGCTCTAAGGTATGGCGAGAATTATGTCTTCACTCCGCCAAAATGGATTAAATTCCTATGAGCACTGTGGAGATCTACCGTCTAAGTGATGTCTAGTTAAATTGAATTTTAGTATAGTTTCGGTCAATTTTGCCACGTCAGACCAGTGGATTCGTAATTTACTAACTTTCTCCCCACATTCCATAAAAAAAAATTCAGAATGGTGTTCGATGAAACTTACAGTCGTCCGGCAGTTTATTACAGATTACAGTTGTTTAGAGCAATCTATACTAAACTCCAACTTAACTTGACATCACTAGAAGATAGATCATCAAAGTGCTCATAGGCAATTAATCCACTTTGGCGGAGTGAAGACATAATACTCGCCAAACCTTATAGCCTTTTTTTCTCTACAGGGTGTTGTGGTTTGGCGATCATTATGCTTTCACGCCGCCAAAATGGATTAAATACCTATGAGCACTGTGACGATCTACCGTCTAAGTGATGTCTAGTTAAGTTGAAGTTTAGTATAGAGCTAATATATCTCTCTAAATATACAAGGCAACTCACTCACATTCATCGCTGATTCTCCCGCTTCCAATGCAGTCACAACTCTGAAAATTGGTACAAATGTCAGCAATGACAAACATAGAAAAAGTAAACTCGATCTCTGAAAATTGGTACAAATGTCAGCAATGACAAACATAGAAAAAGTAAACTCGATCTCTGAAAACTGGTACAAATGTCAGCAATGACAAACATAGAAAAAGTAAACTCGATCTCTGAAAACTGGTACAAATGTCAGCAATGACAAACATAGAAAAAGTAAACTCGATCTCTGAAAATTGGTACAAATGTCAGCAATGACAAACATAGAAAAAGTAAACTCGATCTCTGAAAATTGGTACAAATGTCAGCAATGACAAACATAGAAAAAGTAAACTCGATCTCTGAAAATCGGTACAAATGTCAGCAATGACAAACATAGAAAAAGTAAACTCGATCTCTGAAAATTGGTACAAGTGTCAGCAATGACAAACATAGAAAAGGTAAACTCGATCTCTGAAAATTGGTACAAGTGTCAGCAATGACAAACATAGAAAAAGTAAACTCGATCTCTGAAAATTGGTACAAGTGTCAGCAATGACAAACATAGAAAAAGTAAACTCGATCTCTGAAAATTGGTACAAATGTCAGCAATGACAAACATAGAAAAAGTAAACTCGATCTCTGAAAATTGGTACAAATGTCAGCAATGACAAACATAGAAAAAGTAAACTCGATCTCTGAAAATTGGTACAAATGTCAGCAATGACAAACATAGAAAAAGTAAACTCGATCTCTGAAAATCGGTACAAATGTCAGCAATGACAAACATAGAAAAAGTAAACTCGATCTCTGAAAATTGGTACAAGTGTCAGCAATGACAAACATAGAAAAAGTAAACTCGATCTCTGAAAATTGGTACAAATGTCAGCAATGACAAACATAGAAAAAGTAAACTCGATCTCTGAAAATTGGTACAAATGTCAGCAATGACAAACATAGAAAAAGTAAACTGGATCTCTGAAAATGGTACAAATGTCAGCAATGACAAACATAGAAAAAGTAAACTCGATCTCTGAAAATTGGTACAAATGTCAGCAATGACAAACATAGAAAAAGTAAACTCGATCTCTGAAAATTGGTACAAATGTCAGCAATGACAAACATAGAAAAAGTAAACTCGATCTCTGAAAATTGGTACAAATGTCAGCAATGACAAACATAGAAAAAGTAAACTGGATCTCTGAAAATGGTACAAATGTCAGCAATGACAAACATAGAAAAAGTAAACTCGATCTCTGAAAATTGGTACAAATGTCAGCAATGACAAACATAGAAAAAGTAAACTCGATCTCTGAAAATTGGTACAAATGTCAGCAATGACAAACATAGAAAAAGTAAACTCGATCTCTGAAAATTGGTACAAATGTCAGCAATGACAAACATAGAAAAAGTAAACTCGATTTATTACTTTTAAAGAGTTGAAATGGGGTTAAAGCGTTTGCGGAGAATATCCCTAATATATCCTATTTCCAATATAGTCGCAATTAATTATAGCTAGTATAAGGAACCTTACTCTAAGAAGAACCTTCTTTTAAGAGTGTGCGTGTATTTATGTTGTAATTTTTTTTTTTTAATCAGCTTGCGTGTGACGATGTCAATTTACCCTATTCCCTCCATTTGCGCCGCTGACCAGATCTCGGACTGGTTCGACTCCTTAGCCGAGTGCCTCCACTGGAATGTGAGGAAGAGGCAGAAGCAACTGGACGAGTACTCGGACCTCGTCCACTCGTCATCGTCCGACACCATAGACTCCATGGACTCGAGGAATGAGCACTCGTAGCTACAGGTACACTCATCTAGGCTATCTTACAACTTATCCTCACTCAATCATCGATATAGATAAACAACTGGATAGACTGCTCCATTGTCAATGCAAAGAGAAAAAAGCGCCGGGGATTGCGAAGCTGGTGGGAAGATTAACCAATCACAGTTCACTTTTAGAGTTGGATGGAAATGCGAAAATCCTTGTAAAATGCTAGAGTACATATTTTTTTGCATATTATTACTAATTAAGGTCTACTATTGACATTTCTGCTGTGTACAACCCAAAATTTTATTTTCAATTCTCGGCAATCCGTTTTTTTTTATCCCACCAACGGCATCTGGCAACGGCTTCATTTTCCCAGCGTTAAGCAGTCTATCCAGTTGTTTATTCATATCGATGCACTCAATACGCTACACTCATGCGCGATCCGGTTTTACTATGCATTCATTGGCCCGAATACGCTACACTCATCCGGTATCTCATTGGCTGCGCAGTAATCTTGTATGTGACGTCTTGAACTGAGGTTAGCCAATAGTGTTTCACCAAGTGAGTCGCCTCGTGAAATAGCCATATATGATTTGTTAACACTCCTATAGTAAACTGCGGTTAGAAAAGTAAAGTATCGAGAAAAATTCAAATTCAAAAGTGCTTATTTTCTTTTTTTTATCGTCATATATTTAAGTTTAATTCAAAACTTTGTGCTTAGGTTATCAATAGTAACCTATAAGTTAGGATTTGCTCAGAACTATATCTTTTAACTCTCTCGTCCCCGTTCCGGCCCAACCGCCCCCCGGCAGCTGATTCCCATTCCGGCCGTGTCTCTTCACTCATAGTTATCCCCCCCCCCCCTTTCTTGATTGGATCTTGGAGGTTCGATACCATCAGCGGCACACTACAATGCGACAGTGGACTCTCTTCACAGCGGGAGGGTGATTTTTACGACTCTTGTTGCAGCAGGGGGGTAACAGGAGAAATTCTCGAAACACAAAGGTGTTAAACTTAACCTTTTTAGTGCCGGGCGAAAACGGATGCCTCTTTCGAAGATAACCGGAGGACTTTGACGAATTTACAAAGGGTTGGAGAAATGCTCATAAAAAAACAAACTAAAAATGATATTTAAGAAATTCAAAATGCGGCGTATTGTGGCTGCCTTGGAGCTGGCTCTAATCCTCTCCGCTCTGCTACTCTCAGCCCGTAATGGACGCGTAGCTTGAAAGTGAAGATTTTAGTCTCGCCTTGCCCAATGCATGATAACTGTACTAAACTTCAACTTAACTTGACATCACTAGACGGTAGATCGTCACAGTGCTCATAGGTATTTAATCCATTTTGGCGGAGTGAAGACATAAACCGTATAGCCTTTTGTTCTCTATAGGGTTGTTGTTTGGCGAACATTATGCTTTCACGCCGCCAAAATGGATTATTTGCCTATGAGCACGGTGAAGATCTATCGTCTAGTGATGTCAAGTTAAGTTGGAGTTTAGTATATCATTAACAGTTTGCGATTATTATTCAAAGAAACTATCGCGTGTCCAGATTCTACCTTATCGCCTTAGCGTACACAGTGCATCGGCACCAAACAGCGGAAAGCATAACAAAGAGTTCTAATAAATAACATTTTGAATTGCAATGCAAAGAACTTGAACCATTTATAACGTTTTATAAAGTTATTTTAAAATACAGAACTCTTGTGATGCGTAATTGACGCCAACGCTTGCGCGGCGATATATCGTCATTCGGCACTAAAAAGGTTAAATATACGCTGATAGATTAAAAAAAAAAAAAAGCGCTTTTAAATTTTATTTTTACTTATAGACTGAGAGGCGACTGCAATTTTTGGACCTCATCGAACATCATTCTGATTTTTTTATAGAAACTAGAGAAAAGTGAGTAGATTACGAATTCACTGGTCTGCCGTGGCAAAAATGGCCGAAACTGGCCAAAAATCGACTTTTAATAAATTGAACTAAATCCCATTGCCAAATGAGCCATAACTTGCCAAATAATGAGCGTTTTTTTTTTATTTGGTAACCCTCACTCTTTAATTATCAATTAAGAAGGTTGCAGACGATTTAGATATATGGCGACGGTCTATTAGCATCTATTAAAAGGGAGCCAAGTTGGCAATAAACATTACGTCACGGATGACGTAACTGATGTCGCCAATTTGGCTTACTTTTAAAAGATACACATTTTCCAAGCCAGAAATCACAAATCGTTTGCGCTTTTTCTCATTGAAAATCAAAATGCAGGGTTGCCAGACGAAAAAGTTTGTTCTATTTTTGGCAAGTTATGACATATTTGGCAATCGGATTTTAGTTCAACTCATTCCAAGTCGATTTTGGATCAGTTTCGGCCATTTTTGCCACGGTAGACCAGTGGATTCCTAATCTACTCACTTTTCTCAAATCTCTATAAAAAATTCAGAATGATGTTCGATGAGGTCCAAAAATTGCAGTGGCCTCTCGGACTATTAATACTTTACTTTTCTAACAACGGATACTATAAGAGTTTTAACGAATGATATCATTTTAATCGAGCTACTTTCGTGGCATCACTCACTTGGCGAATCACAATTGGCACATCTCTCATTTCAAAACGTCACATGTAATATTATTGAGCAGCCAATCAGCGCGTAATAAAACCGGATCGTACATCAACGTAGCGTCAGTGAGGTCAGGTTAGTTGTATTCAGATTATCTGGCGCCATCAGCAACACGAGGGCTATAATGCGCCGAAATATTCATCATTAGACAAGCCAACATACGTTTACAAACACCCATGCCTAACACGGGACTCGGAACCCGCAACCTCTAGAAGCTAGCACGCTAACCACTATACCGTTTGGTCAGCCAGTGAGGTCAGGATTCGTTATAATAGACTATACTGAACTCCAACTTAAGGGGGTATGGTACCGAAATTTCTTCAAATATCCCAAAAAAATTTCTGATTTTAAAAAATAGTTCATACATTCCTGAAGAGAATGATGTTTTTATCTTATTCCTTCGGTGATTAGAACGCCACAAAATTACCCGTGATTTAAACATCACTAATGGGCGTAACACATTGAAGCGTCTGCTCAAAGTGCGTTTTTCGAGTACTAGTGTTTTTCACAGATGTTGCATATTCAAATCGATATATCTCCAGAACCGTTAACAATTGGCTATTCAAATTTTTGGAGCATTTAATTTATAAAGTTTTAAATATTTTGTTTTCGCAGAATTTTATTTTTTTAATTCTGTTTTAAAATATAACATTTAGCGTAAAAGATAACATAAAAAAAAAGCAAAAATTTCAATATTTTAACTTTGAGCATTTTTTTAATTTTTTTTAATTCTCCTATCAAAATTCTGTGAAGATAAAATTTTCTTTATATAATTATGTATTACAGAAAGCTTTCACTTTGAAAAAAAAAATTATTTTTTCTCGACTTATATCAAAATACGCAAACATCAATTATTATGGATTTTTCTTAGTTTTTAATTTTTTTTTTAAATAACTTAACACAATATTTAAAAAAACATTCTCTCAAAGATATATAAATAGTATCTCATACATAAAATAAATTTTTGACATAAAAATGTACATAAATAAAGTTTTTTTTATTTTCGGTACCGGACCCCCTTAACTTGACATCACTAGACGATAGATCTCCACCGTGCTCATAGGCAGTTAATCCATTTCAGCGGAGTGAAGACATAATTCTCGCCAAACCTTATAGCCTTTTGTTCTCTATACAGGGTTGTGGTTTGGCGAACATTATGCTTTCACGCCGCCAAAATGGATAAATTGCCTACGAGCACTGTGACGATCTACCGTCTAGTGATGTCAAGTTAAGTTGAAGTTTAGTATATAATACAATCATATGGACAAGGTCAATGGTAGAAGTGGTGAAGAAAGCGTGGGGGGGGGGGGAAACGCCCAAACTTTGGTGACAAGTACATCCCCCTCTCCCCCATTATTCAACGATAAATTTTATAATTTCGTTATTTATAATAAAAAATATTAACTAGTAAAGAAATAATTTATTCTACCTATCATTGACATTAAATGAGGGTACAGAATTTATTGTTATTTTTAATGAATATTCGGAGAGTTAATTTGTTTACTTGGAAGTAGGAGATAAAGTTGAGTAATAATTCAATGTTACATACATGACAGTTTATTTAGATTTAAAGAATACTTATAAATGAACTACTTTCATGAAATTAAATTAAGGTGTATGTATACCCTAGAATTTTTTTTTTTAAATTCTGAGTTTAAAAATCCAATTCTTTTTTACATTAGTTAGAAAGCATATGATTAAAATAATTTTATAGAAAAAACTCAAATTTCGGCAATTGTTAATTTGTTAATTAAGCTTTAATTAGATAATTAGTACCTGTTTCAAACAATGATATATCAAATTCTAATTTACTTAGCAATTCTATTTGAAAACCATTCAAAATAGTATTTTTAATGTTTTGAAACTCAATTAAGTTTCTTATATAGAAGAGTTTTTGTTTTACAATTTATTTTGTGTGAAAACATGAAAAAAATCCACATTTTCAAAGAATTCTAAGTTTTAAAAATCCCTCAAAAATCAATTTCTCAACCAATATGATATAAAAGAGTTTCAAAACATCTAACATATTATATAGATTACTATGACGTAAAAAAAAAATTATAATTGAACATTTTGTTGTTGAATTATTGTTGTTTGAATAAAGCCTGACATAATCAAAATAATGTTCGTCAGAAAACAGGTTTAAAGTTTTAAAATCGTGGTATCTAACAGGGGAAGTACCTACCTATAAATGATTGTAACTTAAAAACTATTAAAGATATTTTCAAACGTTTAGTATTGTTTGAAAGGTAAAGTATCCGAAAATATTATGATATAATAACAAAAAAATTAAAAAAATTATCGATTTTCGTGAATTGTAGGATATACGTACACCTTAATAGAGAATACTAAAAAGTTTTTCTTTTTTTTTTTTTTTTAAATAGCTTGTCTTTATACGAAACAAAAATAGAAATTTAACTTAAGGTGTACGTACATCCTACAATTCACGAAAGTCGATAAGAGTATTCATTTTTTTATTATTATATCATAATATTTTCTGATACTTCAGCTTTCTAACAATACTAAACTTTTGAAAATATCTTCAATAGTTTTTATGTTACAATTAATTATAGGTAGATACTTTCCCTGTTAGATACCACGTTTTTAAAACTTTAAACCTGTTTTCTGACGAACTGTATTTTGATTATGTCCAGAGTTTATTCAAACAATGATAATTCACCAACAAAATGTTCAATTATAATTCTTTTATATCGCAGTAATCTACGTAATATGCTAGATGTTTTGAAACTCAATTATATAAAATTGGTTGAGAAATTGATTTTTTAGGTATTTTTAAAGCTTAGAATTCCTTAAAAATATTGATTTTTTCATGTTTTCACACAAAATAAATTGTTTAAAAAAATCTATTCTATATAAGAGACTTAATTGAGTTTCAAAACATTAAGAATGATATTTCGAATGGCTTCCAAGTAGAATTGCGTTTCTAAGTAAATTAGAATGTGATATATTATTGTTTGAAACAGGTACTAATTATCTAATTAAAGCTTAATTAACAAATTAACAATTGCCGAAATTTGAATTTTTTTTATGAAATGATTTTAATCCATACTCTTTCTAACTAATGTAAAAAAGAATTGGATTTTAAAACTCAGAATTTAAAAAAAATGTTCTAGGGTATACATACACCTTAAGAAAAAAGTTTCTGAAAAGTTTAAAGCTGATCAAGTGTAACTATATTGGTTAGTAAAAATACTTACATATTTATACAAAGAAGTACAATACATTTTTATAATAAAATGATACATACAAGATAAATAATTTTAAAGTTTTCAAATGTAAAAATAAATAACTTTTTCTCAGTTACGCTACATATTAAGGTTAGTGTTATTTTTCATTAGTAGTTTTTAGGCGGATTGAGTGCTTTTGAAAGTGGGGATTTCAGTGGCTTTAGAAGTGGGGGGGGGGGGGACGCATGGGTATTTTCTTGAAAAGTAGTGGGACGTCTATACTAAACTACATCTTAAGGGGACATGGGACACTGAAATCACCAAAAATGACGTTTTTTGTTTTCATTCTATAAAAATTGCTTATGCCACTAGCTTTAATTTCGCGTTTGAATTTTTGAAATCCGATGATTTCTAAGTGGTAAAATCTTTATTTTAAGTAACTATTTTAACGCATCGCACACTTGTTGGCAAAGGCTAAAAATGCGTTTTTCTCAGCTTCGCTTTTTCCCATTTTACTTATGTTCGAAAAGCTCCTTGCGATTCATTTTTTGATAAATCCACCTAATTTTTTTTGTATTAATAATTTTTAATGTTCTATAAAGAAATTTACACATGCTTTTTTATGTCACATAATTTTTTATATTTTTTTTGTCATGTTGGGAATTTGAAGTATGTGCATTTTTTAATGAGAAATCACTGGCGCCAAGTTTGAAATTTTATTTCTGTTCGACTATTGCACCTAAAGATAAAAGCATGTTTGAAAATGTTTATAATATATTGATAAACAACTTCAAATTTTTATTTCATGTTCGTCAAAATATTGTGTCGCGAGGAGCATTTTGAAAAAAATTAAAATTTCGTGTTATTTTAATGCATTTTTCTCAAAAATTTACTATCTATTTTATATTATCTGCTCAAATTGTGTTGTTTTGTTTAAAGTCACATCTTCTATGTTTATGCCAAATTTTATTTAATTCTTGGCAAAACTAAAGAATTTTGGCAAAAGTGTCCTATGTCCCCTTAACTTGACATCACAAGACGGTAGATCTTCACCGTGCTCGTAGGCAATTTATCCATTTTAGCGGCGTGAAAGCATAATGCTCGCCAAACCATACAGCCTTTTGTTCGACAAACGGGATGGACAGGAATACTGCATCACCCCTTTCCCTTTCCATTCCTCTCCCGTTCCACAAGTAAAAAATCACGCTAAGAAACTAAGCCCAGCAACCCTGTACAGAACAAAAGGCTCTAAGGTTTGGCGAGAATTATGTCTTCACTCCGCTGAAATGGATTAACTGCCTATGAGCACGGTGAAGATCTATCGTCTAGTGATGTCAAGTTAAGTTGAAGTTTATAATCCGAGAGGCGACTGCAATTTTTGGACCCCATCGAACATCATTCTGAATTTTTTATAGAGATTGGAGAAAAGTGAGTAGATTAGGAATCCACTGGTCTGCCGTGGCAAAAATGGCCGAAACTGATCAAAAATCGACTTGGAATGAGTTGAACTAAAATCCGATTGCCAAATATGTCATAACTTGCCAAAAATAGAACAAATTTATTCGTCTGGCAACCCACTTCAATTTGATTTTCAATGAGAAAAAGCGCAAACGATTTTAAATCTCTGGCTTGGAAAATGAGTATCTTTTAAAAGTAAGCCAAATTGGCGACATCAGTTACGTCATCCGTGACGTAATGTTTATTGCCAACTTGGCTTCCTTTTAATAAATGCATGTAGACCGTCGCCAGATATCTGAATCGTCTGCAACCTTCTTAATTGATAATTAAAGAGTGAGGTTTACCAAATAAAAAAAAATGCTCATTATTTGGCAAGTTATGACTCATTTGGCAATTGGATTTAGTTCAATTTATTAAAAGTCGATTTTTGAGCAGTTTCGGCCATTTTTGCCACGGCAGACCAGTGGATTCGTAATCTACTCACTTTTCTTTAATTTCTATAAAAAAAAATCAGAATGATGTTCGTTGGGGTTCAAAAATTGCAGTCGCCTCTCAGTCTATTAGCATCGCATTGGACGCAGTGCTTCTTGTTCTCCCCGTTGTATCAGCGTTAATCACAATGACGTCACCTTCAACTTTACTTTTGTTTCAGTGTGGATCGCGACGTCGAAGTTCCGAATTCCAGAATCTTCGGAGGAATCGCTGGTGCTGTGACAATTCCAAATGAAAGGACCTCACATGAGAAAAAGCATCGGAGCGATTCCACTTCAAAACATTTCACTTGGTTCTGCGTCAAGTTCTGGACGATGAAATGACACGAAGGGGGATTTTTTTTTTTTTTTTTTTTTTTTTAAAAGCGATAAATTATTAAATCCTATTATTGTAAATCGACTGGAAATCCTCGGGTGGATATTGTATATCTGGTTAATCTCGCCAAAGTAATTTTTTTTTTTTACTCTAAATCTACCAGAGCCGTCAAATGACAACTTTTTAAGACTTTAATCGGAACTTTCACGTTTTTTGGTTTTATTTTTAAATAAAAGTAGAAAAAAAAAAAAAAAATCATGAAAAACAATACCATTCTTTCCAAAACTTCAGCTCGGATAGATAGTTAAAAAACCATTTAGTTTTTCCCTTTGCGATTTGGCGGGGGAAAAAGTCACTTTTGAGTGAAACGTCAACGCGCAGATAATGAACCAGTCTAAAACCTGTTTTAGACGTGGAATGAGTGTGGTTTCTCCTTCGTTTTGCGACTTTATCTCTGCGTAACCACGTCACGGTTTTTTTTTTTCCCATGCGTTTTTGGTCACGTGACTTTTGCTTTGATTTCGGCTAATTTCAAACTCTATTTTTGATTAATTGAAAGCATAAAGATAAAAAAATAATTGCACTGCTCAAATATATTCGTTGGATAACACTGGAAAATTCAAAAAAATATTCATTTTCCTCACTTCTGCAAGTTCCTCATTGTTAAATTTCGGGTTTTCATATTTTCTTCCTAAAGCTCGAAAAAATAAATATTTTTTTAATTATTACGTGATAAATTATTTTGCGTTTTCACTCGCTATTCTAAATTCTGTATTGTTTATAATCAACTGGAAAAAGAATATAATGCTTATTTGAAAAGAGGTCATTTGACGGGCCTATCGGTAGAAATAGGTAAAGATAAAATATCGGTTGGTTGAGTGTTAAAGAAACTGGATTAGGAATTCAAACATGTTATATTTTTACTAGAGGTTGGTCCTTTCTATTTTTAAAGATTTTGTACAAAAAATTTGTTGAAGAAGGAATGGGTAACTTCTGCAAAAAAAAAAAAAAAAAAAAATAATTGAAACATGTGAAATTGTAAAGCTGATTTTCTGGTTGCAACATTACAGTTCCTCGTTTACAACATTACAATAAGGAAACCTAGACGTAACTGATGTCGCCAATTTGGCTTACTTTTAAAAGATACATGTTTTCCGAGCCAGAGATCAGAAATCGTTTGCGCTTTTTCTCATTGAAAATCAAAATGAAGTGGGTTGCCAGACGAATAAGTGTGTTCTCTTTTTACCCTACAACAGGATACGTTGTAAGTCTATTATAGAACTATATTTGTCAACTTTTTCAAAAAAGCGCTAAAAATACTGGTTGCCACAAATTTATTTAACATTAAATTTTACACAAATTTTTGTGTTTGTTTCATAATTTTGTCGCGTGTTCCCTATCCTATTCCGTTGCTAAGGGGTCATTCAAATATTACGTAAGCATGTTTTTAGTAATTTTTGTCCCCCCCTCCCCCCTTGTCAGCAAAAATAAGCAAATCGCATACCCCCCCCCCCCTCTATAATTACGTAAGCATACGGTAACCCCCCCCCCCCCCCCCTGCTGCTGATTTTTTTTTTTTTTTTTTTTTTTTTTTTGTAACGTTAATAATCTAAAAAAAAAGTTAGGATTCAATGCAAATAATGAACTTTAACTCGCCTTAAAAGGGAAAAAAAAATATTTTTAATATTTTTTTTAATCTTAAATTTATCACAATTTTAATGGCACATAAATGTAATTTTCATAATCAATTAAGTATATCCACTAACTTGTTCAAAACACATCCCAATTCGGAATCTTGAACCTTAAACCAACTACTGTTCCACCTTAGGCGCCCGCCAGTCGCCAAGCGAAACAAAAACTGTCTGTCACATAAGTTAGGTTTAATGTAGGATTCACGTCTCCAAACACCCAAAAAAGAGGGGAATCCCCTTTATTCATTTTGAAACTGCAGTATTTTGCATCATCAATGTTTGATTGTAATTGGCTGAAGGCAGAGTACCTCACTCTTATGTGACGTAAGTTTAAATCCCTTAGATCGATTTGAATGGAAAGTCGCCTATCCTAGAACTCGGTGTACAAAAGTGAAATTTTTTGTAAGTTCCAATTTTTTTTTAGAAATAAAGGGATTATTAAATGCTTACGTAAGCATCACTCATACCCCCTCCCCCCCCCTAGGTGCTTACGTAATACTTGAACGGCCCCTAAGTATTGCTGCGTTAAACTTTGTTGTCAGAAATACAGCTTTACACTTTATTCTATTTTACTGCAGTGATAATAAGCAAATATAAGGGTGCTGGGCTGAATATTGTTTATCTTTTAACCCACCTTAAACAAAACTGCTCTACTTATTCCACAACTTTTGACCAAAGCTTATATTTTGGGAAACTTCACATTCCTGCTTCCTTAAGAAGATGTCATAGTAAGTCCTATATTCGGTATGTTACAATCTTCTAGCCCAGTGCATTTAGAAACTACTTTGTGCGACCACTTTGACATTTGGTGAGAAATTATCACTTATAGTCCGAGAGGTGACTGCAATTTTTGGACCCCATCGAACATCATTCTGAATTTTTTATAGAAATTAGAGAAAAGAGAGTAGATTAGGAATCAACTGGTCTGCCTTGGCAAAAACGGCCGAAACTGATCGAAAATCGACTTGGAAGGAGTTGAACTAAAATCCGATTGCCAAATATGTAATAACTTGCCAAAAATAGAACAAACTTATTCGTCTGGCAACCCACTTCATTTTGATTTTCAAGGAGAAAAAGCGCAAACGATTTCTGATCTCTGGCTCGGAAAACTTGTATCTTTTAAAAGTAAGCCAAATTGGCGACATCAGTTACGTCATGAGTGACGTAATATTTTTTGCCAACTTGGCTCCCTTTTAATAGATGCAAGTAGACCGTCGCCAGATATCTGAATCGTCCGCAACCTTCTTAATTGAAAATTAAAAAGTGAGGTTTACCAAATAAAAAAAATAAAAAATGCTCATTATTTGGCAAGTTATGGCTCATTTGGAAATTAGATTTAGTTCAAATTATTAAAAGTCGATTTTTGACCAGTTTCGGCCATTTTTGCCAAGGCAGACCAGTGGATTCGTAATCTACTCACTTTTCTCCAATTTCTATAAAAAAAAAATCAGAATGATGTTCGATGGGGTCCATAAATTGCAGTCGCCTCTCAGTCTAATAGTTATGGCACCTTCTTTAATTTGATTCTGTCATCATCGTAGATTGATATTTGATAATTGCTGTGATTTGAATTGTAAAAACTCTCCAGATGAAAATGGCGACTTTTTTTTTTTTCCGAATGGACACGAACAAAGCACACCGAGTCTTTTTGGGTGAAGAAAAAAAAACTATTTTGTTGTTTTTTTACTGTGCGAAAATATATCAATTTGTATGTTATTATTCTCACATTCGTTCCACTTTTCGGAGCGAATGTCCCATGTACAGTATTTTTTTTAACAAATATTTTTACTCCTTTATTCGAATAAAGATATAATTAATTTAAATTGTTCTTGTCTTATTGATCTAAAACTTTAGTAATCCCATATGACAAAAAAACAGCTTTTTGTGCACTGGAGGTGATTTTTTTCCAAACAAATTGCTAACAAAGTAAGTGTAGTACAACAAAATTTGTTAAGTTGCAAATGCAGAAAAAGCTTATAGTCCGAGAGGCGACTGCAATTTTTGGAACCCATCGAACATCATTCTGAATTTTTTATAGAAATTAGAGAAAAGTGAGTAGATTACGAATCCACTGGTCTGCCGTGGCAAAAATGGCCGAAACTGGTTAAAAATCAACTTTTAATAAGTTGAACTAAATCCAATTGCCAAATATATCATAACTTGCCAAAAATAGAACAAACTCATTCGTCTGGCAACCTACTTCATTTCGATTTTCAATGAGAAAAAGCGCAAACGATTTCTGATCTTATTTGGCTCGGAAAACTTAAATCTTTTAAAAGTAAACCAAAATTGGCGACATCAGTTACGTCATGAATGATGTAATGTTTATTGCCAACTTGGCTCCCTTTTAATAGATGAAAGTAGACCGTCGCCAGATATCTGAATCGTCTGCAACCTTCCTAATTGAAAATTAAAGAGTGAGGGTTACCAAATAAAAAAAAAAATGCTCATTTATTTGGCAAGTTATGGCGCATTTGGCAATTGGATTTAGTTCAACTTATTAAAATTTGATTTTTGACCAGTTTCGGCCATTTTTGCCACGGCAGACCAGTGGATTCGTAATCTACTCACTTTTCTCTAATTTCTATAAAAAAATTCAGAATGATGTTCGATGGGGTCCAAAAATTGCAGTCGCCTCTCAGTCTATTAGTAGTCCGAGTTCAGGTATCCCATCGACCATCACACTGAATGAATTTTTTTTATGGAATGTGGAGAAAAGTGAGTAGATTACGAATCCACTGGTCTGCCGTCGCAAAAATGGCTGAAAAATCGACTTTGATTGAGTTGAACTAAATCCGATTGCCAAATCTGCTATAAGGGAGATACTGAAGTTAAAGGGAATTTAAAGAGGTAAAAATAAAAAAAAATAGGTAACAAAATTAAATTTTTACTCTTAGAATTTTTTTTTTTGACAAAACTAATACATTTACCACTTTAAAAAAAGTTTTTAAAAAAAAATGTTTTTTCTAAAAAAAAAAAAAAAAAAAATTTCTAATTTTGCTTGTAACCTCCGAGGAAAACACAACTCATAAAGATTATCAATAAATAGAAATAAGTAGAATACCATACTTGAAACTTAACCTAAAAGACTGAGAATATACTGGCTTTGCTTTCAGAGAATAAAAAAATTGGCTATTTGGTAAGAGGTGACGCCAAAAATATGTTCAACACGATAAGGAATTACTGAATTGACATTTCTGGATATGGAAGTTACATGAAAAAAAAGAACTCACCAGATTTTTGAAGACAGACTTTTTCACAAACAATATAAAACTTCCAACATTACCATACAAAATGCTTGACTTGATCTTCACTTCAGTTCCGGTAAAAAAGACTGTAGTAGAATTTTAATCAAGTTAAAGATATTCCATTGAGGTTATCTCAGCACCCAGGGACAATTTATGTGCTTAAAATAAAGAGGTAAAATAAATTAAAATTTATATTTCTTTGTGATTAGATAATTATTTTATTAACTAGCTGCGTGGCCCGTCGTTGACGGATAAACTCAGTTTTTGGTAATAAATAAAAGTAATATAAAAGTTTAATAAATGGAAAGTTTACAAAGCATGCTGTAGTAATATGTATAAGTATATATATATGTAAAAATAAGTACAATAAAGTAAGTCTGTTTATAATATGTTACGAAAATAGTTTTAAGCACTATTTGTGTTTAAATCTTTTACAAAATTACATTATAAATTACAGATTTTAATTTTCAGTTGCCATTCAATTTATCACCCCATTGTAAATTCATTCTTTGTTCGTTTAGTTCGGCATGTCTTAGCCAATCGGCTTCCAAACGAACGGCACGCCTCTCTGATGTTTCTCTACTCCTTACAGACTCCTGGCGTCGCCGTTGCGACGCTAATCTGTCCTCTGGGGAAATGTCCGGCTGCCGCGAAGTCGAAGCTTCTTGGTTGTCATTTTGTAATTCGTTCCTCTTTAAACGTTTTTGAAAAACTTTTTTGTCGATTTTGCTTAATGATGGGCGTTTTTTTTTTTCTAGGCATTGTGAATGTAGAATATCATTTGCGATTTTCAAAGCAAACCAAACGAAGATTGTCATTCAGTTGCCATTCAGGAAATACTAAATTGTGTCTGCTTAAAAACACCAAAAAAAAATTATTTCGGAAATTTTAAAACTCAATTAAAATTAAAAATATATCGCCTATTTTACTCCTGGTCGTTTAATTAAGCGATATACCAAATTTCATCCTAATCCGTTAGGTAGTTTTTACGTGAAACGGTCCCCAAATCCGTGTGACAGAAAGTCAGTTTTATTTATATAGATAAATGTTTAACCCAGATTTTTCCACAAACATACTATTAATTAGGTTTATTTCTTCGGTTAACACTAAAAAAAAAGAGGTATGGACATTCCATGGCGGTTGCATTTCCCATACTTTGGATTTTTTTTTTAAATAAAAATAATATCTAAATTTGTAAAATAATGACTGAAAATATTAAATGTAAACTTTTTTCTACTTAATATTTATTCTTTTAAGTGAAGAAATTAGTATTAAGCCAGTAAAAGGGACTGAAATTTCCCAATAATTTCAGAATCGCCCATAACGTGCCAAATAATGATCATTCTTTTTTATTAGGTTAGCACATTGAGTTTCAATAAAAAAAAAAAAAATGTCGCAGATGATTTCTCTGGCTCGGAAAAGTTGCGTAAGTAAGCCAAATTAGCAACATCAGGTACGTCATTAAAGACGTAATATTTATCGGCTCACTTTAGAAAGATGCAACTAAGCCAGACATCTTAATTCGTCTACAACAGGGGTTCCCAACCGGTGGGAAAGAACATGCGCATGATTAAAAACAAATACTTCCGAAAAGAATTCCAATGCATTGGTGATGATCCCTTCCCCTCTAGATCCGCGCCTTTGTCCTGTTTCGATTATTCTATATTTTAATTTTGGTACAGCAATGACATGCCGTCTTTGTTCTTGGAAAAAATTATTCCAGTCTCCCGTCGGTGTGATCTATACTAAACTTCAACATAACTAGACATCACTTAGACGATAGATCGTCACATTGCTCATAGGTATTTAATCCATTTTGGCGGCGTGAAAGCATAATGTTCGCCAAACCACTTATTGAGAACAAAAGGCTCTAAGGTTTGGCGAGAATTATGTCTTCACTCCGCCAAAATGGATTAAATACCTATGAGCACTGTGATGATCTACCGTCTAAGTGATGTCTAGTTAAGTTGAAGTTTAGTATAGAGTAAATTAATGCTCAATAGATGGCAGCACCTCTTAGTTTTTGAAGATGAGTAGATCACAAGGTTCTCCGTTTAATATAAACAATGTTAGAATGGTATTTCACATTCGCACAGTGAGCAATGAAGCCTAACAGAATTTATTTTGTTAAAATATTTTTTTTTATCTGCTTCTATTTTGTCTCGTAAGCTCCTGTGTTGCTGAATGTCCACACCTTGTTCCTTAGCATTTCGGTATATGGCAGCAGCCTGGAAGGTATTGTACGATAAACTCTCGGGAAAATAAAAATCAAGTTACAATATTAACTTTCGTGTCATTAAAATTCGCAACCAACCAACCTCGCACCTGAAAACAATTATTGGAAAAGTTTTACCGAGTTGCGGAAATTTTTTTTCCCCCAAATATATTGTCTATTCGCAATTGGATAATTATTAAATTTTGACTAAAACAAATTAATTGGAGAAAAGTATTTTGTTTATAGCATTCTTTACTGCAGTAGTTGCGTTCGTCGGAAGAATCTGATGGCAGCAATTGACCGCATGTGTAGGTAAAAACGGTTTGTTATTAAAAACTAGCATTCAATTCACCCAGAAATTACAAAAGTTGGTGCAGTTTAAGAACTATTTTCTTTGGAATAACCAATGATTTCGATGACTGCACTTCCTGTAATCGATATTCAAGAAAGCCCTGAAGTTAGGTTCAATATTAAATGTAGAGATTACAATTGAAAAGAAAAGTTGTAAATAAATTTTGAGGAACATTTTTGTAGCTATTGCAACTGACAAATTACGAAATGAGCTTTTTAAAATTGTACTCTTCATCAGGAGTCGAAGCCTCTCTCGAAATAGTATCCAAACAATTAGCACTTAATCGAATTGAGTTAAACTATAGATGATCGACTTGTGATGATCCGTTATGAATTGTTTTGTGGTATTATTTTTTGTGCATGGAGTATTTGTACTTTTTCTTGAATCGGATTTTTTTTTTTTTTATTTTGCGGAGAAAACAATTGTATACTAACACAATACCCCAAATCTTTCTATAGGTGAAAGGAATCAGCGTGGTCATTCTCTTGAAACCGGAAAATATGTGTTGCAACATTATACCACCTTAAAAACGAGTATGAAAATAATTATTAGACTTTAAATAATTTTTTCATGTTCTAGGCTAATCTTCTCATCAATAACATATTGATTTTTCCTTATATAAATGCATTTAAAAATATATCAAACATACAAAAGTCATTAATCTGACTTGTCACTAGAGTTATCTATGTTGTTAAATAAGTAGTAAAATTAATTTTCCAATTATTAATTTAATGCATTTATAATAAAGTGTTTTATACAATGAAAAGTAATTTAAAATAATTTCATTATTTTTTATTAATAATAATTGCAAAATATTTGTCACTGAAAAAAATATCATTGTCCTGTCATATAATGCAATACACTCGATATTTTAGCCACAGATGGTAGCAGAGTTCTATTTTTTGTGCCAGTTCCGAGAACTTCTATTTCTTTAGTAAGCTGTACGAATAATTATTCTGAATGTCGCCGTTTTCTTTTTCGTGGAAATACAGTTCTATGCCATCAGAGTTATGCTGGATTAGAATCATTTTTGTGGAATCTGCAAAAAATACTTAAGCCAGTAAAAATTGTTTATACGAGGCACAGTGGACCACCCCATGTGCTTAGTGTTCACATTTTAAGCTTCAAATCAAGGCTCATGAACAAGTTTTATAAAGACTTAAAAAGCATATGGCTATAGCAGAATTAACCATTTTATTAAGGTCTTGATGTTTTGTTCTCCTCAAAGAAATTTTTCAAGTTTTTTCATTTCTTGTGAAAAGAAACAGCAGACAAATATAAAAGACGCAGTGAGTTTACTAAAGTTATTGGGTAGGAACTTTAGAAGTATTTCATAAAAATTTTAGGGAAATTTCTTTTAAAGCTGACATAGGCTCCAAACACATTCTTTTCTAAGCATGTTTCAATAATAGCAAAAAAACTGCCAATTAAAAAAAAACTTTTCAGCTTTATATAGCAACAACTTCAAGTTTCATTCCCCCCCCCCCCCTTTTCTTTCTTTTTTTGTAAACATTTAGACCTGAAAGTAAAAGAAAATTCGCGTGAATCAGAAACTCGAATGCTATTTTTGAAAATATCAATTCTTATTCATTTATTAATAATCATTTGTTTGTTGCCATTATAAAGATGAAACTAAAATATATTTCGAGCCCATCCTCGAACAACCTAGAAATATCAACTCTGTTCTAGTTGTCCATTTCTCGAAAGTTCATCCATAAGATTTTTTCGGGCTGCCCCTTTGATTAAAGCCTAACTATAATTTAAATGTAAGCAAAAAATAAAATAAAAGCATAATATATATATATTGTCCATTCACAAAGTAAAAAGAAACAATATTTTTTGACTTAAAGCGTTTTCCATGAATATTAATTCTTACGAAACCGAAAGAATTCATAACTTTTTCTACTTCCATTTGTATCCAGCTTAAAGTTTATTTTCATTAAAACAAATCAATTTGAATTCTTTGATATTTCTTTCTTGTTAAGATTATTTGCTACTGTTTTAAAGAAACTATGATGACAAACAAACTTTTACCTGAAATTAAATTCATATATAATAAATTTCTATAAAATGAATAGACATGTACATGTGTAAATAAGGTGTTTTTGGGGGGGGGGGGTACTTAATTCCACATTGAATAATGCTAAATTTCATTTTAATGCGCATAAAAAATGATCAATAAAATAAACAACAATTTTTAAAAAATTGAGTTTTGTTAAATTCTCACAGATGGCGCCACTATTCAAATTTTTAATTCATTATTATTAAAAATAGGTTCGTATTTATTGATACTCATAATACAATTTTGAAATCACAATCTAACTAAGTGCGACTATACAATTATCACACTTCATTTAAAAATTATAATAATCAGGAATAATTTATCAGCAAACACGATTTTCTCCTATTGACAAAAATTGACTTTCATTTTGTCGCAACCCAGCATACTCTTCATTTTGACCGCTATTTTTTGTGGGCGTGGCTTCTACTTTGTCAACGCCCTATTCTCCGACTGACAGAAAAATTGACCAATGGCGCTCCCTTATTCTTTGTAATGGTTTGAAATAAAGTGAACTATGCTTGAATGCAACCGGGGTCATCTCAACATGATCTAGAAATCGCTGAGTTTTGCCAGGAATTTACCAGACTAAAATATTCCATATGGAAACAAATAACCCCGACGAAATAACTTCCCGAATTTCATTAATCTTTAAGTAGTTATTTGGTATGTGTTGCTGGATTATATCTTTAAATGTTCGCTATAGAAGTAAAAGGAAAACACCATTCCAGAGCACACGGGACGGGGTCGTTTCACCACGAACTTCCATTGTTCCAGAGATATTATGACTGATCAAACGACCAAGAACACAACAGAATCAAGTCAAAAGGCAAGTTATTAACTCAAATGCCAATATTTGTAAAAAAGTATGACTCACTTGAACTTAATTTCATCCATTATATATCATTAAAAAAAAAAAGTACACCCCGAACAGATAGACAAAGACGTAAACAATGCCAAAACAGAATTTCATTCATTGGCGCCACAAACTTGTTGTAGGGAGGAACGGAATGGAAACCGAAACTCTACTATGACTGCATAGTGCGCGCCCACCAAAAACTGTTCCTGGTTTGAAAGATGGTGACGTCACAGTCAGTTTCTTTTCACCACGAACTTCCATTGTTCCAGAGATATCATGACTATTTTTTTATTGTTTCTCGACAAGGGAGGGGCTTCTATAATATTAAGGCTTTACGTAGCAATTACTTTTTAGTGTGTGAGGCGACCTTAAGCTTACACAGCAATGAACCTTTCAACGAGTTAAACAAGTCTGTGCTTATGTGTCAATGACTTTTTCAGCGAGCTCGATTTTGCGTTGCGATTAACCTTCCTGCGAGCGAAGCGCCCAAAATTGGGTCTATACACCAATGACGGATTTCCGCAACGCGGGGCCTCTCAGCTGGCTAAAATAATGCACGTGGTTAAAATTTCGTGGTGAAGCACGGGTGTTTAGCTAGTTAAATAATATAACCCATAAAAGCAGAGTTTTTAAAAAATCCTGTATATGCATTGTCAATTTTTATATTCATTAATACAGCGCCAATATCAAAAACATTTCTTCAGCAAATTAACCGGCGACTTACGTTTCATAATTTATTTATTAAAAATGAAGGTGAAATTTTATGCTTCATACGTAAATATCATTTATTTATTCTAATTAAAGTAATTTTAATACTCAGTTATTAAAAAAAAATTGCCAACAGGAACAGTTTGAACAGTGGTTGGATGACGACAAGTTGGTTTATTAGTATTCCGTAAAGGCGACTTTTTAGTGACAGTAACAGACCCAAAATTTGATGGAATGCGCATTGTCATCGACATCGAACCTATCTGTCAAGTTTCATCTCGATTGGATTACCATCGACAAATATAATCGAAGTTAATATAAAGGATTTAAATAGTTTTATCTTCAAGGCTGTTTAACTTTTACACTTCGTCCGATCGATATGAGTTCATTTTAATATTGTTACGAATTGTTGTATATTTGTAAATATTTCGTAGTGTTAATTTTGTAAATAGGAAAATTTATGTACATTTCGCATAAGGCAGTGCAATAGTTCGTCTTAAGTTGGCTTCCCCGCAATGTGTGTCTTAATGCTTGATAACGAGTTTTACAGAGTTAACGCTGGGAAGCGAGTTTTAGAAGGAGCAGGGCATTTAACATTATGGTAACGGCAATCTCGCCAAGTTGGCGACGGTTTTGGCAACTAATTTTTGTCGCCAAATTTGGCAAGAAATTGCCAAACTTGGTGACCATTTGGCGACATTTTCGGCCCCCATGTACATGAATAGGACTTTTCGACTACGATCTGGAAAGTTCTCCAAATGTCTATCTCTGGAAGATTCACGAAAGTTTGCCTTCCCTATATAAGACCGGCCGTGAGTGGAGTTTGTTGGTTAATCAGTGAGTTGACTTGAATTACTGAGTTGAGATACTGAGTCTCAATGAGCATTCAGAGTAGTTCCAAAGCGAACTGTATTGCATTGTCTTTTGCAGAGATTTTAGCAGTTGTGTTGTCAAGTTTTTTAACTGCTGTTTTGTGCTCTATTGTTGTGAAAAGAGCTGTATTGATTGAGTCTACTAGAACAAGAAGTTCTGGAGTTGTAAGAGAGTCTGTGAAGAGTTATATTGGAATAAATTTCTGCAAGTTTTGATCTGCTTTGACTTCAATTCTTTCTTTTACAATATGTTCCTTATTCTTAATTTTAGAAAATATTAATTATAACATATTAAACAGCTGATTAAGTGATTAGTTATATTTAATAGGGGAGGGGGGGGGGCAAAAGTTAAATTCCAGTCGTCGTCCCCCCCTTTTTTTTTTTTTTTTTTTTTTTTTATCTTGCAGTGTGTACCGGTAATAACGTACTTATGGTTGTTCTCAATCACTGACCATTGGTCATTGAGGAAACGTAGAGCTCTTGATTGGCTTCCCGAAGACCAGTAGATTCTTAAGATAATCTCCATAAATAAAAAATGTAAACCCTCAGGCGCATGGGCCTTTTAATTATGTATTACTTTTAAGGGGGGTGCAGATCGCATTCAAAAGGGTGCTAGGCGGCTAAAACTTCAAACCGTGAATTTTCAACCGTGAATGAGAATTGGATTTCTTACTGAACATTTAATAAATAGATATGGCATAATTTTACATTCAATTGAATAATTTGAAGCCTATACTTTAGTTTTTTTTCCCTAAGAATTCTTCATTTCATTTTTAATATTCAAAAGCGAAAAAGCTGCAAGTACATCTATTTTACTCTCCCTGGCGTCGTCCATTCTCAAACGAAACATCGGATTTGTTATAATAATTCCTTTTATTGAAATATTTGCTTTATTAAGATTTATTTAGATCATTTAACTGTTTAATAACCTTTTAGATGTTGTTTGCATACGCATATTTTAGTAACATTAACAAAATTACATGAAATTCATGTATTTTGATTTTGATATTTGCATGTTTTTTTTCCCATGGCATTCAATTGTTAATCTGGACCCCTTCACTTTTAATACCCACGATCAGCCACTGCTGTATGAGGGGGGCAAATTGGGGGAGGGCTAATCAACCAATTTTCCATCATCCAATCGATCAAAAACTTGTCAGATTGATTCGATGTTTATGACAATGCACTCATTTAAGTTTTGGTGGCTATATTACTATCACTAAAAGATTGCTTTTACCCGCGTTACTATTGTTTTTAGTAGGACCAATTAACATACTTACCTTCCACCCATCGATCTGAAACTTGGTAGATGGATTCAATGTGGATGACAATGTATTCTATCAAATTTTTTAGGCGTGTCACTGTCATTAAAAAGGGCCACTTTTACAAGAAGTATGCAAATAAGCTGTTTAAATCGCATTTTAACTTGGAGAATAGGAAACATAATTTTTATAATAGAGAGATTGATAAGCGGAACAAGTTGCCGAACCACATCGTAAATTATACCGGAAATAACAGTTTTAAATGACAGCTGAATATATGCTGAGGTATTGTTAAGGTGTACGTATATCCTATAATTCACGAAAATCGATAATTTTTTTAATTTTTTTGTTATTATATCATAATATTTTCGGATACTTTACCTTTCAAACAATACTAAACGTTTGAAAATATCTTTAATAGTTTTTAAGTTACAATCATTTATAGGTAGTACTTCCCCTGTTAGATACCACGATTTTAAAACTTTAAACCTGTTTTCTGACGAACATTATTTTGATTATGTCACGCTTTATTCAAACAACGATAATTCAACAACAAAATGTTCAATTATAATTTTTTTTACATCATAGTAATCTATATAATATGTTAGATGTTTTGAAATTCATTTATATCATATTGGTTCAGAAATTGATTTTTTAGGGATTTTTAAAACTTAGAATTCTTTGAAAATGTGGATTTTTTTGATGTTTTCACACAAAATAAATTGTAAAACAAAAAATCTTCTATATAAGAAATTTAATTAAGTTTCAAAACATTAAAAATACTATTTTGAATGGTTTTCAAGTAGAATTGCGTTTCTAAGTAAATTAGAATTTGATATATCATTGTTTGAAAAAGGTACTAATTATCTAATTAAAGCGTAATTAACAAATTAACAATTGCCGAAATTTGAATTTTTTTTATAAAATTATTTTAATCATATGCTTTCTAACTAATGTAAAAAAGAATTGGATTTTTAAACTCAGAATTTTTAAAAAAAAATTCTAGGGTATACATACACCTTAAGAAAAGCTGAATTGAACCCACCTTGAGGGGCTTTGTGCCTATAGTCGGTCGTCATTTTTGTATTTGTATGATATTGAAGGGCCCTCTGCCGATATATCATTTTCTTCTTGGCTGTAATTTACATTTCCAACTTCAGTACTTTCATACACTTGACTGGAACTTAAGGATATAAATTTGTCCAGAAATTTGAAAACCCAGTCTGACGGAGTCAGACCAGGTCAAGGAATCCGTTGACATAGAAAAAAAAATCTATGGGCCTTATTATACAGAGCGAGTGGCAAGCTCGCGTCTTCTTCAGACGTGTACACAAGTCACTCTACACGGCAAATGCAATCCTACGGGCCTTATGAATACCAGACCATTATCTTTTTTGTTGTTGTGGACTTCTGAGATCTTATTTTGTTTCCACTACATTGATTTGTGCGTCACAATCACAACTCATGTTTTAAAACAAATTGCATTTTTGCATCACAATACGTAGTTTTTTTTTTTTTTTAGGGAAACTGATCTTGACGTCACTAAACATAGTTTTGTTGAAGTAAATACAAACACTAGTATCAATCAAATGGATGGCAACGGTTTTTTCACTGTTCTGAGTTCTGTTGTGAATGAGTTGAGGATGGTTACTGAATTAAAAAAACAAATTTTATTTCATACTTCCGTGAGAATATCTGATAATATTCCTCTTTTTATTATTTTTTTTTAAACTTTTTTTTTGTAAATAGATAACCTTTTCAAAAATGTAATTATCCGTTTTAAAAATTAGTTTTATTTCTGGAAAACATATCTACAGTTGAAATCATATCAGGCGTGTCAACGGAAAACATTTGAATTCCTTAAAAAAATCAACGGATGAAAATGCTGAAACGTTAACATTCTCTGGTTTCAAAACCAAAGAATGAACTGGTTTCAATTGCTTGGCTTTTATCTTTTGTTCTTTTATTTTTTTATGGTTTGCGTTATTTTGATACTAAGTTGCTACTTACATTTCGCATTTGAGCGTCTACTGGCGGGAGAAAAGCGTGTTCCGTCCCCAATCCCATCTAAAATTGTCCCCACAATTGTCATTTCTTAATAAGCTATTAGGAGAAATAGTTTCCTTAAGAATGGCTGGACTTCCAAGCGAAATTAGTCCTCAAGGTAAATATCGCTTCCATTATCAGTAAGGTCCTTTATCAATTTTAATTTTGTTGTACTAGAAATTTCCCAATGCTGGTCTATTCCTAGTTGACGTGTAAATATTGCCAGACGAATTTGGCGCTAATTAGTTGGCGATAAAATTTCGGTTAAAATTCCATGTCCGGTACGGATTCTGCGCCAAGGTGATTTTCGCCCAAAAAAATGGCAGCCCTGCCTTTTTTTTAATGACCAGGAACTGCCTATGTTTGCCATAATTTGACGCTTTTTTATGTTTACAGTTCTTGGTGCAGAATCCGTACCGGACTTGGAATTTTAACGTTCAATTTTGTTGTGCTAGAAATGTCCAGGTAAATTCCTAGTTTATGTGTATGTGTTGGCGGGATTTTAAAAAGTTGGCTACAAGGCCAAAACGTTGCGGCGGTTAGCCGAAAACAAATTTCCAAATGGCTACCAAAAATGTCCTCTCCACCTACGCATTCCATTTGAGTTACCATAAAATCGCTGTTAGTCATGAGTGCTCAAAAAAAGGTTGCCAAATGTGGTGCTTTATTGTCGTAAAAAAGGCACTAAATTGGCTTGGTGATTGTGACACATCAACTAGGAATAGACCTGTGTCCCAATACACTAATTCTTATCACATCTGATTTACAGGTAACTGGTCTATATCTGGGTAACTCTTATGATCTGGTTTATCAGAGGTGACAGGTCTCTAAAATACAACGTATATTATGCACTATTATACCTAAAGATTTAAGTTTGTTAGCTCAAGAGTTATAAAGCAACAATAAGTAGCTTTAATTTTTGCTCAACTTTTTAACTCCATCGAAGATTCGGCATCTAATTCCAACAAATGGTAGAAACAGCATATTTATTAGCAAATGAATTTCTTGTGGTGGGCATAAATAATCTCCTATATTGGCGATGTTTTTCCCGTAAACAACTTTTGGCGAAGAACCAGCATATTGAAGTTAGAAGTTTAATTTTCATTTTTAACTCACCTGGATTCTGCAGTGCATCCAAGGATGAAAATCTTCTACGTTTCCGCGGATTTCCGCTTTTTTATAGTTATGCGTTAACCTTCCTACTTCCAAAGTTAAACTTTATTGTTTTATGCAAATTTAAAAGTTTGTCAGACTTAATTTGCCTCCTCCTCCCAGATAAAATTTGTCTGCACTACTGTTCACAATCTTATTTAGCTCTTTTGTAGTTCAATATAACGCTGCGTGCATTTTCCTCTTTTTTACATTTTTACTGTTTTAACCCTGAGTGCCTCTGTGTCATATCAACCTATTTTTTATCTAAAGTAAATTTTTTTATATGCTGTTAAGTATGTAGGTATTTAATAATTATAGTCGCTCATAGATGTCAACTTTTCAAAAAACATGGGGGGGCGAGTTTTGACCGAAGATGAAATGTTTCGAAAAATTATCGAAATCTATTAATTTTTCGAAAATCTAGGTATGACACAACTTCTCATATAATACCAACAATAAACAATTATTATAATTTATTTGGAGAATGGAGGGGAAAAAAGGAGATAGTGTTACAAAAATCAGGGTAGGCAGCCCCCAGAATTTAAAAGTGGGGAGGCCAGCCCCCCCTGCCCCCCAGTACTTTATGCCTATGCAGTCGCTGTATTAAACCAGTGGTGAGTTTTGAGTACCTAGTATAATAAAGTATGTGTGCTTCTTACAATAGAATAAAGACGTTAATCCTATGTTATCAGCCTTGCTGTCATTTTACACTCAAAAGAAAGCTGGTACACCCTTCAAGCAGCTGATGGTGCTTGAAGGAGGTATCAACAGCTTTTTCTTCATCATTTGCTTGTCCCTGAATTGTGAAAAAAAAACCTGTTGGATGCCAAACATAAAAGCTTATTGTTTACCAATAATGCTCTTCAGGTTGGGATTTGTATTATTTATTAAAGAACTTTTTAAAACTGTTTTGCAATACTTATGCCAGAAAAAGAAGAAACCTACATTTCCGAAAAGAGAAGAGTTTAGTTTACCATATAACGGCCTAAATGTTTAGGTTTGTTATAGGGTTGCTGTAATAAACTTGAACCTATAACAATTTATTGCATCAAGAATTTTTGGTTCTTTTCCGTTAGACGAGTATAAGTTGAAGCCAAAATAAATGTTTACGTGTTTTAATTCAATGTGTAAGTGTACCGCCAATCCCAAATATTTGCAGTTTGTTATAGGGTTGCTATAGCAGCCTTACAACGGTTTGTTATAGCAATTATAAAAGTTTTGTTGGTTATTAGTGTGAATGCGATATCCCTGCAATTTGGTAATTTTTATCTGGTTCCTGACGAACGGAAGAGTACCAAATTTTCTTTGTATTTCGAATATTTTCTTACTTCCTCCTCATCTATGTTGCTGATTAGACATACTTTTTTGCTAAATGTCCTCCTAATCACCTTATATCTGCATCTGGATACAGAAAGCAAGTTTTGAAGATTGCTGTGTGAAGAAGGCCAGAGGGACCACTTCTTTTATCGCACTAAGCAAACAATCTTTCCAGTTATTAAAGTGTAATTTTTAGAATTTTTCTTCAAGACTTGTATAGTATCTAAATGATATTTATAATAGTTTTTTTTTTCTTCTATAAAGCAAATCAATTATACACTATGTGAAATTTAGATTGAAAAACAGTTAAAAATATCCTGTAACCTCATGCAAAGTTAACAAAATTTTTGTGCCAATCCTTTGGATTTGTCAATTGTAACCATAACTAGGGATTGATTGTTGATGCTCGTATAATTTGGGGAAGTATCGGGGAATTTTTTAAAATTTCACAAAAATCCGAGAATTTTTTATTACTGTTTTAAAGGTACGTTTGCCCGTTCATCCGTATTTTTAGGCCTTCTACCTGGTAAATTGTGGTTATAGTTAGTAGTTTAATGTTACGGAATAATTTGAAGTTTTCATTACCTCCTTAACTATTTTAGAAAAATGTATCGCTTTTTCTATTTGATCAGGGTATCTATATACCATCTGGATAACCTAGAAAAGTTACCGAAATTTAAAAAAAAAGAAAAAGTTTTCTGTTAATAGAGTTCCCATGGTCGTTAAAAGTGCTTAATATTTTTTAACTTGTTTTCCAGGCCTTAAAGGTACTTGAAAATGCTTAGAAGTCCTTTATTTCTTTCACTTATCTGTGCTGCACCAAAATTTTCTTGTATATTTGTACAGTAGAATTCCGGAATCGCTAGGACTTCAGTGATTTCGGATTTTGGAAAACTCCGGATTTTAGAACATACAATTTTTTATACACAAAATCAATGAAATATATTTGGAATAAACTAAGAAAAAACCTTATATAACTTGATGTGGTTTTGAAAAACATTTGTTTTAAGGTTAGCTGTTTAAATAGTTTAGACTAAACTTTTCTCCTGTTTCTTGAATCCCCATTATTTCCGATTCTGAAACTGTCTCTTTGCTCTAATCCTTTAATTAATTTTTGCTGTCATTATTTTCAGATAGGGTTTTCATTGCTGGTAAAGGTCCGAATCTTGGATATTTCCGGATTTGGAAGTCCTTGTTTCAGATATATTACACATCCTTTTTTTTTTGTATTTGGTGGAGTAGAAATTGAATGGTTTCAGTTGCACACTGTATTCTGAGAGACAAACACGTGAGATTAGTTGTGTCCTTATATAATAACAAGTTAGGAGTCTTTAAAATATGTCTAGAACAACCATTTTACTGAATTCCTATATCATAACTCCAAAACAAAACAACAACCATGGCATAGCGAACAGTGTTGTCAACGGGATTTTAAACTCGAACAAAATATAATTAAAACATATATCCTCGTGAGATTAGTGTTTATGTTTTGCGATAAGGTAAAATGCAAATTATACATTAAAGATTGGATATTAACGCTCTGAGCAAAGCAGCTGTAAAGTCACACATTAAAGACCTAATGCGTGAAAACAAATTTTCAAAGGTCCTTACAAAATATTATTTAGGTTTTTTAAAAAGTTCTTGAAAAGTCATTGATTTTCATTCTACGATTTCAGTGGGAACCCTGGTAAAAATCGCGGAATTTTTTAGAAGTCTAACTGTGAACTCTTTTTCCTGAATTTTGTGGTTACCCTGTTTTAGTATTACATTATTGCAATTTATATCAGGGATGCCAGTTTTCCTTCTTTTGGAGGATTTCCTCCTTTTTGGGTTTTTATGTAACATTTTCCTCCTCTTTGTCCCTGTTTTGAGGATCCACATTTTTCTGATCTGAATCAGTTTTTTCCCCCAAAAAGTATACTTTTCCTCATATCTAAACAAAAGATTTTCCCTCTTGGCTCCCCTTTCCTCCCAGATTACTTCACTAACTCCTAATATTTGAAAAATGTAATTATTATATAGTATGAGAAATTTCATTGTATCTTTAAAATTATTAAATCATCCTTCCTGCATACTCTTTTGTTGAATTTTTGTGTATTCCATACGAGAGCTTTTTTAACGAATTTTTGAATTTGCTCCTTTTTGCTCTGTGATCACTCTCATCCCTGTTATATGCAAATAGGGATGACTCATGTTGTTGTAATCGCAATACAAAATTGCAAACTTTCGAAATGGCGTCTTTGTGAAATGCATTGCGTTGTCTTTTACAATTTCCGTCTTGATTTCAGACCTCTTGGCCGACGTGTCGTTGGATGAGGAGAATAATGGTCTTCCCCCTTCAGTGGAGAACTCCCCCCTATTCGACAGCGAAAGTTCCAGAGACGAGTTCTGGGACGCGCTCAGCTCCAACTACGATTACCTGATGGATGATGGACTCATTGCAACATGCAGGGTAAGAAGAGCAGTTGGATAAATTTTGAAGCATTCCTGTGGCAGTACTACTTTTCGAGTATCGTGTCCGTCACAGTTACCTTGAAATGTAGATTACCATTTTTTTCATTAATATTCAGACATGGTACAGTTCTGCAGAATCATTGATTTCAGCTTCTTTGACAGGAATTTCAGTACTTATGTAGTTTAATACTAAACGTACCAGATCGCGGTCAAATGACCGCTTTTGAGACTTTAATAAAAATCCTTAAATTTCAGGTTTCCCTTTTGGTTCCTAAAGCAGGAAAAAATATTTTAAAATTATTTTGGGGTTTATTGCCTATACTAAATTCTGTATTACTTATAATCAACTGGAAAAGAATATAATGTTTATTTGAAAAGCAGTCATTTCACCGCCATCGGTAGAAATTGGTATAGATAAAATGTTGGTAGGTTTAGTGTTAAGGCATTGGGAATCGTAAAATTTGACTAAAGTATTCACGTTTGTTTAAAAATATTCTCCAATTCATTAGCTTTAAATTGATACCAATTCCTTTGTGAAACTTGAATACTTCGTGAATTACCAGGTTTTTTTTGTGAATATATTTTGTATCACATTAATTCGTGAAGGAACTTTTTTTCTGAAGAAGTACTTTTGGGTGTAGTTGTAGAAAATAGTTGTATGTTTTCATGTAAAATCTGATATATGTTGTTATAAACACATTTTTAAAATTTGTTTTAATCTTAATTTTTTGTTAAAAACTGTATTGTTTCAAACTTTTTATCTAAAAATTCATAATTAAATGAATATTTAATCCAAATTCATAATTCTGCGTGGAAACAATTATCAATATAATATCTTTTATTTACAAATTTGCAACGAAAATCGTATCTCTAAGTTAATTACAAGTTCATTTATGTCGATTTTATCAAGTCCTAATTAGTCATTGCCGACCAAACGGTATAGTGGTTAGCGTGCTGGCTTCTAGACCGCGAGGTTGCGGGTTCGAGTCCCGTGTTGGCATGGGTGTTTGTAAATGTATGTTGGTTTGTTAAATGACGAAATGTTTCGGCGCATTATAGCCCTCGTGTTGCTGACGGCGCCAGATAATCTGAATACAACCAACCAACCAACCTAATTAGTCATTAAAATTTCAATTAAATAATTAATACAAAAAATTATTATATAAAAATGTTCCTTTTTTAATTTTAACATACTGTTTAAAATTCTAAAATTAAAGAAAAAGATCTCAAATGTATACATGTACCTTAAAATAATTTGAGTACTGGGTTCAATTATATTCACCAGTTAGACCATGTAGTATAATTGTTTAAATTGTTTGACTCCTGAAATTTGTGCTTTTCTCTGAATTCGCTTTTGCTTGAAGTTCAGTTTTTTTTCGCTTGTGAGCTGTACCATGTCTTCATATTTCGATTATTCCAGAGATTAGTGTAAATCTGAAATATGATTTTTTGGGAGATGGGGGCATGTTTAGGTCAAACAACCAAGAAATATGTGCAAAAAACTTCACCAAGACTTCTGGCGTAATGATCACTTTTGACCAGTCTTATGTAGATATGATATCTGCTATTGTTGAGATTTGCAACAGTGTGATGACGCTATTGCTGATGTCTACGTTGCTGTGATAGTTATTTGTGGCTTCCATTGCTGTGGTAGTCGTGCAGAAACCTGTATTGATGTGATGGAGACATTTACCAATGCTTCTGCTGTAACTCGTCAAGATTTGTGCTAGTGCAATGTTTTCTTTTGTCAAGGCATTGGCTGATGTGATAGCCATTTAGTCAATTTATGATGACTGTTTTTGCATCGACTTTTTCTCACTGATAGTTGCTTGCACCAAAGTTTCTGGATTGTTGCAGTTGCATCTGAGTTCTGAAACATGAAAATCTAAGTTTTTGGTTGAATTTGATACAGAATGATAAAAATTTTAAAGTAATTTGACTAGAAAGTTAAATTGTAATCATCCCAATTTTTTATTTTTTTAAAAAATCTTTTTCTGAATTTGTAATTTTGGTCGAAATTCTATGTTTATTATTTTAGCTTAACAAATAGTTTTACTCTAAAATGTTGTTAATCGGTGTTGAAGCAATTTTCTTTCTGCTATTCTTTGAATGTGACTTATAATTCTGATAAACATTTAATTATATTTATATCTTTGACATTGTTGTACAATTGTTAAAATATGCAACTTTTTTTTACTTTAAAAAAGTTGTATTTACGCACTGTTAGGAAAAATGAAGTTAATTATAATATTTGGACTTGCCTCATTTTTGTTTTTACTGGGCCAACTTTCCAGTTATGAATTTTATCAAACTCCCACATCCTTGTTACTCTGAATACTCTGAAAAAAAAAAAATCCTACTCTTCGGGGCTATTTGTTTAACCCTAACTCGAGGAATTGAAGTTACAGAATTATTTGATTACACAGACTTGCAGAAAGTTACTCTCAGAGAAAATAGATTTTGTTTCGTGTTATTGGAAGAATTTTTGTAATCGAAGTTTGACTATATTTATGTGTCTAAAAATAATTAAGCCTGTAATTGAAAACATGGCTCTGGAAAACTTGGGGATTCTTTTTTCTGAAAATGGATATAAACCCTAATTATAAGAATCCTAAGATGTTGAAGATTTATGTTGATCTTTCATAGTTTTAGTTTTTAACTTGTGTGTAAATAAAATCCTGTCATTTTTAATCGAGAGTCGTCTAATATATTATACACGCTCTGCGACAATCACGTACTCATGCAAAATGGGACGTTTTCTGTTGGTTCCTGTCTTATTTGTATGAATTTTTCGCTTAGTCGCTGTATGTGTTTTGTAGGAGGCTAGCAGTGACTTGTCGGTTGAGGACGAAAGCGAGGTGGCTGAGGAGGAGTGGTGCTGGACCTTTGGCCGTTTTGTGGAGCAGTTCAAGTGGCTCCACGATCTGCTGCACAATCTGCAGGTGGCCAAAGAGGGGGACTCCAGGGAGAAAAGCCAGGTAACTCTAGTTATTTGCTACTTTCATGTTCATATATAACTCAAGCTTTTTACTCAAACTCATCAAGTAGACTATATTGATTCTTTATTGTGCAGCATCTCTCTTCTGTCATTCATTGAACACTAAAGCTGGGGACACACAGGAACGGTCCAGGCACGGCGCGGATACAAGCCCCCTTTTGATAAATGTTGAAAGGGGAGAAATGCACTGAAATCTTAAGGAGGGTGGAATTTGTAAGGGGTTGTAAAAAACTGTTACCTTAATTTGGACAGTTACTCCTCCCCCTTACAAATCCCACACTCCTTAAGATTTCTGTGTATTATCTCCCCCTTCGACATTCATCAAAAGGGGGCTTGTAACCGCGCCGTGCCCGGACCGTTCCTGTGTGTCTTCAGCTTGATACATTTAGCCGCCAAGATGCAAACACAATATCCATTTTTTAATTTTTTCTTTTACAAACTTTTATTTTGAAAGTGATTCTTCACAAAACTTCAAAGTTTCCAACCTAATGCTTTGCGACTGAGAGGCGACTGCAAGTTTAAGTACACGATCGAACATCATTCTGAATTTTCTTTAGAATGTCGAGAAATGTTAGATCACGAAACCACTGATCTGCCGGAGAAAAAATGGCCGAAACTATTCAAAATTCGACTTTGAATGAGTCCAGCTCTGATTGCCAAATATGCCATAACTTGCTAAATAATGAACATCCTTTTTTAGTCTGGTAACCCTAAGAAGGTTGCAGATGATTTGTCTTTTCCGGCATCAAGATCTTTCAGCTTTTAAAATTGAGCCAAATATTAAGTCATTTGTGACATAATATTTACTGCAAACTTAGCTCATTTTTAAAAGCTGAAAGTATTATTTGCCAGAGAATATATATCGTTTGCACTTTTCCTCATTAAAAATTAAAGAGCTGTGGGTTACCAACTAAAAAAAAAAAGAATGCTCATTATTTGGCTAGTTATGGGGTATTTGGCCATCAGGTTCAGTTCGACTGATTTAAAGTCAATTTTTAAATAGTTTCAGCCATTTTTGCCCCTGCAGGCTAGTGAATTCATGATCTACTAACATTTCTCTACATTCTATAGAATATTTAGAATGATGTTCGATGTGGTACCTATACTTGTAGTTGCCTCTCAGACTATTTTACAGGGATGACAGTTTTCCTCCTTTTGGAGGATTTCCTCCTTTTTGGTTTTTTATGTAACATTTTCCTCCTCTTTGTCCCTGTTTTGAGGATCCACATTTTTCTGATCTGAACCACAAAAAGTATACTTTTTGTCACTTAGCTCCCCTTTCCTCACAGATTACCTAACTAACTCCTAATATTTGAAATGTAATTATTATATGGTATGAGAAATTTCATTGTATCTTTAAAATTATTGAATCATCCTGCATGCATACTTTTTTTGTTGAATTTTTGTGTATTCCTTCTGCAAGCTTTTTTAACGAATTTTTGGATTTCCTCCTTTTTGCTCTCTGATCACTCTCATCCCAATATTTATTGTTTGTCCCACAATATCAGCCGAAGTATTGCATTAAAATGTGAAATATTTTACCTTGTATTAAAAGCTCATGAACCAAAAAAATAGAGGTAAAATAACTGGTAGTTCATTTAATTATTAATTAAAAAGGTTTTAAAGTGTAATAAAAAGCATCTGCTTACTTTCTCTTCAAATTTGCTGGATGATGTTTTATTACTGCTGATAAAAAGCTTCAAATGTTTAAAAGCAATACTTCCGCAGATATGGTGGCCCAAACAATAAGTCATTAGGTCTATGGATGATGCTGACGGTCTTACATAAACAACTTAATTTTGAGCCCTAATCGTTTAGCTTTACAACCGTTAGACAATCATAACAGCTAGCTACCAGACAGTTAATACAGTTTGCTTTTCATAACTATTTACAATCAGCTTGAATATATTATAGTTGGTTTGTTGGGTTTATTCGAATCATGGATTTTGTGATAAATCAAAATAATATTTTCTGAAAATACTATTCAATTTTATTAATGTTCTCACAGTTAAGATGAGAGGGAAACTGGCAAGCAGCACATGGGACATACTTTTGAAATTTTCCTGTCTGTAGCCATGTCATTTGCCAAGTAATCTAAAGTGTATTTTCTCAACCTTTCTGGACTGTCCGGATTCTCTCGACGTCAAAAGAAATATCCCTAAATGTTTTTGAATTAGCCCTTGAATATTCCAGAAATTTTTGGAATTATCCCTAAAATTCCTACCTAAATTTTTTAGAAAACTCACTGTGTCTCCTGAAAATGAATTGATTCACGTTAAGGAAAGAGTTTTCACCCATTCTAGTTCATATTCAGGGTATTTCCCCTTTTTCAATGCCCCCCCTCCCCCTTGGCACTGAATACTCACAGTAGTCCAGATCTTGCTGCTTTTCTCTTTGAGTGGCTCTTGGGTCCTATGCTCGGTCTGGAAAGTTAATCTAGTGTTTAAGAGCGAGTCCTAGTAAAGATCATTCCCTATACTGGCTATGTTACAATCTTCTAGTCCAGAGCAATAAGAAATTGCTTTCTATAACAACCTTGACATTGGGTGAGTAGGTACGAAAAATATCGCCTAATGAAATGACATATGCTAACAACTCGAAAATAGCTTCTAATGTATTTCATTTTATATTTGAAATCTTTATGTTAATGCCTATGCAGTGTCTCCACTTGGTTTTGTCTTTTGCTATTTTCATTTATAATAGGTAGACATTAAATGAAAACAATTTGTCATTTTATTTAGTGTTATTTTTTTTGTACCTACTCATCAAATGTCAAGGTCTAAAAGCACAGGGCTAGAAAATAGTAACATAGCCAGTGTAGGGAATGATCTTTACCAAGACTTCCTCTTAAGTTAGGGTACAACATTTCTTTTGCAAAAAAAACTAAAGTCAAATATTTCTTTTTAGAAAAACGCTAAAGTGTGTAAGAGTTTCGTCACTCTTGATTTTTAATATAAAATAATGAAGAAGCTTTCTAGTATATATTCATTATGAACTGATAAAAGGGCTATTTGATAACTTTGTTGTTACATGTTTTAGCAAAAGAGAGAAATCAAATGTTTAGCATTTATAAAAAAAGTGCTTTAGCATTTTCCTAAAAAAGCACCCATAGCCCTGCTTGGAATTAGTTTATTCGGTACTTTTCTATGCAAAGCAAAATGTTGGAAAGAGTGCAGGGCTGAAAAGGGGAATAATAAACAGCTCCGAGGACTAACTCGTCAACATATTGTATCTAACTGATTTTATGTGGTGCATAAGGTAATAAAAAAAGCAGTTGCTTTCAATCCATTATTGTGACGAATTTTCTTCTCCGAGGAACGGATTTAAAAGTAAATCCTTTTATTCTTCACAAAGAAATGTACAATTCTTTAATCAGTAATATGCAGTCAAGTTCAAACAAAAGTTTTGGGTCGCCCCGACTCAACAGCAGCGAAAATACCTGGAAAACCTCAGAACTGCTTCCATATTCCCGACCATTCGGAACCAAAACATCCACAGTCGGAACTGGACTAGACTGACCCTGATTGAATCTCAAACGAGCCTTTTTATAGGTTGCAGACATTCTCCAAAATTCTAGAAATATCCAGGTAAACCCGACCATTACAACTTCTTTAAAGCTTGTATTTCTGATACTATTTACAATTTGTACATTAATAAAAAGTTATAATATTAAAAGTGATTGTAGAACTAAAATAGAATGAGAATTTACCAAATATTTACATTATGTACAGTTATTTACAAATCCTTGTTCGTAACAATATATATAAGTGTGTGAAGGAAATAACTTATGATTTTGCAATTTGTTTACTCCTACTAAAGTGCTGCCCAATTTCACCAATGTAGTTGTCCTAGGAAGCTATAGAAAACAGTTGTTTTGAATTGATTTTGGAATCCATGGCTCAAGTGCATGTACTCAAGTACAAATAATTGAAATAAATTAGAACAAGTTTATGTTTTTAATCACCCAAGATGCAATCTACATTGTTATATGCCTTGTCTATTGCTGAATAATTAATTTCTGTATACAAAACCATAAAAATCGGGTAAATTAACTGGCAAAATCAGGAAATTATCGCCTATTACCGTATTGGAGTTATTTTGCATTGTGTACATACTCCTAACTCTTTTCCTTTAGCTCAACGAAATCTGTGCCCAAGCAGATAGGGACGGCGCTTACTTAACGGACAGCACGATGCACGAGACAATCACAATAAAAGTTGACGTGCGGATATCTGTTATATACGCTTACTTGTTCCACGCAATACTGTTCTTGTGGACACTAATTTAATCTTTGTCCCTTTTTTATGTGCATATTTTTAATACAATACCCGAGTTAATACTTCAAAATTTAAATGTTAGTACTATCAGGGGTCTATGCAGAAGGAAATTTGGGTTCGTTTACTGACCCTTCACAAAATTCTATGTCGAATAAACAGAGCTTTCACAAAATTCCACGTCAAAAAATTTGCATCTGTGAGATATTTAAATCACGTAATGAAGGATATCATTGTAAATATTTCTAAGTACCTATTCAAAATCAAAATTTTTTAAGATTTAAATTTGTTTTCATCATTGCTTGAAAGTTTCACAAAAATATATCAAATTGGAAATTTTTCTTAAAATTTTTTTTTTCCATAAAATTAAATTATTTTTCACAAAAATAGGACCCTGTAGAAAGAAACCTGGATTGACCCCTGACTATAAATCATGCGTAATAGACAAGAAATAACAGTGTCAAAAACTAATTTATACACGAAC
This sequence comes from Linyphia triangularis, assembly GCA_963978545.1. NCBI lineage: Eukaryota > Metazoa > Arthropoda > Arachnida > Araneae > Linyphiidae > Linyphia > Linyphia triangularis. The sequence continues at coordinate 3,839,194 of OZ021732.1, forward strand.
TGTGCTTTAATAGAAATTATAATATTCTTGGACGTCTTCAGGTGTAACCTCTTCAGCCTCACGACTCTGACTCGTGATGTTTACTTTTGGCCCGCATTTCTTTTCACGAGTATGACTCGCGATATCCATGTTTTGGCCAAAATTGTTACTACGAGTCTGACTTGTCAAAGTACGGCAAGGTGTCAATAATATCCGCCTCTTGTTGCCCTTTTTCAGAAGATCGTGGCCGAGCACGAGCGCATTGCCTACCTGTGCCAGCTGTTCAACGAGCAGGCGGACAAGTTGTGCGATCGTCACCCGGACATGCTTGACGAGGTGAACAGACGTCTCAACCTCCTGAACAACAAGTGGAAAGCGGTCCTCCAGAACACTGTCCCAGTCAAGTCACCGTCCAGGGATGCTACAGTGTTTGCCGGTAATTGTACTCTTCCTCTGTATTGTCTAAATGGTTGGTAAGGGGCAATTGTTATAACACCTTTCAATTTTAAATGGGGGTGTGCAGTGCATGCATGTTGCATGATATTGGCAGCCAAAAAAGTTACAATACCAGAGTTAGCATTCGTTCTGAAGTTCCCAATATTCCTTAAATTTTTGTTTCTCCCTAATTTTAAAAGAAAAATGGAAATGTTTAATAAATACTTCGTTTATACTAGGCGTCTTGCAACTTTCTAGTTTTGGATAGTCTGTGTCAGAAGCAGTGTTTAAAGCTGTAGTAAATTCTTTAGAAAATTAAGCTAAAACCAAATATTGAATTTTCAGCAAAATGTTAATATGGTAGTGAGTCGCATAAGTCTTGCTTATTTATTCTAAAAGATTCTTTAATAATTGAGAAGCTTTTTGTAGTAAAATAATAACAAACTTAAAAAATCTATTTTATACCAAATATCATCGAGGCAAGTAATTTTCCACCTTCAGTTTATTTTCTTTTAGCTCAACGACTTATCTTCGGATTGTAAAAATGGCAATTTTGATAATTCTGATATTTCTACTATCAATTTTTAAAAATCCCTTTTTTCTGCAGAACCTTTTTACACTTACATTGTCTGATATTCAGTTTCATTGTTTTGTTTTCCTTACTCCATTAGTGTGTTTAGGGAAAATTTACTTTATTTTACTGGCCCTTCACCAATTTAAATTTAACAAATTCAATTCAAACAACACCAAAAAAAACTTCACAACTGGCGCAATAATCCTTTGAAAATGAATGGGTCACTTTCAAAATCAATTATTTGCATTTTTACATTTGGGATTGACTCAAATATTATTTCCATACATATTTTCACAAAAAATGGAAAGATAAAAAAAAAAAAGATGTTTGGTTTCTAAAAAAAAATGAATTTTTTAAAATAAATTATGTAAAAAAATGAATTTTTTTATAAATATGTTTAAAAAATTAACAAAACACTGTAAAATTTCTTATTCAAATCTCTGCTTTTGCAATTTGTCACATGTTAATCGATCATTTCCCTTCATTAGAGATCACGAGTCGCATGCACAATCTCCGCCGTTGGCTTCGCGAGCTGGAGAGTCGAATCGGTCCCATCACCAACGCAGCCTCTTGGTCCAAGGACGCCATCTCCGACAAGTACCAGAAGCAGCTCGTGAGTAACACTCTCCTCTATTGAGTTGACCGCTCGCAAAACTAGTCGAATGCCATTCAGCACTTGTATAGGAAATGACTAAAAACGTTGAAAAACTTTTATAATATTTTGTCTGGTTTCACATTCTGCTACAATTTCAATGAATAAGTTATTCAAATAATGAGCAATAAATTTCTTCTGTGTGTTTAGACTACATGCGCTAATTACACAAGGGCAAAGGGAGCGATGGCTCCCATGCTCTCCGATTGAAAAATAATAACTTTAACTAGGTCAAATATGCATTTTTATCCACTGACGCACGGGACACATGCGGCTTTTAAATGTTAATTCACCTTGATAAAATAATTATTTTTCACTATAACTTTCTCACCAACTAGAGACAAAAACATAACTGTTAGATTCATCATAATTTTAGAATTCTAATTTTTGTCCGAGTAGAAAAAAAGTGCCAAAATGTCTCGTGTGTACAGCAGAGAATTGCCCAAATATACATTACACTACTTTAAGTTATATCCATGGATCAAATAAAAAACTAAACGTGGAATTTTTATTATATTATGGAAATATTATTATATACAAAGATAGAAGGAAATGTCATCGATGAAACTAACTGTAGTCACTGAATACTTTAGAAGTTTCTTTTCTGTGACATTCTTAAATGTATTTTGGAACAGTCTCTTTTTGAACTCCAGCAGTAGTCTGCCATCATGTGGTAGCGGTCCTCCGTAGTTTTAATATGCTGGTGAAATCTTTCATCTTATTCTTCACTGATGTCTCCTATATTTTCAAGAAAACGGTTTTATTGACTGTAACCTTAACTCAACCAACCTCAACTACCTTAATACTCATGGTACAATCAAGGGATTTGAAATTGTTAAGCATCTTGCTTACCAGTCAACATAATTTCAGTATTGCGTTTCCCCAGAAAATTTCTGACGACTGCAACAAATGAAGTTTAGGCTTTTCACTCAGTCTTTTTCATCGAATTTATGAAGGCAGGGTCTTTAATAAGTTGTCTTATTTGTGGGCCGGGAAATATTCCTGTTTTAATTTTTTCCGCACTCAACTGAGACATCCTTCCTACCTCCCTGTATATGCAAAGCCTGATTCGTTCTTATCAAGAGTCTTTACAAGCTGCTTCATAAGGCTCAGCTTTATATGTAGTGAAGGATAGATGATTTTCTTCGTTCAACTAAGGGATCGTTACATTCTTTTCCCCAATGTCCATGTTTTCTCTGTTTGGCCACTCTTTTTCAACCCATTGATGTCTTCTACCTCTATCCCAGAAGCACAAGAAGCAAGGATATTTTGTTCAGCTACTTTGCTATCCAAGGAGACAGTTTACCATTTTTAAGTGCACACAAATCACCTATTGATATTCATGATACTTTATCTTCTCCAAAACCAAAACTATGGTGTTATATATTTTTCATTAATTTTTGTTGAGGGAGCGATTAGTATTGATTCACATTTGTTCCCATTGTGTAAAAGGAAGGACACCTTTCAAGCTTCGCTTTGAGCTGTTAATAAATAGGCGCCAATTATCTGGAAAATGTTCAGGAAGACCCATTTTTTCTAGGAGTTCTCTAATTTCGTGACGAATTACAAGATTGTCTTTTTGAGAGATGAAGACTAGCAAGATACTTTTCTCTTGTATGGTAAAAACTAATTTTGGTTCCTTGTTCCAGTAATTTGTTCTTTCTTTCAACCTGAAAGCAGGTAATTCAGAAGCTTCATTTTGAAAAGTTGAGGTAATTCATACTGATTGAAATGTTAAATGAAGATATACCATCAACTATCACCTTCATTAATATCAGAAGAATGATCAGAGGGACAATACTCGTTCTTACAGAGCTTTGGTAGCTGGGGAAACGTTGGTATTGGCACTTCCTCTGAATGAAGGACCGGGCATCTTGCAGAGATTAAATTAGGATAAGTGCTACAGTTGTTTCGATTGATTCCAGTAATATATATTAAACAGAAATAATAGCCAACCCTTGTATATGTGATTTAGGACTTCACAAAATGAAGTTAGAATTGCACATTTCACGTAGAACTGCACGTTAAAGAAGCACTGACCTAAAAAAGTAGAGCTGATAGAGAAAAACTGATTTCATATATAGATTCAGCACCCCCAATATAGATAAAATCAGTTCTAAAACTGTTAGGGAAAAAAAACTCAATATATATCTGAAAACGTAATTATCCGCGCGCTATCAGAAGCTACAAAATATATCCTAACATTTAGAAAACTAAACTAAAAAGAATGTCTACCAGACATAAGCAGGTTCAAATCTAAACAAATTACACTAAACAACTTCTTTCACCAAGTCCCGGCTTCGAGTAATCCAAAAAAAAAGAGACAGAATAAACTTTCGTAGTTTAATCCATGTCAAAATCTCTGCAGAAATCGTGTAGTGTGTGCACTAAATAAAGAGGCTGAATTCTTATATTCACAATTATATTTCAGCACAAAACACACATTTACAGAGCACCACAAAAACATAAACACACAACAAATATCACAACCAAAAAAGATCCCCTACAAACCTTCGCTGTAGGCTTTTATACCTTTTCCAACATTCTAGAAAGACAAGAATTATCTAGAAATTACAAGAAATTTCCACAATTTTCTTTCAAACAAAAAAACCATACATTAGCGTCTTTAAAAGTATTAAATTGATACAAAATAAACAAGAAACAATTCTATTATTCTACTCATTAATTACAAAAAATTTCAAACTAATTAAAAAGGAATTAAATGCATTTAGATTTTATAACCTTCAGAAATATACTAGTGCTGCCATCTATAGAACTATTAAGGAATGTCACAACAAAAACAGAAAAAAAAAATTTACTGCTATGTTATTGAATAGATGAGTTAGATCCCAGTAGGTTTTCCCCCCCGCATTATACACTTTAAATTAAAAATAAAAATTTAATTAGTTGATTAAAACTGAAGTTATCTATGGAAATTGCGGAGATATACCGACTTCTGTGGGTCCGCACCCTCAAGTTGCACATTGTGTGAAATGCTTCATTCAAAATACATTGCTAAAACTTTTTGCGGGCCTGCACTCGCATCCGCACCGTGTGAAACCATTATAGTCTTTGCGCTGCTAGCCATTTCAGAACTCTTTCTGCAAATGCATCCAAATTTACAACACTTAATTTATTTTTGTCATCTTATTTTAAATTTCAAATATTGTTGCGTGGATGGGTTCGAACGATTTGAAGCCAAAGCAGATCAAAACTTGCAGATATTTATTCCAATATCACTCTTCACAGATTCCTTTACAACTCCAGAACTTCTCGTTCTAGTAGACAAATATACAGCTCTTTTCACAACAATAGAGCACAAAACAGCAGTTAAAAGCTTGACAACACAACTGCTAAAATCACTGCAAAAGACAATGCAATACAGTTCGATTTCGGATCTCTCTGAATGCTCACCGAGACTCAGTATCTCAATACAGTAATTCCAGTCAACTCACTGACTCAACTCAACTTCCCCGCTCTCTTGGTCAGCCTTATATAGGACAGGCGAATCTTCGTGAATCTTCTAGAGGTAGATATTTGGAGAACTTTCCAGATCGTAGTCGAAAAGTCCTATACATGTACATGGGGACAGAAAATGTCGCCAAATGGTCGCCAAGTTTGGCGACATTTGGCGATTTCTCGCCAAACTTGGCGACAAAAATTAGTCGCCAAAATCGTCGTTAACTTGGCGCCATCTCGCCAATTTGGCGAGATTGCCATTACCATAATGTTAAATGCCCTGCTCCTTGTAAAACTCGTTTCCCAGCGTTAGCTCAGTAAAACTCGTTATCAAGCATCAAGACCCATATTGCCGGGAAGCCAACTTAAGACGAACTATTGCACTGCCTTATGCGAAATGTACATAAATGTTCCTATTTACAAAATTAACACTACGAAATATTTACAAATATACAAAAATTCGTAACAATATGATTTGAAAACTGCATTGAGATATAAGTTGTCGGTTCCAATCATAACTTACGTCAGGGGTCCCAGACCTGCTCCAATTGCGCCCAACTGCACCAAATGCAAAAATCTGCTCCAAATGTTTTATTTTAGCCATAGTTGCGCCAAGACGCGATTTTTTTTTTTTTTTTTTTTTTTTTTTTTTGAGGGCCGAAATTCGATATTGTTCGCCGCTGTAAATCGCTATTGTTGAGAATTATTCCTTTATATTCGGCGCTAACGCTGATATTTACGATGGTGCGGTGTTCGTGTTCTCCGAGTTCTATGATGATTTGCGACGATAATGCTGACATTATTGTCAAGTTTTGCGTTGTTATGACGGTCATTTTCGTCGAGTCTTGCATCGTTATAATAGCTCTGTAGTATTGAGTATTGTTCCAGTTAATTCGATGCTATTGCTGATATTTTCGTCTGTATGATTGTAATTATTGCCGAGTGCTGGGATATTGCAATATCCGAAATTTGCCACGATATTATTGAGAAAAAGTCGATGTTACTGCGATGATTTGCGACGCTAATGCAGATATTGTAAATTATTGTGATGTTCATTTTCGTTGAGTCTTTCACCGATATATTCGCGCTGTTGAGAATTGCTCTGGTTTATTCGGCGCTATTGCTGATATATTCGTTGGTGTGACGGTCATTTTCTAAAAGTGCTGCGCTTTTGTTAACACCCGATATTCCCGAATCTTGCACAAACATTACCGAGAAAATGTCAATATTACCGACATTATGCCGATATGTACGATTTAGCGATGGTCATTTCTGCTGAGTCTTCAACTTACGTATTAGGTATTAGCCTTTGTCTAGATTTTCGACGGTATTGTAAACGCTTTCGATAATATTTACTCAAGTGTAGTTGTCATTTTCGCTAAAGCATAGCAATAGCACTGTTGTAATAGCAGCTATTGTCGAGAGCTGTTTGGTGACTTAAAAAGATACGATATTACTGGGATTTTGTGCCGATATTACCGAGATTGCGATGGTAGTGCGGGTGCTATCCCTGATATTTACGTTGGTATTATATTCGTTTTCGCCGAAGTCTATGATAATGTAATAGCAGATATTGCCGAGATTTGTGATGCTGTTTGGTGATTTAAAAAAATGCGATATTACTGGGATTTTGCGCCAATATTACCGAGATTGCGATGGTATTGCGGGTGCTATCCCTGATATTTACGTTGGTGTTGTATTCGTTTTCGCCGGAGGTCTATGGTAATGTAATAGCAGATATTACCGAGATTTGCGATGCTGTTTGGTGACTTGCAAAAAATACGATATACTGGGATTTTGCGTGGATATTACCGAGATTGAGATGGTATGGTGGGTGCTATCCCGATATTTACGTTGGTGTTATATTCGTTTTCGCCTAGGCCTATGGTAATGTAATAGCAGCTATTGCCGAGATTTGCGACGCCGATTTAGTGACATTCGTCTTAGTAATTCTGCTTAATTTTTTTTCCCCCTTTCTACTTCAAAATGTATTTATTCTTCTACATTTTTTTTTTTATTTACTAGTTTTTTTCCATCTTACAAAAGTTTCTTTTACATGCTACAAATGGCATTTTTCCTGCTCCTAAACTTAATTTTACCTGCTCCGAAAGACATTTTTCCTGCTCCAAAAACTCAAATCTTTCTGAGTGAGTGGGAGCCCTGTTACGTAAGCAGAAGTCCTTTGGATCATATTGCGAATTGGGATTACTACACTTGGCGTAAAATTACACAACTTTACAGTTGACGGTTTACTATTCTATCATTGATGAAACTTAGTATCAAAGGTCAGTTGTCAGCTAAATCTTTAAGTTATTTTTTTATAGATACATTATTTGATGGTTTATTTGTGAAATGATCGCTGAGAAACGAACCTGCATCCAAATATTCATGATGTTAAGAGTTTTATGACCGGGTGAGCTTGATCGCGGGTCAAATGTAAAGGCGAATGTACTATAATTATTGAAAATTAGCCACTTCACCCGAGTTTCTAGCTTGCTTTTGAATTGAAAGTTGTCTCGCAATAACATTGCTCAATGCGACTTGGTTCTACAACTTTTTACCCTTTGCACTCCAGGCCTTTTTCGCGCCAGCAACTCGAGACGTTTCCCGCCATTTTTGGTTGCTTCGCGGTTACAGATCCGCTTCAAAGAAACTAAACACAGTCATTGGCCTTGCATTGAATTTCCGCATCAAACCTAGTGGTCCTCTCGATTTGCGGTATAAAATCGTGGTGAGTGAGACTTACCTCTGGAGTGCAAAGGTTTAATAGTAACAATGTATTTTAACATTTCAGGTAGTATTGTAACTCAACCAAAATATCTAACGTATCCAAGTCGTATTTCGACCCCCTGGTTTCTGTGTGATTATCGTTTTGACCTTGCTTGCCAAAGGTGTCGGATTTGAATCCTGGGTTAGTCGCGGATGTCGTTGTGGTTCGGAATCCCCGTCAAATTGTAGATGCATCCTGATTAGTTGTTATTGTGCTCAAAAATATGTCGTTGAGCGTACAAACCAACTAAATCGTGTTTTTCACATTTCAAGTACAAAATCAGTTTAATCACGATCCAATAGATATTATTTTACACCTAAGCTAACCATACACCACTGAAAATTTGTGAATAGGCTGCCCATTTGATGGTTGTGGCATGCCAAAAGCCCCTCCCACCTGTAGGCTTGTTTTGCTAAGGTTGTCATTTAGCGAACTAACAAAGTCGAGTTAAGTATTGTAAATGTTGATCATATATTTGTTTATACTTGCAACGCATTATCTTTCTGGAAATATATTTTTAATTCGTCAAATGGTTTAATTTATTTGTAATTGTTTTCAATGCTTGATGAATCCTCGAAAACCCTTGACATAGTGACTTTGGCGCAGCTTTTAGGGACTTTCTGTAAAAAGGATGGTTAATCAGTGATTATTTGATCAGAAACCATCAATATATGGCATCACTGGTCGAATTTAGTTACCGATATTTTTGCTACATAAAAAAACATGGCTGGTTTAACCTTTTTAATTTAGAAGGTTGCTGAACGCTCTCCCAATCAAATTTTTTCTATTTTCTTAAAAACTTTTTATTCTGGTGAACTATTTGGTGCAAATTGCATTTTGAGTAAGATTGAAATAAAATGCAATATTTTTTACAAATTATGTTATATTTACGTCGCCAAACATTATTAATTTTTTCAGATTTTTTTTATTTATTTAATTTTAAGGTCTTTATTTATTGATAGGAAGGTATTTGAAAAGTCCTTAAAAAGTCATTGGTTTTGTTTTCGAAAAATCCTTACGAACCCTAATGGGTAATCGAAAGTAAAAATATCTGCTAAGAAAAGTTGTAAAAATTTGCATTTTAAAAATGCTTGGGGTATTTGGCTGATTATTGTCAGATATTTTACTGGTAGAAATGTTTTTAATATTTAAAATAAGCTCACGTTGGCAACCGAAACGGCGTTTTGTTAATGAGTATAAAAATTGGCAATGCATATAAAGACTTTATATCAAAAACTTTTCTATGGGTTATATTATTTTAAAGAAACTTTAAATGTTTTCAGGGCGTTATCGCCAAAATTGGTGTTGGTTTGCTGCCTTTTGTTTCGAGTGTTCCAAACCATTTAATATATTGTAAATTTTCGTTTTCAAGTTGGTAATAAATCGATTCCTGGATATTGCACCACTTTTACAATATGTTTAGGACCTTTTCCTTCCCAAGAGCTAAGCTGTCACAAAATTAGCTATCCATATCATAAAAACCTTCAAATTATCTATATTCAGGGATTCCCCAAATTTTAAAATCGCGACTTGCTTCTTAGCAACCGAATCTTTACCGACCCACTTATTATCCTAGGTGTAATGAATTATTTCACAGACGAACAGCACGTATTCTCTTTTCTTTCCGAAAGAGATTTTATGGGTAAAAAAGGAAGGGAAGGCAGTGAAGAAAAAAATTATGAAATTTTATTTTATAAAAAATAATCTAAGGTGAAAAACTCGTCATCTATAGTTTGTGAAACGCTGTTGTGCTACTTACGATAAATGTCCTTACGGCGCTACTTTTCCCGCGGAAAAAAAAACAACGCCGATTTATTTCTGCTCGTCTTCCCCCTGTATTCCAATACATCTAAATGCTCATCCCTGCGTGTCAAAAATTCGAATTCGTTCTGCCACTTGGACTGCATCCCAATGTGGCGGTTGTTGATCCGGAAGACCTCCACAACTGCCATTCAACTAATTTTCGCACACGATAAGAAGCTATCCACACTGTCCTATCTAATTTTAGTTCTTTTCCTCTGCTGAAAGTTCCCTTTTTTTTTTATTAACGAGTCATGATTCATCCACTCCAGGGTGCATATTAGCTACCTTTACTTGCATTCGGACAAGGGAAAATAATGCATCACGCTGATTGGTTGCCATTTTTTTCTCTCGTGCTGCCATCTACAAATTGAGAATTGGATGCTTTTGGAAAAAAAATTTACGGAAATAATCCTAATAATAGTAGGCAAGAGAACTTATTTCAGCAACTGAATCTTTTCATTACTATACATAAGCCCTTTTTAAAAGAAAATTTTTGTTTTAAGAAAATTTATATAAACATGATTTTTTTTTTTTTAAGAATTAAATTAATTTTACTAATAAAATTTCATGGAAATTAAGATTTAATAGATTCGTATGAATTCACTGAATTATTCACTAAAGCATGAGATGTACATAATTTGTAGTATTTTATGCAGTTAATTACTTTTCAAGTCATTAAAATTGGAATACTTTTAAACTCATAAGAAAATACTGAATTATATTAATCATAAATTTTATCAGGAATTAAAAAAAAAAGTACTATATATTTTCAAGAGAATAAAACCCTGCATCAGACTAATTATTAAATCAAATCTTCCAATAGGATTTTATTGACTATTTAAAAATATATGTATATCAGATACAGATAGAATTATAATTGAGTTTGATTTTTTTATGAACCTTTAATTTTCACTATAATGCAGATATTTCAATGGACTAGAAGTTTCATAAATGCAATTATTTAAACAAACTAAGTTTGAAACATGCAAAGCAAAGAATACAAATTGACTAAATGTAATATACACCCTAGTAGATGGCGCCACGAATAATTTTTTTAATCGTTTTGTTTTGGAATAAATCCCAAGGTGAAAAAAAGATTGATAATAAGATGAATATTTAAAGAGAAAGCAAGAAATATAAAATACATCTGATGCTTACAAGAACGAAAATCTTTTTCCTCAAGTGTTGGAGTGTCTTGAATTCCATTTGGTGTTTGTAAGATTACCAAATTCTGAAATCCACTTACTGCATTCTTCATCATTTCGAATATTGCTTCGAATAACTACAGTATTTGAGGAAACGCTTTCTGTCACATTTACAAAGGAAGATGGAAGCTTATCTTTCGAAAAACAAGACATCCGTTTTTTTCCCTCCCTTCTCTTTTATGTTGCAGATAAACAAATCTGCAATTGCTGGCACTCAAACAAGGCACCGTAGTGAAAATGAAAACGTAAGTAGCCACTGCCAGCCAATCAGCGCGCGGCATTATTTTCCTTTGTCCGAATGCAAGTAAAGGTAGCTAATATGCCTCCAGGGTCGGTCACTTGTTCTGCTACGCCGTTTTTTTTTTCTTTTTGTTTTTTTTTCTGTCTCTGGTTAACTTCTTGATCTCAAGGCCAACGGAGTCTCCTTACTTTTCCGCTAGAGATGTGATATTTACGTTCTTTTTACTGAACAGGTGTTCTCTGCTCCTGTTCTTTTAAAATGAACTACTCATTAACCCGTTCTTTTGAAGAACTAGTTCTTTTTTTTTTTTTCAATTGCCGAAATCATAGCCCTTGAGTGCATCTTCGGTCGGTCTCTGGGGTAGGTCACTAGGGTCAAGGACGAATCTTTCTCCACACTGCTCTGCTCTGATGACGTGGCGTTTTAGAGAATGAGAGGGAAATTACTAAGTTTTTGTGTGGTTTTCAAATGACTGCGTCAGAATAACAAATACAAATTAAAAGAGACTTTTTTATATTTTCGAAAATATGATTGTGACAGTCACACTCCTTAAATTTTAAGCTCTACATATAATTTTAGGCTGAATATTAGCATTTATAAGGTAGGAATTTTAAATGAATGGAGTTTTTAATATCTAAAGTTTCCAAAACAATGGGACTCTAAAGAATGTTCAAAACCTCAATGGACAAATACAAATAAATATTATTGCATTTTAGTATATAATTTATTAAAAGAGATGAATAAATGAATTAGAACTCTAAATTAGAAATTAATGTAGGTATACAAAATCACAAACGATATTGAATTTTGTATAATTTTTTTCCGACAAACAAGAAATAATTAATATTTTTACTTTCATTTACCTCAAGGACATAGCCAGAAAAAAAAAAATTCTGGAAGGGATATGAAATCATGTCAATAAATCATACAATCCTCTTTATCAATGCCGCATGTATTAAGTAATCAAGATAATAGTTTTTTTTTTTTTTTTTTTTGTATCCTTAGACATTCAAAAACATCTATAATAATAAAATAAGCTGTGTGTCTGTCTGTCTGTCGGTGGATCTACAGAAACCTACGTAAAATAGGAATATAGCTCTGAAATTTTCAGCATAAAAAGTTTTGGCCTTCTAATTGTACATATATGTCAAAGAGAATGTTAACATTTTAATTAGTTCTTTTTTAATTTTTTTTTTTTACAAAGTGATTTCAAATAGAGATACAGCTCTGATATTTTCAACATAACTAGTTTTGGCCTTTTAATTGGACTTTTAAAAAACAGAATTTTAAATTTTTATTTTGTTCTTTTTTAATTAATTTTTTTAATTAATTAATAAACATTTTACAAAACGATTACTAATGCGGCTTCAGCTCTGAAATTTTCAACATAAGCAGTTTCGGCCTTCTAATTGGACTTTTGAAAAAAGAGTTTTAAATTTTTATTTAGTTATTTTTTTAATTAAATAATTAAAATTTTACAAAATGATTTCTAATAGGGCTACAGCTCTAAAATTTTCAACGTAAGTAGTTTTGACCTTCTAATTGGATTTTAGAAAAGCAGAATTTAAAATTTTTGTTCAGTTCGTTATTAATTAATTATTTCAAATAGGACTACAGCTTTCAAATTTTCAACGTAAATATAGTTGTGGCCTTCTATTGGATTTTTGAAAAACAGAATTTTAAATTTTTATTCAGTTTCTTTTTAATTAATTTTTTGAATAATTAATATATATTTTACAAAACATTTTCAAACAAGGCTACATTTCTGAAATTTTCAACACAAGTAGTTTTGGCTTTCCAATTGGACTGGCAAAAAGAATGTTAAAATTTTAATTTGTTTTTTAATTAATTTTTTCACAAAAAGCGACTTCGAATAGGCATAGAGCTCTGAAAGTTTCAATATAAGTAGTTTTGGCCTCTAATTCTGCTTTCCACAAACACATGTTAAAATAATCTTAAAGGGGTGTTGTATTATTTTATTAAAGGGACATTTTTTTTTTCCGACAAAGGAGAGGCTTCCAATATTAAGGCTTTACGTAGCAATTAGATTTTAGTGAGTGAAGTGAGCTTATGCTTACTCAGCAATGAACCTTTCAGCCAGCGAAACGAGCCTATGCTTGCATTGCTATGAACCTTTCAACGGGTGAAGTAAACCCGTGTTTATGCGTCAATGAACTTTTCAGCCAACGAAGCGAGCTTGATTTTGCGTAGCGATGAACCTTACGAAGCGAGCTCGATTTTGCGTAGCGATGAACCTTCCTACGAGCGAAGCGCCAAAAACTGTGTCCTATACACGAATGACAGATTTCCGCAACGCAAGGCCTCACAGCTAGCTGAAATATTGCACATGTGAAAATTTCGTAGCGAAGCATGAGTATTCAGCTAGTTTTAAATAAATTTAATATTTTAAACAAAATATCAATTGATTTTTGTGTTTTAACGGCAAACCTAAAAATTTCGGGAAGGGATATATCCCCGTATCCCTTCTGGATAAACGCTTGAATTACCCATATGTATATATAGGATAATGAAAGTATAGCATTCGGTCATTAAAAATTGATTTTGTTTTAAAACTTCTCCACGTTTTGAAACATCTGGCTTTCAAAAAAGTTATCTAGAAAAAATATCTGTCTGTGGTCAGCATAACTCCCAAAAAAGTTGACCAACGATGTTCAAATTTAGTATGTGGGTATGTGGTGACCATGGGTGCCATTTAGGTTTTCGTCAAAATCGCGCATGCGCACAAGGTAACTGCCATTGAAAAAATCATATTTTTCAATTATTGCTAAAAAACCGGCTCTAATGATTCTCATCAAAATCACTGTGGAAATGCCTCTTAAGGTTTTCTAGATATACCCACCTCCGAAATTCCCATAAAAATACTTTAATGGCGTAAAAAGTTGAAAAACGAATGCCTTCAACAAAAGTTCTCTTTCCTTGAGTATACCTCATCAACGATCGTTTTTTCTTCTCCCTTCTGTTTCACTTACAATAAAGGATAATATATAAAAACGGTAAATGACACAAATCCACGTCAGTATGTAATTGAAAGTTGTGCGATGTTCCACACCCCTAGTTTTCATTTCAATGGTAAACTATGCTAAAAACAAGTATTTAATCGGTGCCATTTGAACAACGTTTTAGTTTTTCTTTTTTAATTTCTAGAAAGTTATAACTTTATATAAGTAACTCAAAAATTTAAATTATTTTTGAGCATACTCGTTTCTGAAGACAAAATTCTTATAGTATTATAACTATCTCTCTCTATAGAACACTTATTATACTGGAGAGAAAAAAAAAACACTTCACAATTAGTGAGAGATAATTTGTTACAATCACTGTCGTGTCTACTCGTTTCTGGATAGTAGAAATTACATTGGCCCGATGGGGCGATAGAGAATGAGTAATTTGTGAAAGATTCTCACGGTGATAATGTAGTGTAGAAAAGATTAACTTGAAACAAAAATTTTAGAGACAGCCGAGTTCCTTTTACTAAAATAATATTTCACAATAGACGCAATTATTGGACTCACTAGTTTTATTGCACACTGTATAAAAAAATACAACCTTCATTACAGTGGATTTCGAAACACAACGAATGACTCAGCCTGTCAAGGATTCGAACCTAGCACCTTTAGAATATGATAAGCAACCTTTGGAATTGCCTTAAACAAAATACTACACTTCCTTTCTTACCTATATTAATACTAATTTGAAGCACAACAGGCTTATGATCCAGCAGGGTTGGTTTAGACAAAAATAAAATAATGAATTTGTTAAATACACAATTGCAAAACCGAATATGCAGAATTCATTCGCCGTTTCGATTTATTCTAAATTCCGCAGCTTGCGCTATATCTCGCCAATGTGGGGGCCCTGTTCCATAATTCCTCCAAGGTCTTTTCAAAAAGGGATTATCCCCTTTTTTATAATTGGAAAAGAGATGATGAAATATCTTGTGTTCATGTGCAATATGTAGATTTATGATGTAGTTTTTTGTTTGAGATAGTCGTTTGGTTCGATACGAGAAGAATTCGCTAAGCGGTCATTTTGTGGAACCGCACTTATTTAATAAATCGAGATTTTACAATCCACCGAGTTCTTTAATTGAGTTTTAAAACGAACATTATTACATTTCATTTGAGAGCTACGAGAATAAAACGGATATATTAAAGACCTATTATGCTTTGCGTATATTACGTAAGTAAAGAAAGTCGAACTGTTTGTAAGTCCTCATATGCCGAGGATTCTATGAAAGAACATGTTCTTTACAAATTTATTACAAACTCCGCAAATTTATTTTTGCAATTGTTTCAAAATGAACTTTTATTTGTTACATACACATGTAATTAAAAAAATCTCACAATTTCAATTTAAATCGAGGTAAAATTAAAACTAGGGGTGTGGAACATTACACAACTTTCAATTACACTATAATACTGTCGTGGATTTGTGCCATTTACCGTTTATATCCTTCATTTAGAATAAATGGCCAGTTTGGCGATACTTCTTGTGTGGGTCTAAAAAGAAAAAAAAACTTCGCCAAAATGGTGATTTTGGCGATATACTTTCCGATAATCCTTATATTATCCTTTATTATAAGTGAAACTGAGGGGAAAGAAGAAGAAAAAAACCTTCGCCAAAATGGTGATTTTGGCGATATACTTTCCGATAATCCTTATATTATCCTTTATTATAAGTGAAACTGAGGGGAAAGAAGAAGAAAAAGAAAAAAAAAAACCTTCGCCAAAATGGTGATTTTGGCGATATACTTTCCGATAATCCTTAAATTATCCTTTATTATAAGCGAAACTGAATGGAAAGAAAAAACGATCGTTGATGAGGTATGATCAAGGAAAGAGAACTCTGTGTTGAAGGCATTCTTTTTTCAACTTTTTACGCAATTAAAGCACTTTTATTGGAATTTCGGAGGTGGGGATGTTTAGTACATCTTTCCTTACTAGGCATTACCACAGCGATTTTGATCAAAATCGTTGGAGCCGTTTTTTAGCAATCATTGAAAAACATGATTTTTTTAATGGCAGCTACCTTATGACCATACGCGATTTTGACGAAAACCTTAATGGTAGGTCCCATGGCCACCAGCAACTCGCATACCAAATTTGAACATAGTAGGTCAATTTGTTCGGGAGTTATGCTGACCACAGACACGCACACACACATACACACACAGACATACATTTTTTCTAGATAACTTTTTTGAAATCAGGATTTTCAAAACGTGGAGAAATGCAAAAAAATATAGTTTTTTTTTTGACCGTATGCTATATACTTTCATTACCCTATGTATATATACATATGAGTAAATACATAACAGCTCGAACTTTTTATTTAGCGGATGGGATTTACCGGACCAATGAAACATTAACCTAATAAATTTAAAAAATATATATATATTTTTGGAAAATAAAAATTCCACTACGTTGTGTTATCATAAATTATGTTTCCTTTTTCCAAATTTACCAAAAATTAAGTTAGCCTAATTTAAAAACACACTTGTAACAAACGCATCATAATATAAGAAAAACTCGGTTTCATTCCAATGCATTGAAAGTTTGAATATAGAACGAGAAATCAAATAATTTCCTTATTATTATTATTTATACTCAAAATAAAATAAAAAACAAATAAAAACATATAAGCATTATATCTGCTGAAATTAATTTAAAAGATCCCCCCCCCCCCCCCCCGGCACGAACATTGTCCAAAATTACTTACGATAGCTTCCACTTTCATTTGAAAGCAACAGTATATTCGAGAAAAAAGGAACTGGTTCTTTCCCATAGATCCCGCTCCGACACAGAGCGGGAGCAGAGAGCAAGTGAGCGGGATTAGCTCAAAATGAACTACTCTACGGAACAGTTCAAACTGAGCCGTTCGGAAAGAGCTACTCAACTAATCTGTTCTGAACAGAGCTGGTTGAAAAGAACTGGCTCTTTGAAACAAACCTGCCATCTACTCTGCGCCTGCGCAACACAGCCCTGCTGTTAGGAGAACACACAACATGGATACGTGTGTGAGGAGTGGGAGGGGGAAACAAAACCTACTTCCTCAAGTGCAACGTCAGAGGTGTGACGCATAGAATCGGAGTGGGAAATGGTTGGTTGGTTGAACCCCCGAGCAGAGGGTGGAAAGGAAGGACTTTGTGACTAAGCACCTGCCTCCGAGTGGGAAAAGTATCGTCGAAGAATATTAAAGAACAGGGTTTTGGTGTGATCAGAGAACAGGGTGTTCCGGCTCTTTTTAAGGAACAGGCTCAAAATAGCAGACTGTTCTTTTGTTTCCCATCCCTATTTTCCGCACAAGTGCTCGCTTTGTTTTTGTAGAAAGAGTTTTGCATCCTGAGAGCAATTATTTACTGTGTGGCCGTTTAGACACAACACAAAATAAACTGTTGACATTTATTGCAAACGTTCTAAGAAGATGGGGCAAAAACCACGGAAATTAGATTTAAAAACTAATTATATAAATTTTTTTTGTAAAAAAATTAAACTGCAATGGAATAGTAACCTGATTGAGTAAGTATACACTTTCCTAAAGACTCGTTTCTGCTATGTTTACCTGCATCCTCACACTGGCAATAATAACATCACATCAGTGGAAGCCTAAGAGGTGACACACATCTTGACAATAGCTGCTATTACATCAACGTAAGCCTAGGTGAAAATGACAATTACTTCAACTTAAATAGTTACCACGATAGTGCCCTTTATACCGATGTATTTCTTTTGCTATTATAAGCGTAAATCTCAGCAGTGGCGGTTCTAGGCAAATCACAAGGGAGGGGCTACAGCATGCAAAAATGTTCCGTAATGAGAAAGCAAAATTAATTAGAGCTACTGTTGTGGTCAATTAGATTTTATCGCAATCAAGAAATAGCACATTAATATACAGTGTGGCAATTATTTAATTAACTTTAATTATATTTGAGTAATTAAGTGCAAATAATTATTTTAATAAATTATTCAAAATGGTGTTTTTTTTTTAAAGCAATAGTCTAGGTGGATGACCTTAGTTAAAATTGAGTTGTTTTTCTCGATACATTAATACAAAAACAAAACATCAAATTTTGTAGAGTCTGTGATTTAGACATTCCAATTTGCAATTTTCATTCGTCTTGCTTTTTTGCGACTGAAGATGTTAATGACGTCTTCTACGGAGATTTTTCTATCCTTTTGAATATTTGCCAGTGCTAGTCCGTTTAATCTTGCCTGGCCCATGGTGCTTCTTAAATATGTTTTAATCCTTCGTAATGTGGAGAAGCTCCTTTCGGGTGTGCTTGTTGTAACGGGGATTGTTCTAAATATCTGTAGAAGAATAAAAATGTTGGGGAAAAATTGTTGATCGCACTTCTTCAGGGCCTCAACTGCTGTATAAGGCGGCTCAATCTCACTATCCCATCTTGAGGATTTCTTCTTCTTCGTACTTCAAAATATTTTTTGGAACAAGGCCTTCTAAAGGTAATATATCCACCAATCGTTGGGAAAATCTCGATTCCAGTTCTTGAATCAAATGGTCTACCAAGGGTAAAAAAACCATTCGTCTGTAATACTCCTCGGGATTTGAAGCATCAGTATTTTCTCGATGAGTCTGTCGAAAGCATTTTCTTGGTATGCGTATTTCGCATTCGATTTCGCTTGCTTTTTGCAAAGCGTCTTCGAAAATACTACCGAATTCGACATCCACAGTTCTTCGTAGATTTCTGAAAACCTCTAATATGCAGTTTATATTTTGCAGGGCATTTCCAAAATCTAATTGTGGATTTTGTAGTTGCTCACTTAGCCTTAGAGTTATTGCCATGCAATATGCCGTTGTTTCCAAGGCTATGATGATTTCTCCTTTTTGAATAGCCGAACTGAGCATAGAAGCTTTGCTTGATGTTTCCGAGTTGGTATCTGGTGAAGTTGAAAGCTGATCAAGCAGTGTTACAATAGGGAGAAATAACTCTTTAAATCTAATTAAGCTATCGTGTCGCTCTACCCATCGCACATCACCTTTAAACTTTTCTTCTTTATTTCTGGAAGTTGATTAATTACTTCCTCTAGAGCAGGGTTTCTTAACCTGTGGTTCATGGACCCCTTGGGGGTCCATGGGTCATATTTTGGGGGTCCGCCGACTGATCCTAATTTTTAAAATGTTTGCATCAATATTTAGCCAGCAGTGGTAACCCGGACCTACTTCATCCTTAGCGCGCTCTGTATGGCAACCCTGTTTCTTTTTCCGCTCCTCCGGAGAAGAGAACTTGAGGCGCTTTTTTGCGCATGCTCATTTATTTCTCTTTTGTTTTAGCCTTTTCATTGGTCGATAATTTGCTTGAGTTTGAAATAGCGGTATAATTTTAAACTTGATTCACGATTTTATTTCCGTTGGATCTGCCCTGGAGGTAAGACGTACATTTATTTTTGTCTTTCATCTGTTTGTGAGTAGCATATTTTTTTGGTTTTTTCTTAGCTTATATTATTGCTAAATGCTTGATTTCACTATGGAATTAGCTCTTGCTGAAGTTTTGAATGCGAAAAATAAATATTCAGTTGGCTATTTTAGTGTTTTACCAGTCATGGGTAAGAAAGCGTTGTTAGAATAATGTATGAAAGAGGGAATGATTTCATCGATGTATAAATGTCCAAAATGTGGATCACAAATAAGTTTGAAGCCGAGACATAAGGGTATATCCTCCATCGATACAAGATTCCTTGCCGCTTTTTCAAGTATTTTTTTGTGTCTTAATGTTTGTTCTTAATGTTTCATTTGATTATTTGATATTTTTTGTAGCCCAAAATGTCCACAAAAAAAAGGAAGTGTATGATGAAAATTATGTAAAATATAGATTCTGCTGCATGAAGGAATCGGACGGTGTTGAAAAGCCACAATGCTTTTTGTGTGGAAAAGTTTTGGCAAACGCCAGTATGAAACCGGCAAAATTGATAGAGCATCTCAAATATCTTCATCCTGAAAATGCATCTAAAGATCTAGAATTTTTTACAAAGAAGAAAGCCCAGTTTTCGAAATCTGGAACATTAACCAAACTTGGATTTGGTATTCCACAAAAACCTTTGGTTGAGGCATCTTTCAGAGTTGCATATCGTATTGCCAAAAGTAAGAAACCGCATACTATTGGAGAGACATTAATTAAGCCATGTGCGCTGGAAATGGTTGAATTAGTTTGTGGACTGGAACAGAGAAAAAACTTGAGGCTATTCCATTGTCCAATGATGTGATACATTCAAGAATAGTTGAAATTTCTTGCAATATCTTGAAACAGATCATCAATGAATTGAAAGCATCGCCATTTCCCTTTAGTATGCAACTGGATGAAACTACAGACATCTCGAATTGTAGTCAACTTCTTGTTTTTGTTCGTTACGTGTCTGCTGATACTATCAAAGAAGAATTCTTATTTTGTGAGCCTCTTTTGCAAACTACAAAGGCAGTTGATGTTTTAGCGATTTTAAATGTTTTCTTTTCCAAACACGACTTCGACTGGAAACAAAAACTTCATTCACTTTGTACGGATGGAGCACCTGCGATGCTTGGCAATAAATCTGGTTTTGCCCATTTGGTAAAAAAAGAGGCCTCTAATGTTATTGTTACACATTGTTTTTTACATAGACATGCACTGGCTACAAAAACTCTTCCAACCAGCTTAAAAGAAGTATTGTCAATAGTTATTAAAACTGTGAATTTTATTAGAAGTAGAGCTCTTAATCATCGTCTTTTTAAAACACTGTGTCAAGAAATGAACGCAGAACATGAGGTACTTCTGTACCACACGGCTGTCACGAGGGCAGGTTTTGAAACGAATTTTCATGTTGAAGACAGAAGTATCACTTTTTTTAGAAGAAAAAGATAACTCACTCTTCGAATATTTCAAGAAAAAAGATTTTATATGTAAATTGGCTTACCTGGCAGACATTTTTAACCACATGAACGATATGTCTTTCAATTCAAGGGCCTGATACAATTATGGATGCCACTGAGAAACTACAGGCATTTTTATTGAAAATGTCACTTTGGAAAATTAGAATTCAAAATGGGATATATGCAAACTTTCAAATGTTGGACGAAGTGCTTTTTGAAAATGGATCTCGGCAAGATAGTTTGTTATTGAATAACTTGAAAAATGAAATCTGTGAACGCCTGGAAGTACTTCAAGTTTCATTTGAAAAATATTTCAATTCGGATGGAATAAATATAAAAGATGAGTTGTGGATTCGTAATCCTTTTCTTTGTGATATTGACTGTATCGATGACATGAACCTTGCCAAAGATGAGCTAATTGATTTGAAAACAAAGTCCTTGTTAAAAATGGATTTCGATTCAAAAACTCCTGGAGAGTTTTGGTCTTCTTTAAGAGAAGCCTACCCATTGCTTGTAAAACGAGTTATGGCAGCCATTATTCCGTTTGCTACAGTATATCTTTGCGAAGCGGAATTTTCCACACTTGTCACAATAAAAACAAAACATCGAAATCGACTGAATGTCAAACATGATATGCGCGTTGCTTTGTCGAAAACCATCCCTCAATTCAATCTGTTAATCAAGGAAAAGCAGCAACAGCCTTCACATTAAAAATTTTAATTTCTTCAAATTTTTTATACAATTGAAATAAAAATATTAAAATAATTAAATAATAAAACAGAATATATTTTGTAATAAATGATGTTTAAGCAATTTTTTTTTCACAGAGGGGTCCGTGACAAATTTAAAATTTTTAAAGTGGTCCATTGTGCCAAAAAGGTTAAGAAACCCTGCTCTAGAGCATTTTTTCGTAGAGCAGAAGCAGAAAGAAAAGTTGTTACCGCTCCTAACATGTTTCGTATGGCAGGAATGTCACACGATTTTGAAATAACCAAATTCAAGGAGTGGCTGAAACAGTGACTGTAAATAGCCATGGGTTGCTCGTTTGATATCAGGGCTTGCACTCCTTTAAACTTTCCAGCCATGTTAGAACCCCCATCATACCCTTGGCCGCAAAGGGGTTCTTTTGTTAAGCGCAAGGCATCCAACTCTTTATCGATTGCTTCTTTTATAGCAACATAAGTTGTCTCCGTCATTTCTGTAAAACCAACAAATTCTTCTTTGGTAACGAAAGATTGGGTATCTATGTACCTAACACAAAATGTCATCTGTTCCTTGGTGCTGACATCTGTTGTTTCATCGCACATTATACTGAAAAATTTTGATCTTTTAACATCTTCTGATATTGAAGAACGAAAAGTTTCTCCGATACAGTCTATAACTTCATTTTGGACTGTGTTGCTAATCATTGCACTGTTACGCCTGCAAATTGCGAAATGTCGCTTGAGGTCTTCGTCCCCAGCATCCACACGAAAAGCCAAAAGGCTTTGGAAAACTCCATGCTTTCCAACCAGAAGATCCTCATTACTTTCTTCTTTTAATTGTGAAATCAAACCGTGATCACGATGTCCTCTTAAGGGCAAATTGTTCCTAGCACAAAATACTATAGTTTTTACTATAGGCCTCAATCGTTTTCGATTATCCTCAATAATGGCCGATGTTTCGGAATCTAAAACAACGTCAATGCTTTTCTTGCTTGATTTCATTACTTTTGTAAATTCTACTGCTTTTTCCATGGAGAATTTGTGGTACTTAGTATTTTCATGCTTACGTAGATCTTCGGTGGCTTTTTTATATTTGGCTAACGGTTCTTTTACCAGTGTTTTGAGAGCCTAAAAAATGAACACGCTTGTTAAATTTATATTTATACATATTTTAGGATACATAGTTTTTCTAGCTAATTGAACATTTCGGTCGTTAAAGTAAAGCACCCGGTTTAGTAGTATAAAAAAAGGATTTTAATAAAGATTTAAAAGTTGAAAGTTTAAATTGATTTGTTTCGCATTAGTATTAACTTGATTTCTCAAAATGCCGACAATATAGGTAAGCCTTCCGCAAAAATTGCAAAGAACGCGTTTCGCAAAATTGTGGAGCTGGCCAGTTTTGCTGTTACACAGTACCTTTACACTTTCAAAATAGTATTACACAAAATGTTCCATAAATTTTGTACATTATTTACGGGTCACTTACAATTTCGTTAATTTTTATTGACAACTTCAAGAGTAATAAAATAAAATATGGAGTCAAAATTTTAATAATTTCAATATAAATTGGGCGAATTTAGGCTATAACTTTTTAAAGTATTAAAAAAACAATTATTGAAGTTTTGAAATATTAAAGTCAGAAATGCATTTGAAATTTTTATTCTTAAATTAATCTTAAATCATTTATTTTTAATTGTAACCAATTTTTTTTTAATATCTAAGGAACAATATTCGACGATAACGACCAATCAGTTGGTTGTTGATATAATCGTTAAAACATTAAACATTTCATACAAATGAAAATATCACACAAGTTACAATGAAATGCATAAGAAAAGAAAATCAAATATTTTACCTGAGATCCGATACCAGCACCTGAAGGAGCAAAGAGAACGCATTGGGTGCAAAGTCCACCGCCTAGCATTTGGCTATATGCTAGCCACTTGTATTTTTTGAGCCAATCATGATTAAATTTCCGTTTCTGCTTCCCTTCTACTAGTTCTGGAAAAGGAAATGTTGTTGGAGGTATCCAAGTATTTTTTAGTAATTTTAGTTTCTCATCATCTGTTAAAACTTCTTTCACGGCTCTTCCTATATCACAGGGATCATGTGATTTTTCATATGTATCCTATATATAAATATAGAAATTGATTAATTTGATAATCACTACGAGTATATGCGTAATTTTTTTTTTTTTTGTAACAGAGTATAATAGATATCGTTTTTGTTTTTATTATCCTATTATATATTAAATTACTTGCATGTACAATTAAATTACTTGCAAAAAAATTCAAAAATGCATTTTTCGAAAACTGCAGTTGTCTGCCTTTGGAACTGAACGACACATAAAAATAAATATTTATGTATAAAGCTTACCGGAAGATTTATCTTGCCAGGATCATAGGCTTTTATCGCACTTTCTGACTTCTCCGATTCCAAATTTCCAACATCTAGCTCTTTACAATGGCTTTTAGCGCTGCTCTCTTTTTTCCCGAAATAATCGGTTAAATGTCGCTTCATTTTGATAGCGTACTATGCACAACTATAAACTGGTATAGGGAGACCAGTAAAAATTCCAGGCTGGTACGAGTCAAAGACACACAATACAATAGGAAGAACAAGGATGTTCTGGAATGTCTTCTGAACTAGTTTTAAAACCTGTCCGTGTTCGTTTGGTACTTTCATAAACGAATAATAAAATAGACAGGACGCTCCAATATCTGTTATTAAGAGAGGGTGTTACCAAGACGGAACACGTGACGTGACTAATTCCAATGCCTTTTAAAAACCATTTCTACTCTTTTCAAAATATTATAAAACATTAGTCATTTCATTTTCATTTCATTATCAATTACAATTTTCAGAAGTAAGTAAATGATAAAGACCATTATTACCAATTAAAGGCAGCTATGTCAGAAAGCAAAATACAAACTAACTTTTATAAGTCTTAAAAAAATAAAATTATTAAGATAATTTTTAAAAACTGACATGACTGTGAAAGGTTATTGAATCCCCTATTTCAAAATCAATTTTGCATCCAAATCCAGTATAGTATTCTGGCATTTTTTCGGCATTCAAGAAAATGGTCTTCAGCTTTCAATTGTTTAACCTTGAAGTAAATGAAAGAATTTTTCTCCAGTTCCGTTTTGAAGGCTGTCGTCACGTGACCGCGCTGTTCGTATTATTAGGTTTTGCCATACAGACTTGGTCTAGTTAATTTATTCTTAGTCTATGGGTACTTTGGTTACCTATTAATAGGGCACTTGGACCAAACGTCGAAAACTACGACATTCTTTTACCTTTTACGGAGAATTGGGGGGAGAAAGGCAGACGCGTCATTTCATATAATTCTGGGGGGGGGGGGCAAAAATGAGATTTTCTGACAGGAAATTAAACTTTTTCTTAAATATTTGTATCTAGAAATACATTAAAAAAAAAAAAATCTAAAATCTTAGGTGGGGGGGAAGGGGCAGGGTTGTTATGAAAACCATTTTATCCAGTGTAAGTTTCACCCCCATGGGGCCGCCTCTGAATCTCAGTAATATTGTACATTGCAACTATCGTATATTGTACATCTTCAACTATCGTATATTGTACATCTTCAACATGTCTAAGATAGAATAAATATGTAAATAGGGGTTGTGGTGAAAAATAAAGGCCGGAATTTGCGGTTGCAGAGGCTGATAAATGGTAATCAAAACGTTTCGAGATTCAAGAACTGATTTGGTTGATGGAAAGAGTGGATCTTGTAAAAACAAAAGTCATTCCCATCTTCATAAAAATCCTTTTGCCCTTTTATTGGATTTAGGATAGTTTAGGAATCTTGGTGTCATTCTCGTAGTGGGAACTGCAATTCTTTGTTGAGACCAATTTCTTGACGTCAAGGTTCGTAAGGTCCTTAAAAGTCCTTAAAAACACGAAAAAATTTCTAAGGCCCTTAAAAGTTCTTATTTTTTTTAAAAATCCTTAAAAGTCCTTATTTTTTTTCCAAGTTAAAAACCAATATTAAGCGAAATTCAGAGACCATCCAAAGCGATTTCGTCCTTCCCTGCTTTTTTATTTAAAAAAAAAAAAAAAAAAAAAAAAAAGCAGTTTTTCTCTGTAAATAGCATCTTTTCTGAAAAAATGCAAAATTTTCAAATGGAATGCAATTTGCGGATCACCCTCCGAAATCGCTTTTTGCGCATTCATGTTCAAACGTGCTACGCACGGACCAGTGATACCCTGAAGTCATTGAATGGCTTTTGATACCAGGTGCATCATTCGTAGGTAGATTGCTGGGGGCCGTCCCAAAAATTACGAGTGTTAGCACGTATGCCCATAATCCTTACGGCACGTTTTAACGTTTTATGGCACGTATGCAATAAAACCTTGGCCGACCGAACGGTATAGTGGTTAGCGTGCTAGCCTCTAGACCGCGAGGTTGCGGGTTCGAGTCCCGTGTTGGGCATGGGTGTTTGTAAATGTATGTTGGCTTGTCTAATGACGAATGTTTCGGCGCAATATAGCCCTCGTGTTGCTGACGGCGCCAGATAATCTGAAAACAACCAACCAGCAATAAAACCTTGATTAAGTGTATTTCTCTCGATTTTTTTTTACCTGCTCTCTTACTCAAAATAGAGAAGAAAGTTATTGGAAACGGTAGTTTAAAAATTATTATTTGATGGTGTATAAACCATCAAGTGTTTTTTTACTAAGCATTTAAAAAGAATATATTTCCGCACCGATACGCGCAATCGCGATGCTCTCTTACTAAATTTAGTGGAATGTTTGGTATAACTTTAGCTGTTGCTAATTAATTTCTGAATGTCCGTTTTACATACATGTGATTCTTCCGCGAATTAGCGGAAATCCGCGAATTTTTTTACGTGAATTAGCGGAAATCCGCGAATTCATCATCGGCTGAAAATCCCGTTATCCGCTAAAATTTTGAAATTAGATTAGATAAGTTTTAAAAAAAATATTCAGAAATCGTTTTGAAAAGTCAGCCTTTTCCTTCATTCCCTAAAATGTTTTATTATTTCAACTGACGTGTCAAGGCCATTCGATCGATTTCCTTTTTTCATAAAAAGAATGCCCAGTGCGCTCGTTTCCCACTGTCCTTTTTCCACTATAGTAGTTCAGGACTTGTTTTAGTCTGAACTAACTTGGTTAAAGAATAGTTAAACCGGTTTTCGATGCTGTTGCTTTTGTCACGTGGTCTTCATACATATGATTCTTCCGCAAATTTGGGGAAATCCGCGAATTGCATCAAAATTATCCATCATCCACTAAAAAACTTGTTTCAATTTTGAAAATAGATGTATTCAATTTTTTTTCGGAAATCGTATTGAAAAGTCTGCTTTCGTCCTTCATTCCCTTAAAATGTTTCTAATAAAAATCCTATTCAAATTCAAAATCTCAAACTAAATTAAAAAATGTATAAAATTTGGCAATTTACCGCCGTGTTTTTTTTTTTTTTTTTGCAAAGAAAGGTATTCTTACCAATTTGATTTAAAAAAAATTTCAGTGGATTGAATCTTGAATGCCAGGTAATCGGACTTTTTCTGTATTCAACTATTATTACAGGGTGTCCAGTAGTTGGGAAATATACTTGAATTTTTTGCATCTCGGGAAAATCGTGGATTATGCTTGAAATTCGTATTAATGTTGGAATCTCCGGTTGAATTCAGAAATTTGACACTCCTCTTCAGTATCGGAAAAGGTCGTCTTATATCGTTTTTTTTTTCCACAATTTTCCCATTGATCTCGCGGATCGAAAGTAGTTTCTCCTTCCCTCAGAAATGTTCTCTTTAAACATGGTTCTATTCGAAGATTTTTGACCGAAATTTCGAACATGCCGGAGATCGGTGGAATTCCCTGACAAACACGAAATCTGCACACGTTTAAACTCCGCCAAACCACCGATGGAATGAATACTTTTCCTCAGAATTTTTCTTTAATATCATAGCTTCTATCTGCATTATTTACGTTGATATGCGATGGAAATTTTGCTGAACGTTACGGTGATGAAATGGCCGTTTTCCCGTGATTATGGCGGACGCTATCGTTGAGAATTACGTTGTTGCATAATGATAAATTTTGTCTGAAATACGGATTTCCGCTCTTTTCTTATTAAAATTTCGATTATTCTTGAGATCGATACTAATCTATGTTACAATCTTATTGAGCTTGCTGGCAAATCTAACAGCCATGGATCTTATGTGCGTTCAGACTTCCTCAAACCTCCGATGTAATGGCCAATTTTTCTACAGATTACCAATCTCTATCGCCATTATTTGCGTTGGTGTATGGCACTAAGTTTCGCTGAGCGTTGCGCTGCTACGGCGGGCAATATCGTCGAAATTTACGTTGTTGTGGTGTTCATTTTTTCCGATTGTTGCTTTAATGTATTTACTCGGATTTTCGCCGATACGGTGGTCACTATCGCCGATATTTACTTTGGAGTAATGATAATTTTCAACTAGGGGTTTAAGCCGTTTTAATAGTAGATATTGCGAAATTTGCGGAGCTCTTTAGGTGTCATTCGCCTAGGTTTCCGGTGATGTGATAGCCGCTATGCCTGTGATTAGTGTTTGTGTGAAGATCAGTTTTGCCTTTTGATTTGAATATATACAGAATTACTAAGATTTTAATTTAATTTTGTGCAAAAAATTCGACTCAATTGTCCAATTTTACTGTATATTCTTATTTAATATTGCAATTTTAACTGCTATAATATATAAAATAATGTATTTTATCATAAAAAAATATATATATATATATATATATTTTAACTAGAGCCATTAATAATAGTTAAAAAGTTAAAGCATTTTTTTTATATAATTGTTTAAAATTGTCTTTTTCAACTGTGGAAATTTGAAGTTTTTTGCTTGGGCACTGTGTTATGGTCAGTTACATGTAGAATCTCCCTCCCTTAGTACTTATCAACAGAAATGTTAGTGATAAGCAATTGTTTTCAAAGA
Source organism: Linyphia triangularis (assembly GCA_963978545.1). Taxonomy (NCBI): domain Eukaryota; kingdom Metazoa; phylum Arthropoda; class Arachnida; order Araneae; family Linyphiidae; genus Linyphia; species Linyphia triangularis. The sequence goes on from OZ021732.1 coordinate 3,867,860, forward strand.
AAAAGCTAGTGCCAAAGAAAACTGAAAGAAAGAACTACAAAAGTTGCCAAATTACAGAGAAATGTTTGCCTGATAAAAAAAAAAATCCTAAGTTTCAAACTATCCTACCACATTCGAATCTTATACTTAAAATAAAGCTGTTTATTCCAATGCGGCTGATGTTTAGCACAAACTATTAAAGTGTACACCTAGTAACATTCCCTGTGTTTTTTGTCTGCTTAGATTTAGGCCTTCATATTTAAGACTTGGTAAACTATCTTGTATCTTTTTTTTTCTCTCAGTCTCAAGTAAGAGCCTTTAAAAAATCCTCTCTTCCTATTTTCAATATAACAACCCAATTCTTTTCTGATAAGCCATTTCTTATTTTCATACAATTTTTCTAATTTCTAAAATTAGTTCAGCACACTATTAAGTGGGGTATACTTTGGAAAATATGGTGATAATTGGTCGCAAGAGGGGTCCTTGAACGTTTTTTGATGATGTTTGAATTTTTATTAGAAATTTTGCTGGACACCCTGTATTATAATTTCTGAATGTGTACAAAAACATTTAAGTCAAGTTAAATTTTTCAGTTATGATTAATACATGAATACAGTTGTCTTTATTTAATTATTGTGTGCGTGTCAATCACAATGAGACGTGGTTGTTGTAGAGTTGATAATTGAAATCAATCTTATATCCAAAATTTAACTAAAATTTTTATTGAATTTTGTGCGCTATATGTTTTTGTGTATTATGCTGTAAAATGACGAAAAACATTTCAGCTAATTTTTTGCTTGAGTAATCACATGTATGGTTTTATATTTGAAATTAAATATCACAGGAATGCAATCAAAATTCCGAATTATTTCCGATTTAAGATATATATATATACATCTTTTAAAGCCTATAGTAGCTGCATGTATGACAAAAAATTGCAGTTTTACGCAGAATTTGATCTGATTTTGGAAATAAAAATTCACATATTTTAAGACAGTCGAATTCCTTTAATCAGTATAATCTTTTTGTGATATCATGTGTCTGGTATATTTTTAATAGCCAGCAAAAGTACAGCTAAATTTAGAGAAATACTGTCTCCTGTCTAACAATGGCTAAGCCTAAAAAGTAAAGTTAAAAAATTAAAGTTACATTTTAGAAAATTTTGAATTTAAGTTGGTTGGGTAAATACTTAATTAACATTCTTAGCTAAATTTTACAGTTATAAATTGCTATTTTTTTTACAAATCAGGTTGGCGACAGACCGGGAATTTCGTAAAATTACTCTTTAATCAGGGAATTTTAAAATATTTGAGGTTTTTTTCTCTCATTCCCCGTGCGGGTGCGGACATCTATCTCGGATCGCGTTACGTGAAGTGGACGTAGTGAAGTCAGCGCCTTATTGTTAGAAAAATTTTCAAACTTCAATCTGACTGCATCCTTTAGAGACATGATTATTTTCTTCTTGCCTCGCGTGTTTTTGTTAACAGAATATATTAGAACTCAAATTAGTTACGTATTATTTATGTTAAATTTTTAGTTATCCTATAACTTAGAAGCGCGGCCGCCGGTATCCTTTTTGATAAAAAAAAATCTTCTTATTTAATCTAACTGCATCCTTTACAGATATGATTATTTTTCTTCTAGCCTTGCATTTTTTGTCAACAGAATATATTAGAGCTCTAAATTCCTTAATATTTGAAATTTATTCCATTGGATTTTTCGTTTTTATTAACCCTTTATAGAGATGTGTTACAGTTTTGCAACAATTCTAAAAGCATCCATAAGCAAAAATGCCCTTAAATTATTTTTTTTTTTTCGTACTTTCAATTTTTAACATTTTATTGAACACAATTAACTGAAAGTGATTCGTGTGAATTTTTATTTTTTTAATTAATGTTTTCCATTCTTTTTCATGCTTAGATGCTTGTTTTGCTTTTTATCTTAAATTTATTTTGCGGCAATTATGCTTAAGACTAAGTAGAATTAGATTTACTTATTAAATTTGTATATTTTTAAATTAGCCATTATTTTCTTTTTTGTTTTTTGAATGGTAACGTCGACAGATAGACCTCAGCAAATTTTCTGGCAATCAGTGAAGTATCATGGAATTTTGTTTCTCAAATTCTGTAGCCACTCTGTAAATGAATATTTGATGAACGTCTTTCTAAGTGTAGAGGTTTTTCTTTATATTCAATAATTTTCTTTTAATCACATTCCAACAGAGGTGGGACTGGATCATTTTTAATTGATATTTCAGTATTTTAATATCATTTGACTTTCGAGTTTTAAAATGTTTTCTTAAGAAGTAAAAAAAAAAGATAATTTAAATACATTCATGGTGGTAGCAAAATAAAATAATGTAGAAATTATGGCAGAATACCAGTTACGAAATTTTGCAATTTGCTTTAAAAGTGCTCTTGAAAACAGGATATTATTAAAAATATGCCTAATTTACATTGTTCTTCAAAAATTTAAACTACATTTAGTAAAAGTAAATAAATTTCTCACGATGGTTGGTTATAATCATTAGGAATTAAAAGCAATATCATTCATGAATTTTAAAATTTTAATATGCGTTAAAGTTTTCTTTTCATTCAATTTTTCCCCATCATATAAATCACAAAGAAAATTGAAGTCCTTAAAAAAGTTACAAAGTACTTAGAAAGTCCTTAAAAAGTCCTTATTTTTTATTTTGAAAATCTGTATGAACCATGGACGTGTAACTTTACAATTTAGGTTTAGTCTTCGCGACACCTACTTAAAATTTTCGGCTAATTTGTTTTCTTAAGATAACAGATTTTCTTTTATATGTAAAAGTTTTTTGAAGTGATGAAGTTTTAACACATGTGCATATTTTGATAAAAAAAAAAAATATTTTAAAACGACCTGATAGTGCTAATTTTTATGGGATGCCTCAAAGTTTTATGGCGCAGTGTAGGAAAATCTCCAGTTTGCAGGAAAAACTTGTTGGCGAGGGAAATGTGGTTTTCGAGATCACTCTCATCCCCATGGTAAGAAGAAAAAAAAATCTTTAACTGCTTTTTACGTCTGAATAATTTCCAGCGTAATTCAGAAATTTCTAGTTCTGTCAGTTTTGCTTTTCCCTGCAAATGGGAATGACATTTGCAGGGAATAATCCTATTTCAGTCTTGTCCACGGCAGGCTGCCCTCTTGTCGGGCAACAATTGAGTCAAATGAATTTAATTTCCTGATTTTGCATGTAACACTCGAAATATTTTTTTTTTTAACGTTTTTTCGATGTTGTACTTTTCAGGTTCGTGTTAAATTTCGGTTTTCCCGAAACGCAACTTACTTACGTCACTGAAGGAAATAATAGGAAAGCAGAATGAGGATTTGGATGTTGAGAAAAATAGAGAAATCTTGCAAATATGAAGTTAATAGAGTTATGCTTGCGAAATAACCAAGGAATTTTAAAAGCATTGAGACAATTAGATTCAGAAAAAAAAGAAAAGAAAAAGGGTATAATGATAAATGAAGAAACAAAAAATAATTACAAAGACGAACTGACGTCTCGCGAAAAAATAAAATTTGCAATAATAGGAGATGATTTACTGGATGTATTTATTGATGAAACTTTTAATGAGAAAAAAAAAATTAGAGAGTTAATAGAAAAAACAGAGCTAGAGTATCGTTTAGCTGAAAGATGCATCAAATATCCTGTAATTAAAACAAAAGATATCAAACATTTTAGTTAAAATTTATTGTCTCCTTTGATAGATAGGTTGGTGGAAAATATAGTAAATAATGTACCAAAAAGAGTTCATGGCTGCAACCTGTAAAATCTTTTTGGACGTGTTATCGTATATTAAAACAGGCTTGGAGGTATGGGGATGGGAGTACTGAAGGAAAAGCGTTAGATGTGGCACACAATTTTTATAAGGAAATAGAGACAATTCTTGAACATTTTGAATCAAGTTATGAGAAAGCTGGGGCTTTATTAGGCGATTTATTTTCTGATGATGGGGAAACTTTTAAGGATGATGTATGTCCTAAAATAGAGGAGCATTTGCGTGGAATGTGGAATAGATTTTTTAAGGATGTTGAATTCAAGATTAGTTGTAGACTGACTCTGTGTGCCAAAAACATTGAAAAATTAATTGCAGTGAAAATTTATTTTTTTACATCTTCGAAAAACTTGAACGAATTCTCTCCTCTAAATGGCTGTCACTGTACTAAACAACAAAAAAAGTGCACTGCCACTTTAACGAGACCCCCGATTTTAATAATGAGATATGGTCACTTTATGCAAACAGGATTCGTGTTCTTTTTTATTTTTCCAGACAAATTATTTGCGATTTAAAAAAAAAAAAAGCTGTCCTATACTAAGCTCCAACTTTACTTGACATCACTAGACGATAGATCTTCACCGTGCTCATAGACATTTAATCCATTTTAGCGGAGTGAAGACATAATTATCGCCAAACCTTATAGCCTTTTGTTCTCTACAGGGTTGTGGGTTGGCGAGCGTTATGCTTTCACGCCGCCAAAACGGATTAAACGCCTATGAGCACTGTGACGATCTACTGTCTAGTGATGTCGAGTTAAGTTGAAGTTTAGTATAGTTGTATATAGTACAACGCTCAACCCCGCCCCTTTCTTGTACGAAAGAAGCCAGCCGGCGAGTTTTGTTTATTTGGATTTCCGCCAAACCTCCCCGTGGCTTATGACGTCATCGAGAGGGGGGAGAGTCGTCTTTTCCTCTTTCGTTTTCATTCTTGGTTTGTTTTTGGGTGAAGGCGCGTTGTATGTTTTAAGCGTGCGATCAACTCGAATGTATCCATTTTGTCTTGGAACAAATGATTCCAAGCCGTCTCTGATGGTCGGCGTGTGTGATTTCGAAAGCGGTTGAACCTTGCGAGTTTTCACTGTTTTGGGTAAGATAATTTTTTTGCTATGTTGCCAGTAGCGCAGGAAAACGCTGTTTTGGTTTTGCCGGTGTTGTTACTGAGAAAAATTTTGTTGTAATGCTCGGCGAAAACTGTCTTGGCTTGGGCACTTACGCTATGAAATTTTTGAATGGTAGTTTGAACATAAGGATTTTTATTGTATTCGAGACGGCGGATAAATTGTATTGAAGTGTTGAATTCAAATTTTCAATTTGAAAAGGCAAGAAAGAAAAATAATCAGTTTTCGAAATTCGAGGTAATTAATATCCTGTGAATTTTAAAGAGAACTTTTAAATGACATTATTTCTAACTTTTGGTAACCCCAACCCTATTAATTCAGCTACTCAAACGTATATTTAAGTTTCCCGCGAAAAGCAAATGCTTGTTACTTGGCCTTGCATCAATTCCACGTAAATAAAAACACTTTTGTTTTACCCATGCCGAGACTTCAGCTGTTGTGATGCCCAATTTGCCTTCCTCTAATTGTCGGTAGCTTTTACCAAGGCTTTTGCTGGCGGGATAATAGTTTGTTGTAATTTTTACTAAATTGTTATCGAAACTTTTTATCTTGCTATTAGGTAAAATTTAAAATTATTATTTACAATATCTATCGCTTATTGTATGAATTGAAAATTGAGGCTATGGGATTTTTATAGCTCTGTGATGGAGCCCTAATTTCCAAGATGACAGCCAGAATGTTAAAATTTCAATTAGGGTGAACCTACCAGAAATTGACCACTTAGTGGAAATTCCTACACATTTAATTTTTTTTCTTGAAAAATTATTAACGGAATATTATGAAAATTTTCCAAGATATCAATTGATTAATGAAGCTTAATAATAAATTAACAAAGTGTTGCAGTCCTTTATACAATTTAAAATATCATCAGAATTTCTTACCAAGAGCAATTTTGCCAGTAATTGACCATGTAGACATTAGTAATTGACCACAGTCATGCTAGTAATTGACCACTTTCTTTTCCAGAATAAAACCAAAAGTTAATTGTTAAATTCTGTAATAAAATGCTCTAATATTGATAAATTATCAATTAAATGAATTAAAAAAAGGAAGTCAAAATAAATATAATCAATTTTAATCAATGAAAATACAGAATTACCAGTGTAAGATATAGTATGATGGTTTTTTAAACTTAGGTTATCAAAATTATTTAGATTGGTAGATAATTATGCATATCTTACTCAAAAAATTAAAACAAGAAAATGAAAATAATATAGAAAAGACTATCTAGTCCTATACTTTCAATTCTGAATAAATTTAGATGAAAAGAATCGAATTTAGAGGATATTATTTCTTGAACAGTTTCAAAAAGCATCCGTTTATCTAATGGAAATCCTTTTCTTGCATTGACACTTACATAGAAGTTACATTACAATCCAATTACATAGAAGAGTTCTTACAGTCTAGGTATATGTTTAAACCTAGAAAAAAAAACATCCTTAATGATTTATTTAACTCAATTTCTTATCAATATTTAAGTTAGTTTTCTACTTTAATTTTTTCCTGTTCATATTGAAAAATATTAATAAACATATATCTTATTCAATTAAGTTGTGAAAAGTAATTTTGATATTTACAAGGGTGTTAGTGATCTGGAAATTTTCCGTTTTAACTTAGACCAATGCTTTTCTCTTTCAACAGACCATTTAATCTGATTTTTTGAATTTTTCAAGAAATAAAACAATTTATAAAATTCTAACAGACAACATTTTATGTACCAGAGTGTTGGTTTAAATACACATTGTAATTAACCTACACAATATTTGTGGGGGATAAAGTGGAAGTATACTTAAAAGTGACTTTTGGCCATTTCTTGACTTATGAAAAAAAATTATGTTAAGAAACTAAGCCTAGTATATTTAAAAAAGACCTAATGTACACATGCAATAAGAAAATCCATCTTAATGTTTAAAAAGGACTTACTTTTTTATTCTAAAGTTAAAACAAAACTGTTACTTTACACCCTTACTAATAACACCAATTAATCACACTGGTCAATTACTGAAAAAATCTATTTTTCTGGACAAATAAGAAGTGAAAATTGCAATAAAAGCATAAACCTTTGTTATCATTTTGTTTTTTCCCAGAAAACATACAAGTAAAAATTTAGTAGTTGACCATTTTGGTCAATTACTAAAAATAAAACACTTAGCCTGGTCAGTAATTAACCAGCTGTTATTCATAATTTGTTTATTAGTTTAATGAAAAATTTCTTATGTATTTATGTAAAACAAACATAAATGATCTACATACCTTATTTGTATTACACCATTTAGAAATTATTAGTGTTGATGCTAAAAGATCACAGAGAAGCTGAATCACCCTTCTCTAATAGTGTCAGTCACTCATATGAGGCCCTGCGATGTACCTTTGTGTTTGTTAATTTTTAACATCCAAGCAGAAGCATGGTTACCCCTATAACTTTTGGCATGGGCTTTCATTAGTTATTGGATATATTTTGACCAATAAAAATTGGAATACCATCACAACAATTCTTGTTTACTTTCTTTTTGTGTCATTTTGGTCAATTACTGGCGTATCACCCTAGTTCAATTTTTTTTTTTTAAAGCTTTAACTTCCAACCTTCTCTCGGTTAATCCAGGCTACTGGGGGAAAGTTTAAAAATTGTTTTACGAGGGGGGGGCAATCTTTTAGCGACCGAAGTGAGCCTATATTCGTAGGGCGTTCGCGATGCTTCAAAAGCTGAGGCCCATAGTTAAAGGCAATTTTCCGAAAAATCAAAAATGTGTTGCTCCCACACCCCTAATCTTGTTGCAATCCAGTGTAAAATTTCTGTTCAATCGGTCTTCGGCAAGGCACCCACTCTAGCACCTTCGTAACATAGAAAACGCAGTACAATTCCGTTTAAAAGTAGTACACCAATGCAACGAGGGGCTATTAAGAGTTAAATGGAAAAAATAATAATAAAGGCGACGAAGAATATTTTATGTGTTGTTTACTATGAGTGGAATAAACAGAAAGCGAAAACTGTTGTCCAAAAGTAACACAATGAGGAACTTGCACCAGTTTGGAAAATGAATATTTTTTTGTATTTTCTAGTGTTATCCAACGAATATATTTGAGCAGTGCAATTATTTACTTATCTTTATGCTTTCAATTAATCAAAAATCGAGTTTGAAATCAAAGCTAAAGTCACGTGACAAAAAAATAAAAAAACGTGACGTAGTTAAGTATAGATTCCATCGAAAATTCAAGGAGGAACCTTGGTCTAAAACAGGTTTTAGACTGGTTCATCATCTGCACGTTGACGTCACACGCAAAAGTAGCTTTTTCCCGCCAAATCGCAAAGTGAAAAACTAAATATTTTTTTAAACCATCTATCCGAGCTCAAATATTTGAAAGAATGGTATTATTTTTCATGATTTTTTCTTTACTTTTATTTAAAAATAAAACCAAGTAAAAGATATGAATCGCGCACATTTAACGAAGCTCCTCGCAGGCTATGGATTTAAGTCAATCAAGATTTCACAAATCCGTACTGAACATCACAAAAATTGGAAGATGAAAAATCCGAGGACAAAGCAAAGCAAAATATTTCCCACATATTTTTCTGAAATTCTTGATGATCATGGAACATGGATGTAGAAATTTGTTTAGTAGTGCACTTCAAGGAAAATGTGAAGTTTTGTACATGTTTTGGAAGGACTTTTTCGTAAAGTAGCACACATAAGTCTTCGAATTCTTTTACTATGCACTTCTTGTTTAAATAGCTGCTTAGTATATATATATATATATATATATATATATATATATATATATATATATATATATATATATATATATATATATATATATATATTTATATATATATATATATATATTTATATATATATATATTTATATATATATATATATATATATTTATATATATATATATATATATATTTATATATATATATATATATATATATATATATATATATATATTTATATATATATATATATATATTTATATATATATATATATATATATTTATATATATATATATATATATATTTATATATATATATATATATATATTTATATATATATATATATATTTATATATATATATATATATATATTTATATATATATATATATATTTATATATATATATATATATATATATATATATATATATATATATATATATTATATATATATATATATATATATTTATATATATATATATATATTTATATATATATATATATATATATATATATATATATATATATATATATATATATATATATTGTTCTATTAAATTGATTGGAAATTATTGTTTTGGAATCCCATGATACAGGGGTCGCAGACGTCCTATATGTCCTATATTTTTTAAAAAATCGGTAAAAACGTCCTATATTGTCCTATATTTTTCAATTGTCCTATATATCCTATATTTCTACATTGATTCGATCTATATTTTCTTCGAATTCGTAATAACGGCGCCGTTTGTTGCCATTTTTAAATATTTCGGATTCTTTGGCGCGATCGTAGGTGAAAAAGACCTGACAAAAACGATGTTTGTAACGACGGCACGGCGTTTTATCTCTTGTGACGTCACGTGCTGCATAACCTACAACTCAACTCTACTGGACCGGTGGGAGTTGTAAAGATGTGAACATTTCCATAACAATCGGTCTTGAATTTCTGATTTGATTTTTCCTCCAACGTAATAAATTAATTGGTCATAATGCAGAGAGAGATGCAACAACAAACTCTGCCTCGGGAAAAACGGATAAAAACAACTTTGGATTAATTTGCAGGACTACTAAAGAACATTTTGAGTGCTCAGTCAATAATTGATGAAGGAAACAAAAGGGTTAAGATTTACTGTATGATGTCGGATGGCGATTTTTTTTATTCCGAATCCTTCACCACGAATTGTTTACATCAAACCACTCCAAATTATGGCAACCACAGGCAGTTAGTTATCTTGCTCTTAAAAAATGGCAGGGCTGCCATTTTTTGGCGAAAAACGCCTTGGCGCAGAATTCGTACCGGATTCGGAATATTAGCCACGATTTTTTCATACAAGTCGCCAAAATTGAAAATTACGTCAATACGTTGTGTTGTCAAATCCAAACAATCACTAGGGTTGCTTTAAAACCAAGTGCCAGGTTCGCCACATTCGGCGATAAATCTCCCACTTTTCGTCGCCAATCCAGCCGACACTGAATAGTACATCTGAATCAACAAAAGACTGCAAACAGGGATAAAAAGAAAATACTTTAAGAAATTGGAACAGTTAAAAATGCTGGAAGCAAAAGACTCATGATTGCAAATAATTAATAAAACTTGATTTAGGGATGGAATATTGAGGCAATAACGGATCACGTATTCAGGATCAGGCGATTTCTATTTTTTTTTAAGGTGTGTTTTTTATTCTCTTAAATTCAATATAACGAGTATATAAATGTATAACGAGTTAATTTTGAAGTTCAGTAGCAACTGTGTGCAGTTATTTGATGTTTTATATTGTCCTATATTTTTTTTGAAAAAATCCTATATTTTCTTATTTTGTCACTTTGACCCCTGATGATATAGTAGTATAACTTAAAAACAAATTTTTTTATTTAAACTATTCAACAGCCCAAAACTAAATTTTTTTTCGCCCCCTCCGTAACAATACTCTGGATACGCCCTTGTAGTACACCTTGAGCATTTATCTCTCTCCCTCCCTAGAGAACTCATCGTGGCAACTTAGAAACATTCCGAGTCAAATTTTTTCAAAGCTAATTTGAGTAATTCCTTTTTAATAATAGTGTGCACATATTTGCACTATTGCAGATATTTGTATTTGTGTATTGGGCGCTTACGCTAATATTTACTTTTGATGTAAAGGTTCTTTTTACCGAGTGTTACGCTGTTGTAATATGCGATGTTACCGTGATTTGTGCCGGTAAGATGGGAGCTATCCCCGATATTTACGCTGCTGTGATGCTTATTTTCGCCGAGGTTTATGCTGATATAAAAGTAGCAATTGCCGAGATTTGCGACGTCATTTTCGGGGCATTCGCTTAGGCTTCCGCTAATGTGACAACCGCAATGTCCGTAATCAGTGCCTGTTTGAGGATCGATTTTCGCCAATTCAAAATGACTCAGAGTAATTTTTGTTTGTTTTGGAGCTGTATTACTGTCATGCATTTGGGGCTGTATAGTTGTCATGTCAAGTTAATGTCGGTTACTTGCTGCTCCTGTGTAGTTCTTAGCAACATAAAAGTTTAAAAAAAAAAAAGAAGAAAAAAAGTAATAGATGTGTTTTTTTTTTACTGGTTCTTCATGTTTATTATCTCAGCTACAACTTGAAATTGACAACTACAAAGTGAAGCTCCAAATAAGCTGCATCGTTGCCATGGCAACAACTGTTAATATGGAATGACCCTCCACACTAAATGTATACGGCATTGTGACTACATGCAGCCCTTTACGAATTTTATAGAATTCAATTTACTGATTGGCTCGCGTGTGAGGGAATCGGGATGTTTGGGTGGGAGAGAAAGACTTTTCTTCTCCAAACGGAAATGGTTTCCGTGATAGGTTTTCACATGTGTTTTCTTATTATTTCCTAAGTTAATCAGGGTTCCGACGATCATTGAAAGTCATTAAAAGTGCTTAATATTTTTGAACTTGTTTTCAAGGCCTTGAAAGTGCTTGAAAAGGCTTAGAGGTGCTTAAAAGTCTTTAATTTTTGCAAAAAATTGTGTGGCCAAGTGCGAAATTTATAAAAATACAACTCGGACTTGCTATCCCTGCATGACTGCCACTTATTTGCACCATATCGGAATTTTCCAACATATTTGTATTACGCATCCATCAACTTGTAACTTTTTTGGTAGAATGCACTTTATTAAAAATTTATATATAGACATGATGCCTGAAAACAAATTTTTAAAGGTCCTTAAAAGTCATTGATTTTCATTCTGTGATTTGAGTGGGAACCCTGTTAATACTAAAACGTATAATTGAACCTTTTTGGAACATCGATCCCTGTTATAAACAAGTTGAAATAAGTTATTTTATTCTATTTTCTTTCTCGTATCATTGTGTAAATATTGAAAGGAAACTTTTTTGAGTTTCAGTTATTAAGATTAAAAAATTTCCATTCATGAATGATTGTGGGGAAGTTATTGTTCCGGCTGCACTAATATTTTTGACCATGGGCCACCAATGGTGCTTAGAATGGCAGAGTACCTCTTTCGGACCCAACAGTAAATGAATTTGAAACTTTCATTATTATCTTTTAGACTGAAAGGCGACTGCAAGTTTAGGTGCCCCACCATTCTGAATTTTTTATGGGACGTGGTGAAAAGTGAGTAGATCACGGATCCACTGGTCTGCAGTGGCGAAAATCGACTTCGATTAAGTTGAACTAAATCCGAATGAAATACGCCGTAACTTGCCAAATAATGAACATTCTTTTTTTATTTGGTAACCCATCGCTCTTTAAATTTCAATTAAGAAAGTTGCAGACGATTGAGATGTCCTACTTGCATATTTCATAAATCAGCAAATTGATAGTAAATACTATGTCACTCAAGATGACATAAATGGGTTGTCGCCAATTCAGCTCAGTTTTAAAAAGTGCAAGTTTTCCGAGCTAGAGATCAGAAATCGTTTTCGATTTTTCTCATTGAAAATCAAAAGTGTTATGCGTTACCAGACAAAAAAAAATTTTGTTCGCATTTTGGCAATCGGATTTTGTTCGACTCATTCAAAGTTAATTTTTGACCACTTTCGGCCATTTTTGCCACAGCAGACCAGTGGATATGTAATCTACTAACTTTTCACCATGTTCTATAAAATATTCAGAATGATGCTCGATGGGGTACCTTAACTTTCAGTTGCCTCTCGGAGTACGAGTACAACAACTCTTTCGAATGAAAATTATTTTCAACGTTCTTTATCTCGTACCTTCCTCTCTACTAGGCCTTGCAGAAGGACATCGAAGGGAAAGGCAAGTGCGTGTCCGTCCTTCTGAAACTATGCGAGCGGCTGAAGGGAAACGTCCGCTTTGGTCAGAGTCACCTGATGACCTGGGATGCGGATAGAGTCCGCAAGGTTGCCAGTAACCTCGAGCACAGGTGGCACGCTCTGTGGCTCAAGTCGCTCGAGAGACAATGCATCCTGGAGGAAATGATGCACAGCTCGAAAACGGTAAGACTGTATTTAAATGCTTTATGAGATTAGCTACTTTACTGTTTTTGCAGAATAATAGTAAAATTTTCAGAATTCTTTAATATACCAGTATACTATATTCAGTGCTCATTAAAAGTGCTTAATATTTTTGAACTTGTTTTCAAGGTCTTGAAAATGCTTCGAGGTCCTTAAAAGTCCTTAATTTTTGCGGATGTTGTGTGTCAAATTTATAAAAATACAACTCGGACAGCTATCCCTGTATGACCACAACTTATCCGAACCGCATCGGAATTCTCTTGACATATTTGTATTCATGCGCCAACTTGTAACTTTTTTGGTCAAATATACTTTATTAAAAATTTGTATATAGACATGATGTCTGAAAACAAATTTTCTTAGGTCTTTAAAAACATTAGTTAGGTCCTTAAAAGTCATTGATTTTTATTCAGTGATTTAAGTGGGAACACTGATTTTAGGAAATTTGTTGAAAATAAACATTTTTGTTTTTTTACTTAAAAATATTCTCAAACTTGGTAGCATTATAATAGTACTATGTTCTTTATGGTTCTCAAAGTACTTTTTAATGCTCATTTTAATGAAAATACACTGTTAAAAGATCACTACTTACTACAAATTTTAAACTTCATTTATGATGCACTGTCACTGTAAGACATTTTTCGCCTGTTCATGCAGTGTGAATTTGGAATCAATCATTAAATTTTTTTATTTGTTTTGTTAATTTAAAGTGAATTACTTTTTTTTTACTAGGATCTAATACATCTGCATCATAATTGATTTTTAATTTAATTTTGAATCTTAGTATTTTTATATAAAGTGAGTAATTTTAAATACTTTCAAAACAAAATTCTATGAGGAAAAGCTTTTTAAGTTACTTCCAATTCTAGTAGATTCCCTGTAACTGTGTGCCATTTTCAATTAAAATTCTAAATAAATTAAAAATTGAGTTATTACTAATGCAATAGTAACCTAATTAGGAAATTACTGATTAGTTAATTAAATATCATCAATTGAAGAAATTTTTATGCAGATGTGTTGTGAGTCCTGAGTGAAAAATTAAAGAATTTTTTTTTCTGATATACAATGGCACAATAATGAATATGTATTTCTAACATACTATAATAATGCTAAGGGGGATCATTTATATCTTTAATTCTTTTGGTGGGAAATTCCTTTTTTATAAAAAATTTTCCTTTGCTAAGGTATGTCTGTTGCATAAAAGCTACCTATCTCATTTGATTAATATAAAATTCAAAACCTGCTAAGGGCTAATTAAAGGCTATAGAATACAATTTCATTCTAAATTTTTTTTTCTTTCCGGCATCCATTTTCTTAAGTGAGTGTTCCAAGGTCTACCTGTGAATTTGAGGAATTATCAAAGTAGTAATAGTATTTAAATTAAGATTTTTCATTGCCATGTACTGCAAAGAGCATCATCATAACCTATTATATTAATTTAGTGTGCATAATAACATAATTATTAAATTGGGTAAAATTGACTGAAATATTGAGGGGGTTTACTAGCTTTTTTCCATTACAGCCCACATTAATTAAAGTAATTGTTTATCTTTATAGAAATAACTAAATATGAACTATCTTTCTTTGTTATGCAAAACATATTGTCCAGATGTTGTTAAATGCCATATCCAACCAACCCTAAGTGCAGATTATAGAATTATTATACAAATTTTACTGTGCCAACAAGACAGTGTGTAGTAATGTTTCTGTCAGCTCAAGAGTTAACTTATAAAAATGTCTTTTTCAGGGGTGTGAGAAACTAGATAGAAGCTTCAGCGAAGAACCCCTTAAGAAGTATCCGAGACTGAGCAACGGTTACGAAGTTATTGCTCTCCTGGAAAACGAACTGAAGAGCACCATGAGTGCCATAAAGGGAGAGACAATAGTAACCTCTCTGGATAATAACCACTCGAGTGCATCCACCTCCCCTCAAAAAGGCGAGACCACTTCCAAGAACGACAAAGCGGTGATGGTGGGTGCTACTGGTATCACAGAGCTCAAGGCAGGCAACAGTGGGAAGTTTGAGATCGTGGTGCAGGACGTTGGCTATTCCAGCGAGACGTCCGCTCATCTGTCTACCGACGACAAACCGGAAAGAACCGACTTTGCAATCAAAAACTGTCTGTCAGATAAGCAGGGTGACGTCCCCTTTAAGACTAGATGTCCATCTGGTGACAATGCGGTCGTTGAAAGCTCATCTTTGGTCAAGTATCCCTCTGCGAGTCTCAGTGTTCTTCAAGAAGATTGCTGCCTCCAGCCTTCTGAAAGCATGCATGATCGTGGTGGAGGAGACAGTTGGTCTCCGAGGGTATACCTTGCACCAGACAAGTATCCCTCTATGAGTCTCAAAACGCTGAACTTGCTGCAGGAAGAGAGATGTCTCCAGACGTCTAAGCACAACGGCACATGTAAAAATGTTCCTGAAACGTTCTACCGGGTGGCCTGTGTGGACGAAGATATCGAGGAAGACCTTGATGTAGCGGAGCAGGTGGCCGCTCCGATGATCCACCGGACACTTCTGGAGAAAGGGCGGTCCAAGAACCTGCTCAAGAGCACCGAGAGGGATGTGCATCAAGCATCTTTGAAACATAGGTAAGTGTAATACCAGTGGACCCATTTGTAATTTGCACTTCTAAGATGGCTTGGAGTATTGAATTACTTTTATGAAAGTTTGTCAGGGTTCCCACGGTCATTAAAAGTGCTTATATTTTTTAACTTGTTTTCAAGGCCTTAAAAGTACTTGAAAATGCTTAGAGATCCTTAAAAGTCCTTAATTGTTGTCACTTATTCACGCTGCAACAACATTTTCTGGTATATTTGTATTGCACATGCATAAACTTATGTATAGTTTGTTTTGTGTTTGGTGATTGGTGGAGCTGTAATCGAGAAATTTTAGTTACTGTACTCTGCGAGATGAACACATGAGATTAGTGTTTACGTTTTGCTAGCCAATAAAATGAAAGACCATCATCGAAGTCTGCTTACACGACAAAATGCAAATTTTGCATGAAAGCTTTTTTTCTCTTGACGCTCTAAGCAAAGTAGTTGTAAAGTCATGGGCGCCCCCAGGTATATTTGCAAGGGGATGCAAGATTAGATTTTTATCAAAATCATTAATTTTTTATAATTGTTAATTAATAATTATGCATTATAAATTATACTCTTTGAGAATAGTTAAAATTCATGGTATATAATTTTAAAAGTGCAACAAAAAAATATAAAATAGTATAAATATTAAAATATGTATTTTTTACGATTTTTTTTATCATCCAACTAGATCTCACGGTGTTCAAGAGACTGTTTAGAATAGAGAAACTTGAAGATGGGGGGGGGGGGGGGCAAAAATACAGAAGCGTAACATTTTTTATTTCTTCCAAGTTTCGGTTAAAATAATAAAATTGAAAAAAATTTGAAAATGAAACACGAAGGCAGTATTGGAATATGTTCAATTGAATTCTAAAAATAGATTTCAATATAGTATATCTGATGACGTAAAAAAAACAAAAACATTTTCCTAGAATTTTAAGAACTACACTGGAAATGATTGAACAATAAAAGGAATAAATACTTCTATCCTCTAATAATCATAGACAACAAGCGCTAGAAAATTGTCACGCAAGTAGCTAGAAAAAACGACATAGGAAAGAAACAAAAGACTAAATTAATAGGGGGGGGAAAATGCTCATTGTAACATAAAAATATAAACGGCATCTGTGCTTTTTTTATTTTGGAATTTACATCTTTTCTCTCATTTTTTAAAAAATTTCAAGATCCAGGGGGGTGCAAGTGCACATCCTTTCACCCTTCTGGGGGCACTTATGTGTAAAGTCGCACTTTAAAGAGCTGATGCATGAAAAAAGCATTTAAAGGTCCTTAAAAGTCATTGATTTTCATTCTACAAATTTACTGGGAACACTGATAGTGTATTCTATTGCTGAGAGATTTCTTAGGTTTCCTCAATGTGCTTGTATTGCAATTTCCTCTTTTCTATAGTGCTCATCTACGGTATATTTTCACTATATTTTTACACTATATCCGAGTTTTTTAGTCTCGATTATCAAACAAATAACACCATATGCAGATGTAAATAAACTATTTGTCACAAGCGAGGACTAGTCTTTAAATTGGTATAGCATTTATCAGTTTTGATTTTGTATAAAGAGGGAAAAAGGGATTGCCACAAAAAATACCACTCAGAAATGATTTATAAGATTTGTGAAATATATAATCTTAAGCAGTGTTTTGCCACAAACCTTAAGAGACGAAGTGTGGGAGCTTTTCACGGGCCACTGATTTATACCGAATATGTCAATATGTATCTTAAATTGCTATGGAGTCAACAATATAAAGCATTCATGAAAACCAAAAAAAAAAAAAAAATTATTTTAAAATTTTGCTTTAATAAAATTACAATAAGGAACTTACACAAGTGAGGAAAATGAATTTTTTTTGTATTTTCTAGTGTTATCCAACAAATATATTTGAACAGTGCAATTATTTTTATCTTCATGCTTTCAATTAATCAAAAATCTAGTTTGAAATCAAAGCAAAAGTCAGGTGACCAAAACCGCATTAAAAACCATGACGTTGTTACGCATAGATTCCATCAAAAATCCGAGGAGGAACCTGGTCTAAAACAGGTTTTAAACTGGTTCGTCATCTGCGCGTTGACGTCACACGCTAAAGTATATTTTTCCCGCTAAATCGAAAAAGTGAAAAACTAAATATTTTTTTAACTATCTATCCGAGCTCAAATTTTTGAAGGAACGGTATCGCTCTTCATGATTTTTTCTCTACTTTTATTTAAAAATAAAACCAAAAAAACGTGAAAGTTCCTCATTGTTATTTAATAATTTTTTTCAAGTAATTAAAAAATAATAGTTGTCATTTTGCTAATCGAAAGCCTAAAAAAGAAGGGTATCTTTTGTTGCAATGTGAGATTTGACCTAACTTCTTTTAAAGGTATTTCAATCACCTCCAGATTCCAGATGAATAAATCATCCAAATGAGTGTTAGTTATTTCTGTATTCTTGATAAAAACAATCTGGCTGAAAGTTCCATCACTGTTTTTTCGAGCCACGTACCTTGTTCTAGATAGTAAACACATACTATTGTGGACAAATTAAAATTCTGTAAAAAAAAAGTCCATACGACAAAATTGGATTTGTGTTTTTGTGCGGAGGACCTCAGAAAAAGTTGCTATGTGTCAGATGCAGTCTGCGTGGTGGTGAATGTTGATCCCAGAGTGGCCAAAGAACCTGGAAATCGGAGAAATGTCAGGGAGCTTTCTGATTCTAGAAAAAATCGGGGAAATGTCCGGAAACTTTTAAAAATTTAATGAGAATCAGGGAAATTTTGTATTGTTTAAGGCTCATTCATCCATATTTTGGCACTATTTACATGGAGATTTGTAGTGGTAAGCCATTTGAAGTTTAATGTTACGGAATAATTTAAAATTTTCATTACCAGCAAAACTATTTTTTTAAAAATTGCATATTATCTCTTTAGCTTACATGTTCTATTTGATCATGGTGTCTAGACATCTGGGAAAACCTAAA
This sequence comes from Linyphia triangularis, assembly GCA_963978545.1. NCBI lineage: Eukaryota > Metazoa > Arthropoda > Arachnida > Araneae > Linyphiidae > Linyphia > Linyphia triangularis. Next base: position 3,886,504 of record OZ021732.1, read on the forward strand.
AAAATTGGGGAAATTTGGAAAAAAAGTTTGTCCTAAAATCAGGGAATTTTTTAGAAATCTGTCAGGGAAATCAGAGAATTATCAGGGTACTATTTTTCCTGAATTTTGTGGTAACCCTGGATCCATAGTTAAAAGACACAATAAAATGAGCACAAATTTTGTTCGCTTTTGTTTCTGCCAATATTACATTAAATTACTTTCCTGCCAAAAGTTTATTTTTAATCGTGCAATAGTCAGGTCTAAAGAGTTAATGTAATGGCGTTTTGTAAAACTTTCACATTTCACGCAATAATCAATATATTCCTTCCACCAGCGTTGACCGTGAACTCACATCGACGCAGAAGAAGCCCCGACGCAAGCCATCACTAGGCGACAGCTCGAGGAACGTCCAGCCGTCCGATCCTTATAAGAGTGTGAGCGAGTGGCTCGACAAATGTCATTCGGTTACCGACCGACCGTCCGACGACGACCTAGAGGAGAGCAAAAAGGTCATATCCAGGGTTGACTGGTCGTTGAAAGTCGTGAACAGTTCTTGCGACGCCAGCGGGGAGTGCACTACAGCGGAGTCCGACAGCGAAAAGTCTACTTCGGATGTGAATAACAGTGTGACTTTCTCGCAGTCGTTTACAGGTGGGTAGTTTTCGGATTAATATTGCAAAGTGGCCGCAGAACCTGGTAATTTTGGGGAACTTTCTGATTCTGGAAAAATATTGGGGACTTTTTTAAGTTTAACGAAATTCAGGGAAATTTGCTATCACTGTTTTCAAGGTATGTTTTCCAGTTCATCTATATTAAAGCGCCATTTATCTGGTAAATTGTGCCGTAAATCGTTACAAATTTCATGCTACGGAATCATTTAAACTTCATTATTGCCAAAACTATTTAAAATAAATTGGCATGCATGTTTTTCTTGATAAGGTTGTCTGTACATCTGGAAAAGTAGGGAGAATTTGAAAAAAGTTTGCCGGAAAAAAAAAAATACCCGTGTCCTGACAAGAACTACTGGTGTGTAGAATAATGTGTAAAAATTTCAGAGCAGTCAGTCAGATAGAATATTTTTTTTTTCACCTAGGCTGATCGAAAAAACTTTGTTTAAAGAAAAACGCATTTGTTTTAAGAAAATTGCTCAAGAACTAGAAGACGCTCTTAAATATTCATTAATATTTCAAATTTCGGTCTAAAATTTTTACAATGATGTACTTTCAATATATTTTACTTTTGAAATAAGTAAGAAAAAAACTATTTTTTTTACCCAATTTTCCAGACTACTACCTAAAACCAACAAACTTATGAATCAATATTTTATATTTGTGCTCAGGTTCCATCGAGACAGTGGTCCCTGCCTCGCAAGATGCTCCGGCGGCCGACACTTCTCCCGGAGTCCGTCTTCGCAAGAAGCGCCGCTCCACAAGGGACAGGCCGTGGAGCGTGATTGAGCTGAATCAAGCCACATTCTCCGTCGCCTCCGTCCCTCACTCTACCTCGGAGAGCGCCTTGGATCGGATCTGCTCGTCCCAGGACTCATCTGGAAAATCGATGTGAGTATATCTAAAGCTAAAAAGTCGTCAGGCGCCTGTTGAAAAATGAATACACTTTAATTTAATACACTAGAAATGTTTATTAAACATCCAATTTTTCTATTAATGTGTAATGCAAATGAAAATTATTTCTGATCTATATATATGTATATATCTGTGTCCCGGAGGTAAAGGACACCATGTCCATTTTTTTATTAAATTAACTTAACACTGTGTCCTTGATTTTTCAATCTCTACACTGGTATAAATCACTATGTTCTGTTCCCATTAATAAAGAAAAGAAGACATTGAAAAATAAAACCATGTCTGTTTTAATAGCTCCAAGATATGAAAAATTGGCTCTCCTGAACAAATACATAAATGTTCCAGGTGTCCTTTACCTTCGGGGGTACACATTAATGAAATGATAAAAATTATTTATAAATAGTTTGTTGTTTATGTAGAATCTATTGAAAAACTACATTGTGCGTGGCCGACCAAACGGTATAGTGGTTAGCGTGCTAGCTTCTAAACTGCGAGGTTGCGGGTTCCGAGTCCCGTGTAAGGTATGGGTGTTTGTAAATGTATGTTGGCTTGTCTAATGACGAATGTTTCGGGCGCATTATAGCCCTCGTGTTGCTGACGGCGCCAGATAATCTGAAAACAACCAACATTGTGCGTGAATTCGACAGAGAAATTGAGTGCATCATTTCGACCTTCACTGACAACAGAATCGGCGCGAGTTACCATCAATCAAATCGATAATCTTCCTATTCAATAACATAGGATTTTGTTTGCGTTTGCTTTTCGTGTTTGCTTCTAATTTCAAGCAATAAAAATATCCCTAATTGTAAAATGTGCGGCAAAGTAGGTTTCAAAAATTATTTAATAGCAATGAACGTAAATTTATGCATTTGCGTCTAAATATCTTTTATTTATTCTGAATAAAAACAATTAGAAAAAAATTTCAACAATGATTGGTCATGATTTTACTTGCAGCGTTACAGAATGAGGTAATCGGTGATCAAGGCAACTCCTATAGTAGTAATATTAATCCGTTAACACAAAGTTTTTAATACAAATCCTTTATTTGCATTGACAACTTTTATGCACAATTACAACTTGCTTAAGTGATTTGAGGTTGTCTTTTCACAGTGTTTGGCCTGTATGAAGAAAATTATCCATTTTGTGCCATAGACTATTTATGCCCCTAAAACTGCATCATTATCGACAATGAGTCTCTACAGTTTTAGTTCGATTGTATGACAGCAACAGGGGTCGTTCTAAATGGTAATTGAAGCATGTGTAAAAGCAGCCTCTTAGTGATAGCCTCTAAAACTGGGTAGATTGCATTGTTATTGACAATATCTATCTGCCAAGTTTAGATTCAATCAACAGCAAAGTAGCTGCAGTACGTAAGTTATCTATGAACCTTGCTTATATCCAATTTACTCTCTCCTTTGTAGCTTGAAGTGCGTAAATTTGAAAACACAGTTCTCGCTGCATGTTTGTCAACATTTGCTTTTGGACAAGGACTAAGCTGTGGGTGCTTAATAACTTTTTTAAAAGCTAAAATTAGAAAATGTGATTTAGCTCTTTTGCTAAAACATTAAGCCACGCAATTTTCAAAATTGCCATTTTTGTTATCTAGAGATTAGTCACTTAAAAAAAAAACCAAGGCCGACTAAACGGTATAGTGGTTAGCGTGCTGGCTTCTAGACCGCGAGGTTGCGGGTTCCGAGTCCCGTGTTGGCATGGGTGTTTGTAAATGTATGTTGGTTTGTTAAATGACGAAATGTTTCGGTGCATTATAGCCCTCGTGTTGCTGACGGCGCCAGATAATCTGAATACAACCAACCAACCAAAAAAAAAACCAAGCTGAAAATTGAAAAGTTTCCCCCCAATTTTTTAGTGTAATATAGCTTAATATTTAAAGTTTTTGATGATTTTATAATAAAATGTTTCTTAATTATTTTTAATTGCACATCATGAATGATGGAACTCATAACCATTTTAGCATTTTGCTAAAAAGGAAATTTCGTTTATCCTAGCTAAAGAAATTTTTTTACCCGGTTAAACACCGCTCTTGACAAAGCATCTCTTATACTGTCCACAAAATTTCACTATCAAGGATAATGTGCTTCCCAAACCAGATTATTGAGAATGTAATAATGATCAGTATTACCAATGCAGTTTCAATTATTTCAGAGCAAATGTCGACTAAGTGATAACTTGATTATCAACATACCAACCTGCCAAATGGGTGCCGATTAGTTTCGAATTCCACACACAACGAAAGAACCATACAAATCGTATAAACTTTCATGGAAAAGATTTCATGGATTTTTTAAATGGTACACAAGCTTCTATTCGAACTGTATATTGGAAGAATTTCAAAATTAGAAAACAATTGTAAATTAAATGAAATTTTAAAAAGAAAATTATTATTACAGAGTCGAAGATCGAGGAAATTTTCCGTCGTTGTTTTGAATGTACGTTTCCCCGTTCATCCTTATTTTGGTGCCATTTACCTGGAGAATTAATTGTAGTGGTAATTGTTAGAAATTTAATGTTATGGAACAGGGTTCCCACGGTCATTAAAAGTGCTTAATATTTTTGAACTTGTTTTCAAGGCCTTGAAAGTGCTTAGAGGTTCTTAAAAATCCTTGAAAATGTTTAGAGATCCTTAAAAGTCCTTTTACGGATGTTGTGTGCCCAATTGAAAACTTTATAAAGTACATCTTGGACTTGTTATCCCCGCGTGACCGCTACTTACCCGCACCGTATCGAAATTATCTGACATTTGTATTATGCATCCACGAACTTGTAACTTTTCGGTAGAATATATTTTATTAAAAATTTATATAGAGACGTTGCCTGAAAACAAATTTTCAAAGGTCATTAAAAACATTATTTAGGTCCTTAAAAGTCATTGATTTTCATTCTGAGATTTGAGTGGGAACCCTGTGGAGTAATTTAAAATTTTTATTACCTCCAAAACTATTTTTAAAAAATTGGCGTATTGTCTCCTTTTGCATACATGTTCTATTTGATTAGGGTGTGTACACATCTGGAAAAGTTGGGGAAGTGTGAAAGTTTGCCATAAAATACGGGGAATTTTTTTCTCTGAATTTTGTGGCCACCTTGTATTATATTACCATAATATTTTTTAAAAATAAATTACGACGTGTTTTTAAAGTTGAATAATATTTTAATGATTCACTAATTACCACACAGGCCCAAAAAGCTCTGCCCAAAGAACAAGCGCTTCTCTCTGAGTGATATCTCCAACCTGAGCTACCTGAGACAGCCCAAGGGCAACAAGACGGATGCAAAGGATCAGGCGTTTTTCAAACGAGCCACTGCTAGCGACGTCAGCTCCGACAATTGCAGGACATTACTGTGTGCCCCCGCTGTAAAGGACTCCACAGATTCCTCAATCAAGTCTGAAAAGATGGCGGAAGTACAGGTGAGCCGCTTTTGATGTTCAGGGTTTCCACAGTTCTTGAAAGTCCTTGAAGAAAGGATAAGGTCCTTGAAAGCCCTTGAAATTTTTTTGATGAAATTTGGTCTTTCAAAAAAGGATGAGATCCAGTGGCGGCCCATGATCGAAAATGCTAGTGGAAACATGCGTTTCCCCCTCCCACACAACACACACTTTTCACAATCATTCATGAACGCTAAGTCTTTAATCTTAATAATCTTTAATACTCAAATCAAAGTTTCCTTTCACTTTTTATAAAATGAATAAGATGACAAAAAAACAATTTTTTTTAAAAACAAAATCAATCCTCCCTTCTTTTAAACTTGCGAATCAATCATGTCTTCATAAAATGGTGTTGTTTTGTAACACACTCACCCCACCCACGCAGATTCTCATATGCTGGGCCAATCAGCTCATCGAATTCTCAAGGGCATCTGATGTTAGAAATAATACTTGATCGGCAGCACCGCTATTACAATGCGTAGAGGGAAGGCTTCTATTGCTTTCCATTAGCATACCTGCCAACTTGTACGAATCATCCGTACAATGTACGGATTTTTACTATTTTGTACGGGTGTACGAACAGCTAAAAAAATCGTACGGATTTCACGGTACTTTTCGTTTTTCCCCAAAAACCGTTTTTTTTTTTTTTTTATTTTTTTTTTTTTTTTTTTATTATTATTATAAATATTTTTTTAAGTCACCAACGAAACCGAAACGATTTTCCAAAGCTGCCGCGTCCGTCAAAATATTTATTCACACTCCAAGAATGCGCATATGTTCAGCACTAAAGCGCGTTGGCGAGGATGCATTGTTTTCTTTTCTGTTGCCGACTAGATTTGGCAAACCAAACCACTGCTTCGATTTTTCGGGCTTTACAGATTAATATAGAAGCAGAAAACCGAAAGTGCTTTAGTTTTTTAATTCTACCTTCTTTTGGACTGGACTCCAAAACGTAAATAATAGTACTGGACTTGCGCGTAAATAATAGCACTAAACCACTGCGCCGGGGATGCACTGTTTTCATTTGTGTTGCCAACGGGACCTGGCGAACCAAACAACTATTGCTTTGCCTCAGACTTAAGGGATTAACAAAGAATCTGAAAACCAAAAATGCTTTAGATTTTGGTTCTTCCTTCTGTTTGGACCGTACAATAATGTTGCACGTATATAATAAAAGTACTTAAGCGCGGCGCCGGAAATTCATTGTTTTCATCTGTGTTGCCGACGGGATTTGGCGAACCAAGCAACTGTTTCGTTGTCTCGAACTTTAGAGATAATAAAGTAGAAAACTGAAAGTGCTTTAGTTTTTTTTATTCTTTCTTCTTTTGGACCGTACTCCAACGCTGCGCACTAAATCGCGGCGCCACCGTTTTCAATTGTTTTGGCGGCACTCACCGAACGACTGTTTCGTTTTCTCGGACTTTAGAGATTAAAGCACTTTCGGTTTTCAGCTTCTTTGTTAGTCTTAATTATTTATTTTAAAATATCCAAGTTAAACAATCCTGGTGTAAAATTCTAGAAAATATCTAGTTTTTTTGGAGTTTACTTCAAACCAAGCGGTTTACTTCTAATCATCAGAAATTCAAACAAAGAAACAAATTTTGCATTCTGCTCTATCTATGCATCTGATATTAAGATTTCTCATGGAGGATTTACTGATGTCGAAGTTCATATCAATTCTAAAAAGCACAGTGACAACATCAAATGTAATAATACGAATTTGAAAGCCTGCATAATTGATATTTGTGCGTGTGATTAAACACTTTGAATACCACCAACTCATTGTATGTTTCACTAGAGTTTTTGTGTCATAAAGCATGTTTTATTTAGGTGTAATGTAGATATAACAATGTAGACTAAATCTTAAACCTCATGAGAGATTTCATCGTAAAGTTTAAATTTGATTTATTTTTAAATCCAAGTTAGTTTTTTTATTTTATAATTTCCATTTTGTGTTAAAATGTAACAATTTGTTATATTTGAGAGCAATTTAATACTATGCAATTTTTTAATTTTTTTTTTTTTTTTTTTTGCATTTGTAATAGAATTTCTATTATTTCTATATTACATTCATAAATATTGTCGCTATTTGACTTTCCATGAGTCATAGGAATGCAAATATTTGTTCCGTAAAAATTGTACTAATTTGAAAATGCCAATGTTGGCAGGTATGCATTAGTTACCATGGCAACATGGCTGCTGTATTCGGAGGAAGATCGCTTGGATTGGAAGCGGGGGTTTTTCTCCTGAATTATTAAGGCGAGAAGATTGCCGTTTATCGAAAAAAATTTCATTTACTGTAGAAATGGATCTTCACTTTAGAAAATTGTAAAATAAATAATTTTAGTTTTGAACTAATAAATTAAGATGCAGCCCGGCTGTAGTGCACGAGCCGCCACTGATGTGATCCTTGAAAGACCTTGAATTTTTAAGCAACCACCAATAATCTCCATCTATGTTTTCTCCTCAACTCACATAAAAAAATTTTATTGACTCTTTCAAGGGTATCAACTTTTCTGTTTATCACACTAGGTTCCCATGGTCATTAAAAAATTCTTAATATTTTTAACTGGTTTTCCAGGTCTTGAAATGCTTAAATGTTCTTAAAAAATACTTGAAAATTCTTATAGGCCTTTAAAAGTCCTTAATTTTTGTCACTTATCTGCACCACACCAAAATTTTTTGGTATATTTGTATTAAGCAGGCATCAACTTATACATCGTTTGGTTCGTGTTTGCCGATTGGTGGAGTAGAAATCGAATAGTTTTAGTTACACACTGTACTCTGCGAGACGAACATGCGAGATTAGTGTTGACGTTTTGCGAGCAAAAAAAAATAAAAAAATCGAAAGACCATCATCAAAGTATGTTTATAAGGCAAAATGCAAATTGTGCATGAAAGATTTTGATATTAACGCTTTGGGCAAAAGTCACACATTAAAGACCCGATGTGTGCAAACAAATTTTCGAAGGTCCTTAAAAGTCCTTGATTTTCAATCTAAGATTTCAGTGGGAACCGCATTATTAGACCTAACGATTGATTCATCTAGAAGTATTAAAAAAGAATGCAATGGCACATTTGAACGTTGATGGCGAAAATTTTGATTCATCATTTGTATTTTTATGTCTGAAGTGTGTAATTTTATGGTCCTTACATTTCCTTAAAAAGGTCCTTGAAAGTCCTTTGCCGCAATAAGAGTGGCAACCCTGGATGTTGCTAATTCATGATTTGTAGTTTGATTATATGTTGCTCCCTTTACTGTTCTTGCAGTTCTTAATTGCACTGTGTTGGTGCGTTTTGTATATCAATTTTAATATGTTTCATAATGCTTTGCTATTTGGAACGAGGCATGCTTATGTAATTCTGATTCTGATTTCTTTCAATATATAAATGTGAAATGTGTTCTTCAGTCGAACTAAAAAGTAATATATGGTAAAATTGTGTACCAAAGCGCAACATTTATTGTTATTATTCTACTGAGAAAAACAGTGCTCCTAAAGAATTAAGAAGTTGTTTTCGTTCAGTTACTATATTGGTCGCATTCACACTAAAATTCCTAATATTACTTAAATTTGTGTTACCCCTAAAATTCCGCTTGCATTTTTCGATACTTTATAAAAATATTAAAAACCTTGAAATCTTTCCGATTTTCCTCCAGAACCTGTGGAAATTCCAGATATTCCTCCAGAGTAGAAAATCTTTTCTGAAATTTTAATTCAAATTTTAATTATTGACTAACAATTTTGTTGAACTAACATTTTTGTTTATAGCCAAACTCATGTTTAAGTTTTAAAGTTGAAGCGATATTCTTTTTGAAGTACTTTGAATGTCACTTAAAACTTAAATAATTTGATTTAATTTTGCATGGTATTATAATTGTTTGATTGTTGTTTCGCTGGAAAGTTGTTTGTTCAGGTTTTTGCTAACAGGCAGTTTTTTGCTGCTACTGAAATATGCTTCAACAATAATGTGTTAGGAGCCAATGTCAGCTTTAAAAATAATAACCCTAAATTTTTTTTGAATTATTTCTGAAATTTTTGGAATTGCCTCATTTTTTTTAGAAAACTCACTGCTCCCATGTCTGCACAACTGTTTAAAAATATGATATTGGCCACTCATATATGGCATCTAAATGGTATAATACTTTTCAATGTTAATTTTGTTCAATTTTAACAGCATGCTTGCATTTCAATTAAAAGTAGCACAAGTGATAATTTTATATTACAATTAAAATTAGTTAAAGGGCTGAGATGCAAAGGGGTCCAAGTGATTTTTCTTAACTTTTGAGAAAATACACTTTAAAGTTTCTTATTTATATTAAATTCTATGAAAACTAGTGATATTTTTATTCCAGAGGTTAGTATTTGAACAACAAATAATGTTCATACAAATTTAATATAAATAAGAAACTTTAAAGTATATTTTCTTCAAAAGTTAAGGAAATTCGCCTTTACTTCTCAGGCCCTCGTATGCATTTTCATTTTCCAGATTCTTCTGTCGGAGACCAACAGCCTGCCTGAGACGACCATATCTGTCGACACATCTCTGCCTGCAGCAGAAGATCAAGCGTCACTATCTGATCAGGCGTGGGATGAGTACCAGGTACATTTTTCGTTACTAGTAGAGATATACCATTAATTTTTTTTATTAAATTGTAGTGCATAACCTACAGACTAATCTGGGGTTAAAAATGTCCTGTTATTTTTTAAATCTTTGTAATAAAAAAGATTTTTCTGCAAAAAAAAAAAAAAAAGATTGCAAATTGATAAAAATTTAACAATAAAAAATCTGTTGGTATATTTTTTTAATTAAACTTTAACCTCTGTTTAATCTCTAGATTATATACTATAATTTCATAAAAAAAAGTAATGGTAAAAGGTGCATTAAAGTTTAAAATATCATGTTTTAAGAAAATCAAAGTTAAAGATAAGTCTTTTATAGTTAACATTGATTTTTTGCTTTTTTAAAACAAAATATAACATACTTCTAATTTGAGTAGAAGCAAAAGTAATATATCAATGGAAAGACAAAAAAATATAGAGTTGGGTCATGACCCCAGTTATGACCACCTTAAGCATTTTTCAAGATTGGTGAATTTTTTTTTTTTCAATACTAAAAAAGTATCACAATATTTTGAAAATAATATCCAATATATTTTAAAGTGTTCAGAATAATCCTGTATAGTCAAACAAATTTTCTAAACCATACTTTATTTTATATAATTTACTTGATATTTTGTTGACATTTTCCCCATGTATGACCTCTTCAAATAATTTATAAAAAGTATACTTATGAAAAGCACAAAAAGAATATTTCATTAGAAATAATTTTAATTCTAAACAGATACAAATTTAGACTTGCTATCATATATTAGCTTTCTTTGTTCATATTTTTCTTGAAATAAACTACATAGGTCTAGCTAAAATCAACAGTTAGCTATTATTAATAATTTTCCAAAATTTTCCCATTCCCCCCCCAAAGACATCAACAGTTCCAGAAAACTTGTTCCGCAGAACTACGTCCTTTTTTCAATTAGTGTGCGTTTACTTAATTAACTATGTCATGTTTATGGTGGTAATGTCATTTTCTATGCAAGTAAAACATGTTTTTCAAAATTTAAGCTCTTCAAGCACTGAATCTCGAATTCCTTCTCCCAGAAAATTTCCTTACTATACCACAGAGCCTACATTTATGTATAAGTTAACAATATTAAAATATTAACAAAAACATAGTTTTCCTTTACTTTCTTTATTAATGTCCAATTTCTTGACCACTCTCTTCGACTTAAAAAGCATTTATAGGCCTATATAGCTATAAATATAATTGATAATTGAAAAACTCACAAATTGTGGCCATTAATTTTTTTGTATTTAGTATCTTGCATTTATAAACACGTAACTTTTTAACTAGATGTGCAATTTCTCGCAAAGATTAAATTTTTATTCTTTAGGCCTACTTGTAGCAGATGAAATTTTCTTAGCAAAATAAATATCTAGTAATTTAACCCTAGTATTGACTTTAAAAGATTAATAGCCTGTCATTTATAAAAATAATCTTTTTTGTTGCCAAGAAATTTGATTATAATATTACATAAACATATAGTGGCCATAACTGGAAACTCAGATTTGAAATGGACTCCAATTATGGGCACTCGAATGTTTTTTTGTAAAATTTATTTACACTTATTATAATTGAAAATAATGAAACAGCAAGATTCTATCTCTTATTTTTAAATGCTATATAAAACCTTCCAATTATAAAAAGATTTGATGGATTGAAGATTATGCTTATTGAAATTGTTAAGAAATCCATCAAGCAAAAAAAATCCCCAATTTTCTTGTCATTTGCTATTAGGCGTCCACCCTAAATTGAAATAAAAATCTCAAAATCGAATGTTTTATTGTAAAGTACCCCTTTGCTGAATTTTCAATTAGCTGGCTTAACCCTGGTCCAGTCAAGCAAGAGTCTTCTGTATTATATATTCAGGGTTTCCGCGCTTATGGAAAGTCATGAATTTTTTACATTGGGTAATTTTTGTCATGGAAAGTCATGATTTTGAGCAAAAAACGACCATAAGTCATGGGAAAACAGCGAATGTCTTGGATTGCTAAACATTTTAATTAAAATCATGCGACTATGACGTCATAAACAGCAAGATCGCTATTCGTCTCTTCGATGATCCATCTACGTTTTTATTTACGTTTTGACAGAACAATGGTCACAGTCAAACAAGATTCCCACAGTTATTAAAAGTGCTTAATATTTTTTAACTTGTTTTCAAGGTCTTGAAAATGCTTAGAGGTTCTTAAAAGCCCTTGAAAATGCTTTGAGGTCCTTAAAAGTCCTTAATTTTTGTGGACGTAGTTCGCCCAACTGCAAAAGTTATAAAAATACAACTCAAACTTGCTATCACCGTGTGACCGCCACTTATCCACACCATATCGGAATCCTCTGACATATTTGTATTACACATGCGCCAACTTATAACTTTTTTGGTAGAATATACTTTATTAAAAATTTATAAATCGACATGATGCCTGAAAGCAATTTTTCAAATGTCCTTAAAAACATTTTTTAGGTCCATAAAAGTCATTGATTTTCATTCTGGAATTTGAGTGGAAACCCTGTTAAAAACCTTGACCAATGCAAACATTTCTGTACTCCAAACTTAAGACATCACACGAGTAAGGTCTCGTAGGTGAAAACATATAAGTCTCGTATAAGAACTAAATTGAACTGATTTGATAAGCTTACATTTACAATTTGATTTTTTTTTTCTTTTGTCTTCGTTCTTAACACAGTGCACTATGGTTTGCATTGTTGGTATCAAAACATTTGATTTTTTATTATATAATTTAATATGTTATTATTGGCTTATACTTTCTTCAAATATATCCTTATTATCAAAGATTGATTAGTTTTTCAAAGAATGGAAAATTGTTTCACCCTTTTTCTTCTGATTTCTGAGGATCTTTGTTACTGAAACAAGGATTTTTTACTTATTATTAAATAAAACTTAATAGAAATCATTCTATGGTATGGTCTTAATAAAATTCATTCAGATTTTTTTTTTGTGATGCGATTTCTTGATTCATGTAAAATTATTTGCTTTGGTTTTGGGAAGTCATGGATTCGCAACATTTTATTTTGGCAGAAACCTTGTGTATTGCAAAACGCATGCTTTTGAATTTTTAATTGTTTGCAAGTTAGTGTCTTCAATAGCTTTAGAAAAATATTTGCGTCCTGTGTTCAGGGATGTAAGAGCTGCTCCAATTGCGTCGAAGTGCGCCAAGTTGACTACCCTGCTCCAAACTGCGCTAAAAACCTCTTTTCGGTTAAGATTGCGCCGAACTGCACCAAAAAATCATTTTTTGACTTCAAAAACTACTTGGCGAGAATTTTAAATTGAAATTTTTCAAAATTATCATGGAACGTCGCCAACAAAGCGATAAAGAGTATTTTGCACTTCAAGGGCGTTTTTCGTCAGTTAACATGCCGGAAAGGTTTCGCACTTGAAAATACATATTACAATCTCTCAGTTTTGTTGTAGGTTTTTCAAACTATAAAGAAATAGTAAATGAATCTGTGTGCATCTGATTTAAATCTGTTTTCTTGGCTGATTTTAGTTATAGAAAATTAATACTTTTTTGTTATACTTGTGGCGACCTCAAATATCAGATAATGCTTCTGTGCACTTGAGTACTCTTTTGCACAGAGGTAACGCATCTGTCTCCAGATACCGTGGTCCTCGGATCGAAACACCGTCGCCCGCAGCGAAAGCTTAACGCTTGAATGATGACCCGGACTAAAACGAATCATGCTGCCATCTGTCGGCGCTTCTGAAAGGAGAAACTACATTGCAACAAGCGATCACATACGCAACTCGCCTGCAACACCGCAACAAGCGGACACAACGATGCAACTAGCATCACAAAACTTCCAACTCCGATCAGACGTTGATCAGAACAACAACATCGCTCCTTCGTCGCTGGGAGGAGGCTGTGTGGCGACCTCAAATATCAGATAATGCTTCTGTGCACAGGAGTACTCTTTTGCACAGAGGTAACGCATCTGTCTCCAGATACCGTGGTCCTCGGATCGAAACACCGTCGCCCGCAGCGAAAGCTTAACGCTTTAATGATGACCCGGACTAAAACAAATCATGCTGCCATCTGTCGGCGCTTCTGAAAGGAGAAACTACATTGCAACAAGCGATCACATACGCAACTCGCCTGCAACACCGCAACAAGCGGACACAACGATGCAACTAGCATCACAAAACTTCCAACTCCGATCAGACGTTGATCAGAACAACAACATCGCTCCTTCGTCGCTGGGAGGAGGCTGTGTGGCGACCTCAAATATCAGATAATGCTTCTGTGCACAGGAGTACTCTTTTGCACAGAGGTAACGCATCTGTCTCCAGATACCATGGTCCTCGGATCGAAACACCGTCACCCGCAGCGAAAGCTTAACGCTTTATACTTATAGAATACATGATTATTTTTGGAATTTTTTTTTTTAACCGAGGCTCCGTGCTAAGAATAGAATACAAGTATTGTATTTTTCACACAAGCAATCTTAGTGCATCTGGTTTAGATTTGCACTCTTGCCTGGTTTCAATAATAAAGAAATACATAGCTTTCTTTAAGCTAAAAGAAAATGCAAATATTTTTTTTTAAATTCTAAACTTCTTAATCCAATTGACAGCCCCCCTCCCTAAACACTTCCGGGCTTAATTTCTAAGTCATCGGTAAAACGGGATTTGAATTTTGAACTTGCCGTGGTGATTAGGTGGAAGGATTGGTGACTATTAGTAAATGATTTTTTTTCAACCCTGGATATTGGATCATGATTTTGACTTGCCAACGAACAGGAAAGCGCATATTACGTCATTTTTTTATGGTAGCCAATTCCCTGAAAAAGCGCCAAGTCGTATCATAGATAGACTAGAAATTCTACAAAGAACTTGAATGGGGGGGGGGGGGATTTAAGCTATGTCTCCATTTAAAAAAAAAATAAGGATTTCTTGTATTTATAAATATTTGTTCCTTTAAATTAGCGGTAGGAAAGATCAGGGATTCGCGGCAGAGTAAGCCCCTAGCGCCGTTAAACTTCAACCAACCAAACAGGGATTTGCGCATTGTATTCAAACTGTAGAAGGCATGAAATCAATCTTTATGCATCCAATTTGGATATTTTTTTCTTGCCTGTTTGTAACTAAAAATAATATATATATTTCTTAATACTTTAAGAGTGCATGATTATTTTTTAGCATATATTTAAAAAAAAACTAACCAAATGTGTCTTTTTTGTATGGATTACACAAAACACAGACTTAAGATCATTTTGTTTCTATTGACCTTGAGATTTCACTTGGGAACCCTCTATAATCCATTTAGACAATGGAGAGTGTTAGAAAACAAACCACTACAAAAACTACTATATTTCATCTTACCTTGTTTTAATTTATTATTTCATTACATTAGAAGTTATTTTTTTATATAAATTAAATGCTAGTATAATTGTCAAATTTCAGTTAGAGATTTAAAAAAAAAATTATCTTCCAATAAACAAATAGCCCTAAAAAAAATTGCTAAGTGAAGCTATCAGTCCAAACAAGTTATGAAATCTAATGCTTGCCGCTAAGCAGCCTTGTTTCACTTTTTTTGCAGTGGGGGGGAGTACTTTGTATCGAATTAAGTTGTTTTGGATTATTGGGAAGAAGTTCTATAGGTAAGTGGTACTAGGCAGACTAGAGTTTTTAAACAAAAAAATCTTATTTCATCAGTTGTTAAAAGTAGCTCTAACTGGGATTATTTCGAAAAACTTTCAGTGATGAACCAAACCTTACGATTGGTTGGTTAGTTTTTGTGGCGCAAAAGCAACACTAGGGCCATGCTGTGCCCCGAACCTTATGATATCATGTCATCATTGAAAACTTCCTAATATTTTAATTGTTGGCAAAGAGGTTAATAAATGTCATGCTTTTTAATTTATTTGTTGAGTAATGCAATCAAATTAATTAATGTAAATTTAGAATGCAAACATATTTAATAATGAACAAGTTACACTTTTTTTTTACTTTAAATTAATTTGAAATATCAAGGTTGAAATATACAAAAATATGTGCTGCATCAGTAATTTAAATGCAATAATTTACTGCTCCAAAATCGTATTTTTACTGCTCCGACATTGCTCCAAAATCACATTTTGGCACTTGCATCACTGTGTGTTTGTTCAAGTGTAAAATCACCAAAAATGCTGATAGATTGAAAATGTGAGAGTAAAGAAAAAATTAAACTACATGTTTCTTCTGTTTTCCTCTAAGATTTCAAAAAATAATTTACAAGGAGCATTTCTAGAATATAGTTATTGTATCTGTTTATGACTTATCGAGTGTTCCATGTCCACAGGACCCCCCTTACTTGAGCGAGCCTTACTCTGAACAGACAGTGGATGAAGACGAGGTTCGCAGGCTGATCAGCTTCGGTGACGACTACAGAGCAACTCTGGGCAGCTATTCGGACGGGTCGTCGGTTAGTCTGCGGCCACCCAAGCAGCAGCACAGGAGAACTAAAGGCTCACTTACCAAGGTCAGAATAATATTCGAAGTGTGGGGGTGTATTCTGCTTGATAATGTTGACGTTTATTTAATTTAATTGATGTACTGTGTTAAGAAGCTCTTTAAATTTGTTTAATTCAACTTATTTACCGATGGCAATTTTACATACAAGCTCAGTTTGACGCAACGTAAAATTGTTAAAAAATCTTTGATCTGTCGTAAATCTGAAAATTCAAATGCCAACACGAAATGTTCTTTTCAATAATTTGCGAATACCCATGAAATTACCAATCTTCTTAATAATGGTCATTTTTGCCAAGTATTTCGCTGTTGTAATAATATTCCATTTTTTGCAATACTTTGAATGTAGTTTAAAAAATTATTATAATGTTATTCACCTGTTTATTATATAATTGTTTAGATTTTTTGTTCTCTAAATGTTGGTTTGACAAGTGCAATTTTTGGAATTTCTATTTCAAATTTGTGTTCCATCACTTTTTTTTTGGCGGGGGCTTTCTTTCTGCTTTGAAACGATACATAATCACTAAATACGCTAGAAATAAATCTTTTAAGGTGGATATTTTTATATAGTTTATTTTTTTTTACTGAAATTTTGGTTTTACTGAAAAGTACTGAAGACATAGAATTTTTTTACAGATGGCAAAAGTTTGGCATCTTTGCTTATAAATACACTGAAGAGCCAGGAAAACTGGTACACCTGCCTAATATCGTGTAAAGCCCCCCCATGAGCACACAGAACGGCTTAGACAGGATGTGGCCTGGATTTGAAGGTATCCTGGAGGTAATACGCACCATGAATCTTGCAAGGCAGTCGCAAATCCATAGAAATGCGAGGTGGTGAAGCTCTTTTCTGAACAACACGTTGCAAGATATCCCAGACATGCTCATGTGTGTGGATTTAGGTTTGCCAATTGAAATGTCTTAAGTCAGAAGAGTGTTGCTGGAGCCAGTTTGTAGTAACTCTCGATGTGTGGGGTGACGCATTGTCCTGCAGAAATTGTTCAAGTCCGTTCAATTGCACAATGAACGTGAATGGGTGTATCTGATCAGACAGGATGCATACGTACCTGTCGCCTGTTAGTGTCGTCTCTAGACGTACCTGGGGTCTATTGCACCAACTACACAAGCCCCATTCCATCACAGAGGCTTCACCAGCTTAAACAGTTCCCTGTAGGCATGTAGGGTTCATAGATTCATGAGGTTGTCTCCATACGTGTGCATGTCTATCTGCCCAATTCAATTTAAAAAGAGAATAATCGGATCAGACAACGTGTTGCCAGTCATAGTGGCAACAGTCCAATATTGATATTGGCGGGCCCAGGTGAGGCGTAAAGCCTTGTTCTGTGTAGTCAACAACGGTACATGAGTGGACTTTCGGTTTCAAAAGCTCCTGTAAATGATGGACCCTTGAACTGATCGCTCGCTGACAGCAGTTGATGACCCAGCATTAAAATCCACTGCAATTTGTAGAAGTGTTGCACGTCTATCTTGTTTAAGGATTCTCCTTAGTCGTCTATGGTCTCGTTCTTTCCAGGTCTTTTTCCGGCCACACCGATGTCTGAGATTTGAAATTTTACCTGTTAATTGACATTTATGGTACACTCATGAAATAGTTGTTCTCGAAAATCTAAATTTCTTTGCTATCTTGGAGATACTATGTACCATCTCTCGTTCAACGACTATATCGCCACGTTGAAAGCCACTTAAATCTTGATAACCTGTCATTGTAGCAACAGGAATCGATCGAACAGTTTTGTCAGACGCCTGTTGTCTTTCATGGGTGATTTCGATCTCATCGTGTGACGATGATTGGCTGCATACCTCCGTTATTTGCATATGCATGCCTATATCAGTTTTTCTGGCTCTTCAGTGTAATAATAGTAATTCAATTTTTCTTCAGTGTTATTTGCCAAACCCATCTCCTTTCTCTCTCTCCAAGCGTATCTGAAATGTTTCTTCATATTTTATTAAACTAAAAGAAAATGCTTAACTTTTAATCACTTAGCCGAAGAATAAAAAATGGTTTGTTTCCTATAACCCTATTTACCTTAAAATTACATTGCAAAAATTACAACTCTTAAAGTTTCTTTTTTGACTTTTTAAAAAAATTGATTACGTAAAAAACCTTCGTTAAAGCAATTAATTGATTATCGCGTAATGAGCAAATAAACCTGAAGAAAAATTATAAATGCCTACTGAAATACCCAATTTCAGTAAATACCTGATATATCCAGGATATTGATCCACAAAAATCAATTTACCCAAGTATTTTACCAAGTACGTAAGATATAATTTTAGTTTTTCAATTCTGTGACTTTGCTATCATTTGGTTTCTTATGTTTGCTCTTCTTAAGTTTTTTTTTTACTTTCAATCCAAAATTCTGTCTTAGTTATGTTTATTATTTTTACAAATTCTGAAACATCAAGGAGTTGTTTCTCAAAACATATAGTTATTTTGATTATTCTACAATTAACAACATCTCATGTTGTAATTACTGCATTTTTTTTGGTATTGTTAGTTCTATCGATTCCGTCATGGTGGAAGCGCCAAGCAAAAATGTCTTCTCTTTTATTTGATATTTATAGTCTGTAAAAATACTGTTTTCTTTATTTGTGGACGGTTGGTAAAATTTAACATTGCAATTTTTCCCCATGTAATCACAATTTGATAATAAAAATTTTAAGTACCTTATATTTTAAATTGGAAATAAAAGTTTCATTAAATTATTTTTGCTGAATAAATCGAAATATATCATTTGAAATAATAATACAATATTGAAATATGTACTAGGCTTAGCAGTAGTGAACATAATGTACTGGTCCTACATTAAAAATAGTATTTTTTTATTTATTTTTTTTACAGTTAGAAAAAGCAGTGCCCTTATAGCAGATTTATAAAATCTGCTGTTAGAGGCTTGCTGTACCAAGCATGTAGTGAATGAATAATGCATGTTCAACTCTAGTTTTTATATGCTCCTGGCATATAAGGCAACTGATTTTTTTATAATATTGTTATCAACATCTCATTGTAAGATAATCTAAATCATCTAGTTAGAAATAAAATATTAGGAAGAATTTTTGAATTTTGAAAATATTTCTGGTTTCACTTGGGACTTGTTTTTACTCGTCACTGTAGGTTTGAAGAATTCCATAAAAAAAAATTTTAAAAATAATTAAATAGCATGATATATTTCATTATGAAAATTCAACTCGTAAAACAGCAGTTGTGCATTTAGCTTAAATAATCATTTAATGACAATTTTCCAGTGGTAATAAAATAAACTAATTTTTCTTTTGCTTTTAAGAGTTTGCACACACATATCAGGAATTTCTCTTGCTTGCATCTGTCTTCAAAACTAAGTCTTTTGATTCAATTACTTATGCAAAAAATAAAAAAAAAGGTTTGTTTCCATTATCATGGGCAAAAGTATTAGGATGGGTAGGTAGGAAAAAGTTTGGGTTTTTTTTGCTAAATATTTTTAGCATATACGCAAAAGGAAATATTATCCGTGTATTAATGTTAGATTTAAAATTAATCAGAGGTGTGAACAGTGAGGCAAAATACTTATATATATTTCCAAACAAAAACGTGATATGGATATCAATACCCAGTTTGCTGTCAATTGGCATCAATTGGCAAGGCTGCAGCTGATATATGCTGCTCTAAGGAAACCAGTTTGGCAAGCACTTATCAAACTATTAATCGATTATGCTATCGCTGAGACATCGTAATCATTCTGAGACATCGTAATCGTTTTAACAAACAAAGTATTTTTTTTTTAATGAAATTTAAAAAGAAAAAAACTTGAGTGTCAGAATTTTTGTATTATAATTTATTACAGGAAATAAACCAGTTTTTTTTATTTGTCCTTATGTAAGATAACCTGTTAAAAATTTTACATCAGGCTTTTTGACTTCTTTAACTTTCCGTATTTCTTATTTGAACGTTCTGTCTCTTTGACGTTTCCACTTCCTCCTGCAGTCGAATGGCGATGAAAGCTTTCGAGCAGTTTCGTCCGACACCAACTCCGACACGGAGGACTTCCACTACATTCTCAAAACGAGCAGCCGCACCTTGGAATTTGTGAACAATAGCCTTGAGGAGGAGTCCACAACCAGATATGTAAGAAAGGCCACTTTCTTATGTTCATTTTCGTCTTATCTCTAGTAAGCGCTCTCTGTTGAATTGGTGGCGGCTGAGTCATGGGGTACAGCCGGGCTGCATCTAAATTATTAGTTTAAAATTTACTAATTTCTAGTTAACTTTGATTATTTATTTTACAAATTTTCTTAAATGTAGATTAGAATCGCAAATAAAGATGGAATTTCTACGGTAGATAAAAAATATCTTCGTCTTTTGGTTTTCTATGAGACATGATCTCTTTATAGTTTTAGCTATTCTACAGAGTGGCCACAGAACCTGGAAATCGGGGAAATGTCAGGGAGCTTTCTGATTCTGGAAAAAATCAGGGAAATATCAGGGAACTTTTTAAAATTTCATGAAAATCAGGGAAATTTTTTATTGTTAAAGGCACGTTCCTCCATATTTTGGCGCTATTTAGATGGAGATTTGTAGGGGTAAGCCGTTAGAAGTTAAAAGTTATGGAATAATTTAAACTTTTTTTTACCATCAAAACTGTTTTTTTTTTTTTTAAATTGCTTATCATCTCTTTAGAATACATGTTCTATTTGATCATGGTGTCTAGACATCTGAAAAACCTGAGAAAATTGGGGAAATTTGGAAAAAAGTTTGCCCTAAAATCAGGGAATTTTTTAGAAATCTGTCAGAGAATTATCGGGGAACTTTTTTTCCTGAATTTTGTGGGTACCCTGTTCTACTGTTAAATGTTACAAATTGATAAAAACGAAGTAACAAAAAATAAAGTACCAAATTAAAAAGTAAAATTACCAATATACAGGGGTCGCAGACGTCCTATATGTCCTATAAATCCTATATTTTTTTAAAAATCGGTAAAAACGTCCTATATTGTCCTATATTTTAAAATTGTCCTATATATCCTATATTTCTACATTGATTCGATCTATATTTTCTTCGAATTCGTAATAACGGCGCCGTTTGTTGCCATTTTTTAATATTTCGGATTCTTTGGCGCGATCGTAGGTGAAAAAGACTTGACAAAAACGATGTTTGTAACTGCGGCGCAGCGTTTTATCTCTTGTGACGTCACGTGCTACATAACCTACAACTCAACTGGACCGGCGGGAGTTGTAAACATGTGAACATTTCAATAACAATCGGTCGTGGGCTCCCGATAGCCTAGACGGTATAGTATCGAGCTCGTAACCGGAGGGTTGCGGGTTCTGTCCTCGGTCCGCGAAATATCGGTGTGTACCTAATGGGGGCTGGTGCACATTAAACTGTTGTGGCCTCAATGTCCTCTCGTTGGTGAGGTGGGGTCGGAGAGAGGGGTTTACACTAGAAGATTTCGATCTCGTTTTCTTCTAGATGCTCAAAATTACGAGACGTATTTGGCTGTGTTAAGCACTTTATAAGTGGCAGAAATAGACAGTCGGTGGTTTCAAAACAAAACAATCGGTCGTGAATTTCTGATCTGATTTCTCCTCCAACGTAATAAATTAATTGGCCATAATGCAGAGAGAGATGCAACAAAAGAACTCTGCCTCGGGAAAAACGGATAAAAACAACTTGGGATTAACTTGCAGGACTACTAAAGAACATTTTGAGTGCTTAGTCAATAATTGATGAAGGAAACAAAAGGGTTAAGATTTACTGTATGATGTCGGATGGCGATTTTTTTATTCCGAATCCTGTACGGATTCTGCGTCATGAATTGTTTACATCAAACCGCTCCAAATTGTGGCAACCATAGGCAGTTACTTATCTTGTTCTTAAAAATGGCAGGGCTGCCATTTTTTTGCGAAAATCGCCTTGGCGCAGAATTCGTACCAGATTCGAAATATTCGCCACGATTTTTTCATAAAAGTCGCCAAAATTGAAAATTACGTCAATACGTTGTGTTGTCAAATCCAAACGATCACTAGGGTTGCTTTAAAACCAAGTGCCGGGTTCGCCACATTCGGCGATAAATCTCCCACTTTTCGCCGCCAATCCAGCCGACACTGAACAGTAAATCTGAATCAACAAAAGAGTGCAAACAGGGATAAAAAGAAAATACTTAAAGAAATTGGAACAGTTAAAAATGCTGGAAGCAAAAGACTCATGATTGCAAATAATGTAATTAATAAAACTTGATTTAGGGATGGAATATTGAGGCAATAACTGACCACTTATTCAGGATCAGGCGATTTCTTTTTTTTAAAGGTGTGTTTTCTATTCTCTTAAATTCAATATAACGAGTATATAAATGTATAACGAGTTAATTTTGAAGTTCAGTAGCAACTGTGTGCAATTATTTGATGTTTTATATTGTCCTATATTTTTTTTGAAAAAATCCTATATATTCTTATTTTGTCACTTTGACCCCTGAATATAACTTAAAGTATAAATATTTATTTTGAAAACTGTATTGAGAAACAAGTGAATAATCAATTGTTTTGATTGGAGACATCGTTTAATGATAATCTAACTTGCTTTCAAATAGCCTCGGATAACATGAACAGTGTTATTTTTTGGTAAAATTTTAGAAAACATTAATTTACATTACAAAAGTCTAAGGTGCATTGTTTCAATCCCTGGTTAGGCATGGGTTTTTGTTGTAGTTTGTTGAACTGTAGGTCTAGGCCTGATTATCCAATATTGTATAGAGAGTACAAACCGATCTTGATCTGTTGAGTTTCAATATGTGACGTTATGTTGCTGTTTTTATAAATAAACTCATTTTAAGTTGTACTCAAAACTTACAAGTGTCATCAAATATATTTTTCCATTATTTTAGAAATGAAATTTCCCATTATGATCTACTGATATTT
This sequence comes from Linyphia triangularis, assembly GCA_963978545.1. Classification (NCBI taxonomy): domain Eukaryota; kingdom Metazoa; phylum Arthropoda; class Arachnida; order Araneae; family Linyphiidae; genus Linyphia; species Linyphia triangularis. The sequence continues at coordinate 3,909,506 of OZ021732.1, forward strand.
TAACCTAATATATTTTCTTTAATATTGGTTAATTTTTTTTCTCAATTTGCAAGTTAAAGATTAATTTATCTTTGAAATCAAAATGTATTAAATGGTTTATGCATAAATCAGAATTAAAAGTAATGAGTTTTTTTTTCTTTCTAATTAAGAATGCATTGCATCCATTTCTTACTTTAATTACGTTTTCTATTCCAACCTTTTTCTAGGCAGAACTAGTTGCCACCTGTCAAACCAACCTGTGCCTCTTAAAGGAGATCGCTTCTGCGAGAAGCGAGCTGGAATCTGTTTCAAAAGAAGACATCCTCAAATTGCAAGGTTACTTAATGCTTTTTCTTCATATACAGAGAGCCATGTCAAAGAATGATCGGAGTCCAATTTTTTCATAATTGAGGTTTCCCCGCCATCTGCAAGGTCATAAGCAGATGGTTTAACCATGCGGAATCCTCTGACAAATACATAACATGATAAATTTTTAGCAAGCATTTACCTCAACCCTGATACAAGCTCTGGGACTTGAAATTATAAACCAGCTTTTCTGAAGAATTGAGAAAAACGGACTCTGATCGATCTTTGCCGTAGTCCTTCATATTTCTTCAACTATCTCAAATAATACCTTCTTCTTCACAGTTTATGATTTATGGGGGTCCAGCACCAAATGTAAAATTAAAAAAAAAATATTTATAAATATTTGTATGTCTAAAATTTATCTTGATACTATTTATGTCTCTTGAGATAATTTTTTTTTTTTAAAATATTGTGTTTATTTAATTTTTTAAAAAAATTAAAAACCTAGAAAAATTCATAATAATTGATGTTTGAGTATTTTAATAAAAGTCTAGAAAAAATAATTTTTGTTTCTAAGTGAAAGCTTTCTGTAATACAAAATTTCTTAAAGAAAATATTGTCTTCACAGAATATTAACGGGTGGATTAGAATTTTTTTTAAAAAAATCTCAAAAGTTAAATAATCGAAATGTTTTTTTTTTTTTTTTTTAATTTTCGAGCTAGAAATCCGAAACTTTTACCAAGTGTTTATGATGTAAATTCTTTATTGCACGGATGAGATTATTCCGCTTTTTTGTATTTTTAAGGACAATCCATTTTTTTCCCTCTTTTTTTTTTTTTTTTTTTTTTTTCCCCCTTCTCATGGAATTCCATTTTTTTCACGACAATTTTTCCTTTTTTCTTCAACTGTAGATTTTTACTTTTTTTTTCCGAAAATTCCGCTGAACAAAAGAAATCTTCCGTTTTCGAAAGGAAATTCTCGAAAAATATGCTCGACCCCGCGGCATAACTCTTACTGGCGAGGAAACCAGTTGATTCATCCTCATCGCCGGAAAACGCATGGAATTATATCAAATCCCCTGCAATGTTGAAATCCACTTCGAAAGAGGGGAACATTTTCTATTGCGAACACTATCGCCGAGGATTACGCTGTTGCGTGATGATCATTTTCTTCGGATGTTATGCCGATATAGTAGTCGCTGATGTTAGTGCAAAGATTTGCACGTATCAGACATGGTACAGTTAAACTGAAAATCGGATTTCAGCTTTTTTTTTTTACTAAAATTTTGATGATTCCTGAAATCGATACAGATTTGCATTACAATTTTATTGGGTTTCTTGCAAGTTATACAACAACGGAACTTGCGTACGTTCAGAACTCCCTAACCCAGTCACTTTACACGTAGCTGCAATTTTCCCGGTCATCAGAGTACAGCAATTAGGCTTTCTGGGTCGCGAGGTTACACTGAACGTAGATTGAATATTCCCGGTCAGCCGACTACCGCAGTTCGGCTTTCTGGGTCGCGAGGTCACTTTACACGTAGCTGCAATTTTCCCGGTCATCAGAGTACAGCAATTAGGCTTTCTGGGTCGCGAGGTTACACTGAACGTAGATTGAATATTCCCGGTCAGCCGACTACCGCAGTTCGGCTTTCTGGGTCGCGAGGTCACTTTACACGTAGCTGCAATTTTCCCGGTCATCAGAGTACAGCAATTAGGCTTTCTGGGTCGCGAGGTTACACTGAACGTAGATTGAATATTCCCGGTCAGCCGACTACCGCAGTTCGGCTTTCTGGGTCGCGAGGTCACTTTACACGTAGCTGCAATTTTCCCGGTTGCAGAGTACAGCAGTTCGGCTTTCTGGGTCGCGAGGTCACTTAACACGTAGCTGCAATTTTCCTGGTCAGCCGAGTACCGCAGTTCGGCTTTTCGGGTCACGAGGTCACACTATATATACGTAGATTGAATGTTCCCGGTTAGCCTAGTACCACAGTTCGGCTTTCTGGGTCGCGAGGTCACTATACACGTAGCTGGAATTTTCCTGGTCAGCCGAGTACCGCAGTTCGGCTTTCCGGGTCGCGAGGTCACATTATATGTAGATTGAATTTTCCCGGTAAGCCGAGTACCGCAGTTCGGCTCTCTGGGTCGCGAGGTCACTTTACACATAGCTGCAATTTTCCCGGTCAGCAGAGTACAGCAGTTCGGCTTTCTGGGTCGCGAGGTCACTTAACACGTAGCTGGAATTTTCCTGGTCAGCCGAGTACCGCAGTTCGGCTTTTCGGGTTGCGAGGTCACACTATATATACGTAGATTGAATGTTCCCGGTTAGCCTAGTTCCACAGTTCGGCTTTCTGGGTCGCGAGGTCACTATACACGTAGCTGGAATTTTCCTGGTCAGCCGAGTACCGCAGTTCGGCCTTCCGGGTCGCGAGGTCACACTATATGTAGATTGAATTTTCCCGGTAAACCGAGTACCGCAGTTCGGCTCTCTGGGTCGCGAGGTCACTTTACACGTAGCTGCAATTTTCCCGGTCAGCAGAGTACAGCAGTTCGGATTTCTGGGTCGCGAGGTCACTTAACACGTAGCTGCAATTTTCCTGGTCAGCCGAGTACCGCAGTTCGGCTTTTCGGGTCGCGAGGTCACACTATATATACGTAGATTGAATGTTCCGGGTTAGCCTAGTACCACAGTTCGGCTTTCTGGGTCGCGAGGTCACTATACACGTAGCTGGAATTTTCCTGGTCAGCCGAGTACCGCAGTTCGGCTTTCCGGGTCGCGAGGTCACACTATATGTAGATTGAATTTTCCCGGTAAGCCGAGTACCGCAGTTCGGCTCTCTGGGTCGCGAGGTCACTTTACACATAGCTGCAATTTTCCCGGTCAGCAGAGTACAGCAGTTCGGCTTTCTGGGTCGCGAGGTCACTTAACACGTAGCTGCAATTTTCCTGGTCAGCCGAGTACCGCAGTTCGGCTTTTCGGGTCGCGAGGTCACACTATATATACGTAGATTGAATGTTCCCGGTTAGCCTAGTACCACAGTTCGGCTTTCTGGGTCGCGAGGTCACTATACACGTAGCTGGAATTTTCCTGGTCAGCCGAGTACCGCAGTTCGGCTTTCCGGGTCGCGAGGTCACACTATATGTAGATTGAATTTTCCCGGTAAGCCGAGTACCGCAGTTCGGCTCTCTGGGTCGCGAGGTCACTTTACACGTAGCTGCAATTTTCCCGGTTAGCCTAGTTCCACAGTTCGGCTTTCTGGGTCGCGAGGTCACTATACACGTAGCTGGAATTTTCTGGTCAGCCGAGTACCGCAGTTCGGCTTTCCGGGTCGCGAGGTCACACTATATGTAGATTGAATTTTCCCGGTAAGCCGAGTACCGCAGTTCGGCTCTCTGGGTCGCGAGGTCACTTTACACATAGCTGCAATTTTCCCGGTCAGCAGAGTACAGCAGTTCGGCTTTCTGGGTCGCGAGGTCACTTAACACGTAGCTGGAATTTTCCTGGTCAGCCGAGTACCGCAGTTCGGCTTTCCGGGTCGCGAGGTCACACTATATGTAGATTGAATTTTCCCGGTAAGCCGAGTACCGCAGTTCGGCTCTCTGGGTCGCGAGGTCACTTTACACATAGCTGCAATTTTCCCGGTCAGCAGAGTACAGCAGTTCGGCTTTCTGGGTCGCGAGGTCACTTAACACGTAGCTGGAATTTTCCTGGTCAGCCGAGTACCGCAGTTCGGCTTTTCGGGTTGCGAGGTCACACTATATATACGTAGATTGAATGTTCCCGGTTAGCCTAGTTCCACAGTTCGGCTTTCTGGGTCGCGAGGTCACTATACACATAGCTGGAATTTTCCTGGTCAGCCGAGTACCGCAGTTCGGCTTTCCGGGTCGCGAGGTCACACTATATGTAGATTGAATTTTCCCGGTAAACCGAGTACCGCAGTTCGGCTCTCTGGGTCGCGAGGTCACTTTACACGTAGCTGCAATTTTCCCGGTCAGCAGAGTACAGCAGTTCGGCTTTCTGGGTCGCGAGGTCACTTAACACGTAGCTGCAATTTTCCTGGTCAGCCGAGTACCGCAGTTCGGCTTTTCGGGTCGCGAGGTCACACTATATATACGTAGATTGAATGTTCCCGGTTAGCCTAGTACCACAGTTCGGCTTTCTGGGTCGCGAGGTCACTATACACGTAGCTGGAATTTTCCTGGTCAGCCGAGTACCGCAGTTCGGCTTTCCGGGTCGCGAGGTCACACTATATGTAGATTGAATTTTCCCGGTAAGCCGAGTACCGCAGTTCGGCTTTCTGGGTCGCGAGGTCACTTTACACGTAGCTGCAATTTTCCCGGTTAGCCTAGTTCCACAGTTCGGCTTTCTGGGTCGCGAGGTCACTATACACGTAGCTGGAATTTTCCTGGTCAGCCGAGTACCGCAGTTCGGCTTTCCGGGTCGCGAGGTCACACTATATGTAGATTGAATTTTCCCGGTAAGCCGAGTACCGCAGTTCGGCTCTCTGGGTCGCGAGGTCACTTTACACGTAGCTGCAATTTTTCCGGTTAGCCTAGTTCCACAGTTCGGCTTTCTGGGGGGCGAGGTCACTATACACGTAGCTGGAATTTTCCTGGTCAGCCGAGTACCGCAGTTCGGCTTTCCGGGTCGCGAGGTCACACTATATATAGATTGAATTTTCCCGGTAAGCCAAGTACCGCAGGTCGGCTTTCTGGGTCGCGAGGTCACTTAACACGTAGCTGCAATTTTCCTGGTCAGCCGAGTACCGCAGTTCGGCTTTCCGGGTCGCGAGGTCACACTATATATAGATTGAATTTTCCCGGTAAGCCGAGTACCGCAGTTCGGCTCTCTGGGTCGCGAGGTCACTTTACACGTAGCTGCAATTTTCCCGGTCAGCAGAGTACAGCAGTTCGGCTTTCTGGGTCGCGAGGTCACTTAACACGTAGCTGCAATTTTCCTGGTCAACCGAGTACCGCAGTTCGGCTTTTCGGGTCGCGAGGTCACACTATATATACGTAGATTGAATGTTCCTGGTTAGCCTAGTTCCACAGTTCGGCTTTCTGGGTCGCGAGGTCACTATACACGTAGCTGGAATTTTCCTGGTCAGCCGAGTACCGCAGTTCGGCTTTCCGGGTCGCGAGGTCACACTATATGTAGATTGAATTTTCCCGGTAAACCGAGTACCGCAGTTCGGCTCTCTGGGTCGCGAGGTCACTTTACACGTAGCTGCAATTTTCCCGGTCAGCAGAGTACAGCAGTTCGGCTTTCTGGGTCGCGAGGTCACTTAACACGTAGCTGCAATTTTCCTGGTCAGCCGAGTACCGCAGTTCGGCTCTCTGGGTCGCGAGGTCACTTTACACGTAGCTGCAATTTCCCCGGTCAGCAGAGTACAGCAGTTCGGCTTTCTGGGTCGCGAGGTCACTTAACACGTAGCTGCAATTTTCCTGGTCAGCCGAGTACCGCAGTTCGGCTTTTCGGGTCGCGAGGTCACACTATATATACGTAGATTGAATGTTCCCGGTTGGCCTAGTACCACAGTTCGGCTTTCTGGGTCGCGAGGTCACTATACACGTAGCTGGAATTTTCCTGGTCAGCCGAGTACCGCAGTTCGGCTTTCCGGGTCGCGAGGTCACACTATATGTAGATTGAATTTTCCCGGTAAGCCGAGTACCGCAGTTCGGCTTTCTGGGTCGCGAGGTCACTTTACACGTAGCTGCAATTTTTCCGGTTAGCCTAGTTCCACAGTTCGGCTTTCTGGGTCGCGAGGTCACTTAACACGTAGCTGCAATTTTCCTGGTCAGCCGAGTACCGCAGTTCGGCTTTTCGGGTCGCGAGGTCACACTATATATACGTAGATTGAATGTTCCCGGTTGGCCTAGTACCACAGTTCGGCTTTCTGGGTCGCGAGGTCACTATACACGTAGCTGGAATTTTCCTGGTCAGCCGAGTACCGCAGTTCGGCTTTCCGGGTCGCGAGGTCACACTATATATAGATTGAATTTTCCCGGTAAGCCAAGTACCGCAGGTCGGCTTTCTGGGTCGCGAGGTCACTTTACACGTAGCCGTAATTTTCCCGGTCAGCCGAGTACAGCAGTTAGACTTTCTAGGTCGCGAGGTTACACTGAACGTAGACTGAATATTCCCGGTCAGCCGATTACCGCAGTTTGGCTTTCGGGATCGCGAGGTCACACTGCACGTAATCGAAATTTTCCCGGTTAGCTGCGTACCGCAGTTCGGCTTTTCAGATCGCGAGGTCATACGATACGTAGTTAGAATTTTCCTGGTCAGCCGAGTACCGCTGTTCGGCTTTCTGCGTCGCGAGGTCATTTTACACGCAGCTGCCATTTTCTCGGTCAGCCGAGTACCGTAGTTCGGCTTTCTGGTATTCGATTTATCGCTATTGCTGAGGTGTATTCGGCGCTAACGCTGATATTTACGTTGGTGTGGTATTCATTTTCTCCGAGTGCTACGATGATTTGCGACGCTAATGCTGACATTATTGGCAAGTTTTGCGTTGTTATGACGGGCATTTTCGTCGAGTCTTTTTTCGATATAATAGCTCTGTAGTATTGAGAATTGCTCCAGTTAATTCGACGCTAGTGCTGATATTTTCGGTGGTATGATAGTAATTATTGCCGAGTGCTACGATATTGCAATATCCGAAATTTGCCCCGATATTACTGAGAAAATGTCGATGTTACTGCGATGAATTACGACGCTCAAGCAGACATTATTACAAATTATTGTGATGGTCATTTTGTTCGAGTCGTTCACCGACATATTAGAGCTGTTGAGAATGAGGAACTTTCACGTTTTTTTGGTTTTATTTTTAAATAAAAGTAGAGAAAAGAATCATGAAAAACAATACCATTCTTTCAAAAATTTGAGCTCGGATAGATAGTTAAAAAAATATTTAGTTTTTCACTTTGCGATTTGGCGGGAAAAAGCCACTTTTGCGTGAAACGTCAACTCGCAGATTATGAACCAGTTTAAAACCTGTTTTAGAAAGGGAATGAGTGAGGTTTCTCCTTCGTTTAGCAACTTGCGACCTCTGCGTAACCACGTCACGGTTTTTTATGCGTTTTTGGTCACGTGACTTTTGCTTTGATTTCGGCTAATTTCAAACTCGATTTTTGATTAATTGAAAGCAAAAAGATAAAAAATAATTGCTCTGCTCAAATATATTCGTTGGATAACACTAGAAAATACAAAAGATATTCATTTTCCTCACTTGTGCAAGTTCCTCATTGCTCCGGTTTATTCGGCGCTATTGCTGATATTTTCGTTGGTGTGACGGTCATTTTCGAAGAGTGCTGCGCTTTTGTTAACATCCGATGTTACCGAATCTTGCACAAACATTACCGAGAAAATGTCAATATTACTGACATTTGTGCCGATATGTACGCTTTTGCGATGGTCATTTCTGCTGAATCTTCAACTTACGTAATATCCTCTGTCTAGATTTTCAACGATATTGTAAGCGCTATCGCATATATTTTCGCAAGTGTGGCAGTCATTTTCGATGAAGTTTACACTGATGTAATAGCAGCTTCTGCCGAGATTTGCGACGCTGTTTGGTAACTTTAAAAATACAATATTACTGGGATTTTGCGCCGATATTACCGAAATCGCGATGGTGTGGTGGGTGCTATTCCCGATATTTATGTTGGTGTTATAGTCGTTTTCGCCAAGGTCTATGGTAATGTAATAGCAGATTTTGCCGAGATTTGTGACACTGTTTCGTGACAAAAAAACACGATATTACTGAGATTTTGCGCCGATATTACCGAGATTGCGATGGTATGGTGGGTGCTATCATTTACGTTGGTGTTATGTTCATTTTCGCCAAAGTCTATGGTAATGTAATAACAGCTATTGCAGAGATTGCGACGCTGATTTGGGGACATTCGTCTCGGGTATTTCTGCTTCAAAGGTTTTTGTTTTTTTGTGCTACGCCTGAACATGCTCTCTCGTCGATGTTGTGGCTAACCAATCACGGTGAAGATGTGCAGAAGAGACGCGCATGCCAGGATGAACTGTCACACACTTCCTACATGTAGTGCTAGGGTGACCTGTGACAAGAGCAGAATAAATTCATAACTCAAGTCATATCTGTAAGTATACAGGACCATATAAAAATGAAAAAAAATTATTGTTTACGTTAAAGTATCAAAATCCACTAGTGCCTTCCAACTTTTTCTCTATATTTACAGCCGCCTTCATTTTATATTTTTTACTGTTTCTTTCTTTTTTGTACGCTTCTGAAGACTTTCTGATGTGCTGGGTGATTCTCAAATGTTGTTTCTTTTGAGCAATATCGGGACACAAAGTGCTGTTACTTTCACACTCTCTTCGTCCATGGAAAAGGCTGCGACATAGCCAAGATTATACTCCTTTACAGCTGCTGTGATTCCCAATTCCAATCTTCTTTTCAATACAAATACATCTTTGCGACACTTCCTTCAAGTGTAACTATGCAAACTCTCATTGCTGTTTTGTGTTTTAGCAGCAACGCATCTGGACACAATTTAATTCAAATAAGACGTATAACGTGGTGGTCGTAAAACGAAATCCGCATTTTTCAATGGATCTTGTCCTCATGACACCAGCAGCATTAACTGCCAGAAGACCTGTGGTAATTTTGCTCGCAATCCTCTTGGTGGCTATCGTACCAAATTTCGTATTCGGCTAAATTCAATCCAAGATCATGCGAAGAAACTACACACTCTTGACAGTACTTGGATAGGACTTCATAATCCACAACAAGTCCAGACCAGATATCCATGACGCAAAATACTCCAAGGTTGGAAGTGTGATTACGTTTCTGCCAAGTGCCATCGTATGTCACACTTATATCAAGGACATTTTTGGACTCGTGCAGGATTGCCAAGAATGTGGCCAGTTTGAACTGCCAGATGCAATATTTTCAGCGATTTATTCTGTGTGCAAATTGTATGCATGCATCTGTTCATTTTTTTTTCCATTGATGGCGTACCGAGCACCATGAGTATGTTGGCCTCGTCCAGGGCCGTAGGGAGGGGGGGGACCCCCGGGACAAAACCCCCCCCGAAATTGTGTAAAATCTTGCTTCACCACTTCCCCTTCTTTACTTTTCTCTTTTTTTTCCTTCTTGAATCCAAGAAAACAAACAAACTTGCAATGACGACCACCAAAATTGCAAAACCATAAAAAAAAAGTTAACTATGACGTCACATAGAAAAACTTATTTTTTGTTTTTAATCTGGTTAGAAAGAAGCGTTCCGAAAAGAAGTGCCTGAACTTTCAATGATTGATATTTTTCAGCTTGGTGAAAGCATTTATCATAACATTTATTATTCGCAATCGTTACAATGAAAAGAAGTAAGCAAACATCATTATTTAATTTTATGCCTTCTAAACGAAGTTGTGCAAAAGTTAGTTAAGCACATTTCGAGACATTCCTGTTTGCCCCAAAAAAGTTGTAGAAAACTTTTCAAAAACTTCTCGGCTTATCCTGTTGTAGATGGGAGCACAGTGGTTCACTTTTACAGTTTTTTTTTCTTTCTACTTAAATGGAAAAGTTAATTCACCTGAATATAACTCAACTCATAATTTTTTAAGATCATAATTTTTATTCATGTAATTAAAAAAGAAACATTTTATATGTGCCCATGAACTGAACTTAACGGTACAAATGGGACTTTTTAATTAATAAATTACTTAATTTTGCAAGATGATGTAATGCAAGCTTAAATGTAACAAAAAGTTATCAGTTTATATAAAAAATACTTATCATAAAATTACAATTGTAAAAATATAAACAAAATGAGTAAACAGTAATATTTGAAATTGAAACTTTAAGACTTTTTATGGCATTGTTTTATTTCCTTCATAATGGCCTTTTTCGAATGTATTTTTAATGGGTATCTTTATATTTTTGATGTCTTCCTTTCTTTGATTTCGGATTTCCAGTTATAAAGAATGGACGAACCTCTTCTAGAGTTTGGATAGTCGACTTTATTTATTTGAAGTACTTCAGATTGATAACTACAACCTGGTCTCTGAATATCTTTGTCAATTTCTTGAGATGTCAGTTAAAAAAGATGACTTAAATTCATGGTCTTCAAAGATATTTTCATTGTTGTATGTATTTGCATTAATAATTTTAAATCGAGAGACTTAAACTCATATTACATCGATGACCTGAATAATTATTATACCGGTCATCAATGCAATATGAATTTGAGTCTCTTGCTTAATGAGATAAAATCAAAAATGAAAAAAATCTGCTTTGAGTGGTTGCAAAACTGCAACTTAAATCTTCCACCTTAACCCCCCCCGAAAAAAAATCCTGGCTACAGCCTTGGCCTCGTCCAATGGCTAAAAAGCATTTTATTAGTTTATTATTCACAGTGAACGTTTTGATCTCTTTTCACGTTCACTGGTATAAACAGAACCAAAGTCCTTTTCACACACTGTACAAATAAGGCCAATTTTACTCGACATCCCCATTGAATTGCAGCTCTCTGAAATATTGAGACTGGTATTACTACAGCCTGGGCATGGAATGTTCATTAAAAATTATTACCACATGAATTTGAGCATAATAATGTAACCATTCTCCATATTTTTAAGTGAATTAGTGTATAATTCAGTCACTTGTGTATGATCACTTTCAACTTTTGAATCATTAGCAGTTGACAACCATCGTTTTTTAGCATTTTCAGTACAGGCCTTCTTCTTACTTTGCCCTTTCGGCTTTCTCCAGCGAAAACTAACAATGTCTATATTACTTTAAATTGACAGTGACGCATTTTATTCAAAGAGAAAGAATAGAAACAAATTAAAACATAACCGAAACTAAACGGTTATGAAACTTTTCTAAGTAACAATTTGATATTCAGAAAAAAATTAGCAGATGCAAGACGTTCAATTTAAAAACAAATTCACAAGTGCAAATAATAGTGGAAGTTGAAGTTAGTATTTTTCTTTCAATTTAGTACAACTAGAAATAAATAAGTGTTAGGCTCAGTTCTAGCAGACGAAAATCAGAACTCGCTACGTCATATTTCCTGACAAAAGAATAAACAAGTGGGCGTGGCGCTTCAGCGGTGAAAGTAAAAACGTTAATTGTAACCGAAAAAATAGAGGTATTAAAAAAAATATTTCTACATGTGTTAGAAAATGTATTACTTGTTACTTTTAGACAAAAATATGTAATTTTTGCTGATTTTCGTCTCTTTTAAGATACCCTTAAACCTTATTTCAATGCTAACTAATTAGGTCTGAAACCTAACTGTGAGACTTGGACCAAACTTAAGTCTTTGTATTTTTCTAAATGTTAACTTCTTTTAGAGTCAGTAGTAAAAAACTAGTTTGTCTTGCATGGACACTAAAAAATAGGCTTAAAATTCCAGGTCCGGTATGGATTCTGTGCCAAGAATTGTTTACATAAAACAGCCCCAAATTTTGGCATCCATAGGAAAAATGCAATTTTTTTGCGAAAATCACCTTGGTGCAGAATCAGTTGGACTTGGCATTTTAACCAAAAATAGCTGTATTTAAATCTACAATACTGTATTGTTGTATATAGAAGAGTATTATGAAATAAAGAGTGGAATTCTTTTTTCAATAAAATATTTGAATTTATTTTGCATGTATTGGCAATATTTAGAAAATTCATGCATTTATTTGGCCAATGTCAAGTAAACGTTTCAATGATGGTACCTAACCTATTTTTTACTTTCATTAACCCATATATTAACATAAGTATTATGTAATATGGGTAGCCTCCGTCCGCCAAATATCGGTGTGTACCTAATGGGGGCTGATGCACATGAAACCTGTCTTGGCCTCAATGTCCTCTCGTTGGTGTGGTGGGGTCTGAGAGAGGGGTTTACACTAGAAGATTTCGATCTCGTATTCTTCTAGATGCTCAAAATTACGAGACGTATTTGGCTGTGTTAGGCACTTTATAAGTGGCAGAAATACACAGTCAATTCCAAAAAAACAAAACATATGGGTATGTTAATGAAAGTATTTTTCTTTTTTTTTTTGGTAAAATTTTTTTTTATTTATTTTTTATTCACATTTTGAAATACCCTGATTTCAAAAAAGTGGCATAGAAAAAAACGTTTGTCTGTGTGTACGTGCGGTGCATAACTTTCGAACGAATTGGCCTACAATGTTCAAATTTGGTGTAGTGGTGGCCATGGGCCTTACCTTTAAGGGTTACGTAAAAATTTTGCATGCGCTAAGGGTTGAAATCATGAAAAAAATAAAGTTTTTCAGCATTTGCTTAAAAACGGCTCAAAATATTTTGATTAAAACCACTGTGGTAATGCCTCTTAAGGCGTTCTAAACTTCCCCACCTCCAAAATTCATGTAGAAATGTAACGAAAGCGTAAAAAGTTGAAAAATGAATGGCTCAAACAAAGTTCTCTGCCCTTGAGCATCACCCATTAACGATTGATTTTCTTTTGTTTCACAGACAAGAAAGAATAATGTAATGTTTATCGAATAAAATCTAATATTTCACAGTTCTGGTACTTTTTTTTTTTTTTTGGCCAATGCTAAAATATCTTCCAAGCTGACTTTTTTTTTATTATTTAAATGAGTGAAAGTATGAAAAGTGTAAATAACACCATTCCATATCAAATTTAAATGCAATAACCAGCATGATAGTGTAATTGAACATTTTGTGATGTTCTCCACCCCTAGTTTGGATAGTTCTGCTGTTACATTATAAGAAAGGATTATCTTTTTGTATACATTAATAGTTCATTTTGTAGTATCAAATTTTTGAAAACCTGCATGTGTTTACGAAGTAAATTTGAAGATATCTTCATACTATTTTCCATGTTTTAATATTTTAGAAACAGCAAAAATGATATCTCTCCTAGGAATATAATATTGTGAAACAAGTTATTTTAAATCTGAAAAAAATTTTATTCTAAAAAGGGGCTTGTTAAATAGATATTTATTTTGAAAATATCTTTTTTTTACAATATTATTACCTGTAAAAAAGGTCTAGAATGGGATATTTTAAGAAAAAACTGTTGTTTGGTTAAAAGTGGATGCAATATTAAGTACTGATAAAATACTGCTGATTTAAGTCATTATCTTTAGGTAGTTTCGCTTCTAAATCAAACATGTATTCTTTTCCAACTTCCTTCTATTGAAAGCACATGGCATCACTGTTTAATTAAAGAGTTCTTATCTGTTTTCTGCGGTTGTCATTTAAGTTTTGATAAGGGAATGTCAACATAAATGTGATAATATCAAAAGAATCACTGGTATAAATCGATCTGTTTGTGTTTGGTGTTTTGATTGAAAGCTAACTGTTTGATGCGAAGTGGGGACTTCAGTTGTCAAAATCGAACATTTTTACACAGCATGGCCTCTTTGGATGATGAGCTTGGTACAACTTATGATTTTATAAATTTTAGATGTAAAATAAATGCAGTATAGTTCAATGTAATTAGCGTAAACTCGTAGGAGAGTCTAGAATGTTATCATAGCTTACAACAAGGATGTTCTTGCAAATTTAATATGCTAAAATTGTCAAAATTATTTTTAATTTATCATTAATTATTTAATTTATTATTAATTTTTTTTTTTTGCAGTAATTGTAAAGTTAGATTTTTTCTCATCTGAAAGTTTTAGTATGCTATAAAGAAAAAAAATTATCTTTTATAGCAAAAAACTATCAAGAAAAAACCCAAAATATGACTGACAATTATTTTTGAACTGTAACACCTTAAGTTTTTTTTTATAAAGTTTTTACTAGTTAATATTTCCCTTTATAATTCATGCTCTATCTCTCGGCTATTTTTATTCTGTGAATGAAATCAAACGTCCAATTAAAAAGTACACATTATCTAATGAATGACTCAATTTTTCTGAATAGTTTTTAGTACAGTATTATTCCTATTAACGCGAAGTAAAAGCAGTCGGTTAACGCAAATAATTTTCTCGGTCCCATCGATTTAATTTTACTGGGTTTACCACGTATTTTATAGTCAAGGGTCTCTTGTTTTTGAAGAATTAAAACAATTATAGAACAGTGAATAAATGTTCATCGTAAGCAAAATTTTATGTTAGGCATATTCAGGCTGATTGATTGAAGAATATATATAGCTATCTTTGGTCATTTTTGGTAAAATGGTCTAAGATTTCTACTTTAAGTCAAATATAAACGGGAAAAATACTTTTTCAACCTTCAGGCAAAAATTATTATTTTGCAAATTTTGTGGTTAAATGCTTTAGCAATAGAGCTAAATGTTATTTTATAATTTTAGCATTTAATCAAGTTCTGTAAGATTATTTTGTTAAAAAAGTACCCACTGCCTTTTAATCCCTGGTTACAATAAAAAAAAAAAAAAAAACTAAAAAAAAAAAAAAAAAACTGAACCATCTCAATTGTAAACAAGTTTATACTAAGCATGTTAATAACATAGTAACTGTTGTAACTGCAAATTTGAAGGAAGGCAGCATCTATTTTTACTTTTTTGTTGTTTGTATCTCATCTTTGGGTACATTCTTTTCTAATTGATTTCTCATAACTAAGAAACAATGGAAAAAAAAATTTCTTCAAAAAGCCATTTTTTCTTTTGCTGAAGCCTGGAATAAATTCACAATATTCAAGTGAAATTTCAGGTTTTGCATTTACCCTAAAATTCCTTATATTCCTTAGATTTTTTGATAATTTCTAAAAAAAAATTAAAACTTGTATTATTCTCCAATTAGCCTACAAAAAAAACAGATATTCCTCCACGTGAGAAAATCCTTTCTAAAATTATAATTATTAAAATTTTTATTATTGACAAACAATTTTAAACTGTAGTCAAATTCTTCAATATTCTTCTTGAAGTACTTTGAATGTTGTTAAATAATTAAATAAGGCGATTTAATAATAATAAAAAGTAGGGGGAAAAAAATACTGTAATTGTTTGATTATATAACTTGTTTTGCTGAAAAGTTGTTTGATGTTCAGTTTTAGAAAATCTGCAGGTTTTCGCCGGTATTGAAACATGTTTCCGCGGTAAGAACCTATATCAGCTTTTAAAGAATTATCTCTTACATTTTTGGAATTCTACCTAAAATTTTTTTAGAATTATTCCTGAAATTTTTGAATTCTCCCTAAAATTCCTACCTATTTTTTTTTTTCCTTCAGAAAACTCGCTGCTCCCCCTGAAATTGTACTTGTTAAACCTCCAATAACTGACTATCTTATGCTTTCTCAGATCTGATTGACAAGTGGGAGTCCCTTCAGGCTCGCTGCCTCGCCCTGTCCAGCAGCCTGCAATCCAACAGCCTTAACAAAGTGGAGGTTGGCACCGTGGACGTCCGTTCCTCACTGGACATGCTGGAAGAGAGGCTGGGCTCGATGGAGGAGAAGGCAAGAGGGGCGCTGGATACTGCCGTATCGCTGGAAAAGATTGATGCCAATATATGTGAGCTACAGGTATAGTAGGATGATTTTGTTTCTCAACCCTGATTCCCCTCCCCATGCTGTATAAATACACTATCTACCAATAAGTAATTGGGCGCCTGTGATAAAAGCAATAAACACAATTTATTCAAATTCAATATGTTGTTGAGCCTTCACCTGAGGCAATTGCAGTATTAGCACTCCGGGGCATGCTTTCTACAAGTGTTTGGATGATGGACAGTAGTATTTTCTTCCACTCGACTTGGAGTGAACTTGTGCGTTCTTTCACTGATTTTGGACGGTTGCTGCACCCCTTAATTCGGCCATCCTACTCGTCCCAGAGGTGTTCCATAGCACATGTCTGGACTCTGAGCAGGCCAGTCCAGTCGGTTCTGCCCTCTGTCATCATACTAATCCATGGTGGACCTCGCAACATGACAAGTGGCATTGTCGTATTGGAAGTAACAATGATCCAATCCGTAAAATTGCCACAGCGTAGGAAGCACATAGATATCTAGATTAGTGGAGTAGTAGTCAGCGTTGAGCCTACCATGAATTGGAGTCAAGGGTGACGTAGATCAGGACTGCAGACATCATCAATTGCATGGGTGTCCAAATACTTATTGGTAGACAGTGTATACGAGTTGCATAATTGCAATATCTGTTAAATTCTCATGTGATTTAATGTTCATTTTGAATTGCGAAGTCTCTTTAATGAATCATTAGTAACTTAATGTGGAAAGACATGTTTTTGCTTAAAAGAAAGAACCTCTGGAAGATCTCCCCCTACCTCCCCCCTTCTTGAAATTAGAAGTTGTGTTATAATGATGTTTTACTTCAATATAGCCTTTAGACAAATAATATAACACATAAAAACAGTGTTTTTAAAAAAAATCTTTTGCATGCATTGTCTATTTTTATATTCCTTTGCACAGTGGCGATATCAAAAACATTTCTATCTGCGTGGGGCAAACTACACTTCAAAATTTATTTATTAAAAATGTACGCGAATTTATGCTCTCACATCCAAATGTCATTGATTTATTCTGTTTAAAATAATGTAATTATTTATTTTTTGAAATAAAGTTTGGCAACAGGAAAGAGTTTCAAAAATGATTGGTTAATGGCTATTTTAGTGCGATTAGATGACGACAAGTTGGTTTATTAGTATTCCGTAAATGCGACCTTTTGGTGACAGTAACAGGCTCAAAATTTTATCGAATGCATTTTCTTCGACAGCGAATCTATCTGCCAAGTTTCAGCTATATTGGATAACGGCAAGGGGATTAATTAGACCTCCGTAGATTCCACTCCAATCAACAAACATACAAAATCAAAGTTAATAGTAAGGGATGAGATACTTCCGTTTTTTGGCGGAATTCCGCTTTTTTGTATTTTTGGTGAAAATCTACCTTTTTGTCTTTTTTTCTCTTGAACTTCCGCTTTTTTTTCCTGTGAATTTTCATTTTTTCTTCCACTGCAAATTTTTGCTTTTCTTTTCGAAAATGTTGCCAAAGAAAAGAAATCTTCCTTTTCGAAAGAAAATTCTCGAAAAATATGCTCGACCCTGCTCATAATTCTTACTGGCGAGAAAAGCAGTTGATTCATCTTCATCGTTGGAAAATTCTTAGAATTATCAAATCGCCTGACTTCGGAAGGGGAATATTTTGCTATGCGGACACTGTCGCCGAGAATTAAGTTGTTGCGTAATGATCATTTTTTTCCGAATGTCAGTGCAAAGGTATGCACATGTCAGACATGGTATAGTTAAACTGAAACGCGGATTTCAGCTTTTTTTTTTTTTTTTACTAAAATTTCGAAATTTTTTGAGATTGGTACAGATCTGCATTACAATTTTATTAGGCTTGCAAGCACGGAACTTGATTAAACCTCCGACCACTTTTCCTGCAGATTGTCTGCCTCTATCGGCATTATTTACATTGGTATATGATGGTGATTTTGCTGAGGTATAGTGATGAAATGTCCGCTATTTCCACGATTATGGACGCACAGAGAATTACGTTGTAGCGTGATGATAATTTCCGTCAGATGTTACTCCGATATAATACCCGCTGATGCTGTTGCAGATATTTGCACCTGTCAGACAAGGTACAGTTCAGTTGAAACGTTTATTTCCGCTCTTTTCTTATTGAAATTTCGATCATTTCTAAGATTGATACAAATCTGCATTACAATTTTATTGGACTTGCTTGCAAGTCTCGCAACGTCGGAACCTACGTACGTTTCAGACTTCCCCAAACTTCTTAAGCCATGACTACTTTTACTGCAAATTTCCAACCTCTATCGGCATTATTTCAGTTGGTGCATGGCGCATATTTTCTCTAAACATTACGATGACGCAAGGACTGCCATTGCCGAAATTTGCGCTACTTCAGCAAATGCAATCGCAAAGATTTACGTTGTTATGTTAATTTTCGGCGAGTATCATGCCGATATAATAACCACTAGTCCAAAGGTTTGCGCCTCTATAATTGTCGCTATCGCCAAAATTCATGTGGTTGTGAGAGTAAATTTCGTAGAATGTTACGCCGATATAATTTTTTAAAAACGTACAAACCATGTTCCCGTAATCACCATATTCCTTCCCTGTAACTGAAAACTTTTATGAAGCTAATGAGAAACTGTCATTATGTGATAAAGCACCACAGTTGTGTCAACAGAGTGGTTTGACTGAAGGGAATAAATTATTAGAAAGAAGAGGAAGTCCTAACATTTGTTCTTAATTGGAAAAAGAAATCTTTTAAAGCTCTATTTCAGAGATTTGCACTTATATATTGGGGGCTATCTTTGATGTTTACGTTGGTATGATGGTCAATTTGCCGATTGGTTGCTTTAATATGATTGCTGAGATTTGCGCCGGTATGGTGGCCGTTATCGCCGATATTTAAGTTGGAGTAGTGGTAATTTTTACATAGGTTTAAGCTGTGTTAAAGCAGCTATTGCCAGGATTTGCAACGGTTTCCACTGATGTGATAGCCACTTTGTCTGTGATTAGTGTGTGTGATGATTGGGGATGGGTCCTTGAAAATTTTTTGCCATGAAGTGTGCTTTTTTAGGGACTAATTTTTATCAAAGTTTATTGAATATAATTCTTCTCATACTTTTTTTGGGTGAATGTTGCCTCTCTTTAATGAACATGTCGTAAATATGTTTTAATGCCTAATATTTAGTTTCTGATGGCCTTGATATTAAACTTATTTCTTAATTAAACTTTTAATGTAAATGATTTAATATTCTTTTTTATTACTTACTGAATAAAAAATAATTAAGTAATTAATTATTACTGTGCAGTGTTTTTATCATGTAGCATTTCTTGATAATTTACTTCTTAAAACATGTTTCACGTATAAAGTATGGTGCAATTTTTTTGCTCGCATATGATTTCAGTCTTTTGCGTGTTCAGCCACTCACATACCTGTATAAAGGATTTAAATGCCACCAATTTTATAATGAATGATAAAATATTCATACTTCAGGTGTTCGGCAAAAGAGAAAACAGGGAGGTGTTAAGAAAACTGACAATTCAGTATCTAGCACGATAGGGGCAATTGTTTAAGCATTGTGATAGTTATACTAATATTATATTTATCAGTATTTATGTTTTAGATGAATAAATTATTATTATTTTTTTAAATTCCATTTAAAAGGAATGATAACATAAACTTCCCAAGGTCTCCCCCCCCCCCCCCCCCCCTTTTTATTTTTAAAAAAAAAAAATCATTTTATTCCACTCTTTCTTTTGTGGTATAGTTAATTCACTTCAAAATAATCTATTTTGAAGGTTTTAGTTAATTGTTTAAATCAATGCTTATACTATTTTTTATTTTCTAACTGGACATCCTGCTCTAAAGGATGCTTTAAAAAGCTCCCTAATTTATAACAGCCCCATTTTGTAGTTCCTATATGTACTCCTGTGATAATTCATTAAACTATTTGTCTTTGTTGTGCATTTTGCAGAGTGGTCTGTCTCAGCTGCAGGAGATGAAGGAGCAGGTGCTGAGTGTGAGTGCCAAGATACTGCGGCTGATCTCCGAGGGAGGGGGCCTCCCATCCCTTCGCCCTCTCAGAGAGAGTGCGACTCAACTCTACCAGCAGTGGGAAGATGTGTATGAACTGTGAGTATTTGTGCCCAATTCTTTTCTCATGTCTTGGTGCTTAAACTTACTGTAGCCCATTTTTTATGTAATTTTACACTGTTCCCACAGTCATTAAAAGTGCTTAATATTTTGGAACTTGTCCTTAAGCAAGTCGATCAAACATATGAGATCGGTATTTGTTTTGCAAGCCAAAACAATTTGCAACCAGCAAGTGTTTTTTTGTTTTTTTTTAGCAAAAGCAATTTACTAATAGTATGTCTAGAAAGGGTATATTTAATGTGCTGTGGCCAAAGCACAGTGCGTATGAAAATGGATTATAGCGTGTCATCAAAGTCTGTTCGTAAATTAAAATGCAAAAAAGTAAAGTTACGCTGTCCCACAGGAAGGCATGATGCCCGAAAACAAATTTTCGAAGGTACTTAAAAAGTATCATTTAGGTACTTCAAAGTCATTGATTTTTACTCTGCGGTTTCAGAACACAGGCACTTAACCCCAAGGATAAAAAATCTCATTTAATTGTGTAACATTTGAGTCACTGGGTGACAAGAAGCTTCATTTTTCAGAAGTGTTTCTTGGCAACAAATGGGTATTGCACCTTGAAAACAGCTTTAGTGGATTTCTTTTTCCAATTAAGAACAAATGTTAGGACTTCCTCTTCTTTTCAATAATTTATTCCCTTCCGTCAAACTACTCTGTTGACCCAACTGTGGTGTTTTGTCACAGAATGACAGTTTCTCATTTGCTTCATAAAAGTTTTCAGTTACAGGGAAGGAATATGGTGATTACAAGAACATGGTTCGTACGTTTTTAAAAAACTTTGAAAAGTACTTGAAAAAAAAATCTTTTATTTTGAAGTGCTTGAAAACCTTGAATTCTGTAAAAATGCATTTAAAGTGCTTGAATTTGATTTTATTTTCTAAAAATATAGCATCTTAAAAACATTTCGGTCAACAAAGTAAGCCAAGTCTTTCGAATTAAGTTGAGCCGATCAGCAACTAGGAAAACTTCGCAGTTGAATGTACCAAAATTTTGTCAATCCCTGCTTTGATGAGTACAGCTCTGCGCATGCGCTAAAATATTTGATGAAATATTTGATCAAGTCACATGATTTCTTGTTTCGTTTATGTATCGTATGTGCTAATATTTTGCGCAATGTTTATAAATGGTAGGGAAATGCATTTTCAATTGCTGATTAGAAAAGCTAGAATATAATATTGAAGCCTATTTGTTAGATTCGTACTTTACACTGTGTACTTTGTGTGTCAAAAATTTCAGGATGGGAGAAAGTGTTTTAAAAACTATGCAAAGAGTAAAAAATGGATTTAGTTTCCATATGAAGTTCAATGAGAATTGTTCGAACTATTTTTATTGATGAAAAATACCCCAAAAGTGGATATATTTTGCAACAATCAACGACATTGGCTCGACAGAGGCGCATGTAATTGAAAACGAAGTTTTAGATACTGAAATACTATGGACATTGAAAATCTTAAAAAAAAATCATGTTTCTTATGAATTAAATGAAAACATTGATAAATTATATAATTGCATGTTTGCCGAAAGCGTGATTGCATCTAAATTCTAATTTTTCATGTGGAGAAAAAAAAAACTTATACAGTATTTGTAATCAAGCCTTCAAAGTAGATTGGAAGACAGTTTAATCAATAAGACTTGTATTATTATTTGACAAAAGTCTTAATATGATGAAACAAGGCAATTATATGGATGTTCACATACAATATTGGCGTAATTACCAAGTGAGTGCTAGCTACTTTACTCAGTTTTTATGGGACATAGGTACTTCTGATATATTGGAAGATTTTTTTTTTCTATTTTAACCTTAAAATTTTCTTTCATTGAATCCTAAAAAACTTATTTATTTACTCGATTTGAACATGCACCGCTTGCCAATAAAAAAAAATGTGGATTTTTTTTTATGTATTTGTGTTGATAACGCATCCTTGAAGAGTGCTTAAAAAGTACTTGAATTTTTTTCACCTTCAAGTGTACGAACCATGGCGGAATATCTCAAAATTATCGCAGAACTTTAAACGATTTTTTCAGGAAATTTTTTTTTAATTTATAAGCTACAAATTTTAATACACGATTAAAGTGATTTGTTAATGCTGGATAGCTATATTTAAATCAGTATTACTCTGTAACTAACACAGAGGTCTACAAGAAAAAAGAAAAAGTTTTTGAAAATGGTAAATTTCATAACTGATTTTTATTGTAATTTCAATTCTAATTCCAAATATCAGGGATGAGTTTGTTCCGCCATGTGGCGGAATTCCGCTTTTTCAATTTTTTAGGAAAAAAAAATAATTCCGCTTTTTCAAAGAAAGTTCCGCTTTTCTAATTTCTGAAAAAATATCCGTTTTTTCCCGATTTTTCTATCCCACAGAAAAATAACCTTTTTTCTAAGGCTGAATCACGAAGCAGCTTCCCTTCCGCCCAATCGGGAAGAACGGAAACCCTACGGCATTCTTGCTCCAAGTAGAAAAATCTACTTAAGGCGCTTCTTTACCCTAGAGTTATTTTCTCTGCGAGAATACCAGATATTGTTGGCAACAGTTAAGGCGTGTCTTGCTCCACGAGGTAATGAATCTGATTCGAGGAGAACATGGGGATTGACAGTTTGACAGCAGGGGAAAAGGGGTCCAAAATTCAGAGGGGGTAATGGTTTTCTTTTGTTGATCGTTATAGTGAGTTGTCCCCCCGATAATTAACTTGGAAAAAGTTGGGTCTTCACTATTGCTCCCAGAAAAGAGAGGGGTGTTTTTAGTTACTTGCCGCAAGGACATGTTGTACGGGGGAAATGGTTTGGAAAAATTTACCGTTTATTATCTAATCAAATCAAACAAGAGAGAGGTAGCATTCCACGCAGCAAAATACTTTTGATAATACTCACAATAATTTAAATAAGAACACTTCACATATTTTCGAATATTGAACGTGATGAATTTTCGAATAATGAATGTCTGAAAGAATATGAATCGAATAAAAACCTCGGCTCTATATATGTAAAAAAAAGGGGGAAGGGGGGGGGGGACACACTGGTCATTGTAATGGAATATTATTATTTAAAAAAAAAAAAAAAAAAAAAAAGGAAATAAATAGCATGTTTTACACTCATATCTTCTTATTAACTTTAAGTTGATTCATCTCCATTATTTCACAACTGAAGAATAAACAATCTTAATGTTGTTGTTTTTCCAAAAGTGAAGTCACTAGTCATTTTCTTATGTTCTACATTTGAAATGTTTGCAATTATTTATTCTACAACAAATAAATTTGAAAACTACGATGTATCTTTTCTTTTCTGGCACTAAAAATAGGGAATTATAATTTTTTTAAATGAGAAACTTTTTCTTCAAATGTATTGCGACTTCTATACGTCAATTTGATCTGTATGTAAAGTGGCTCTAAAAGTCTTCGTAATTTACTAGAATATTGCAGCAAATACCAATATGTAAGAAAAAATTTAAGTTTACGAAAACTTTTGGGAGATATTTTATACGTTACTTATAGTTTAATGATTTTCTAAAAAAAAGTTTTGCTAATGCTTTAAAAATATTTTTAGTAGTTTCATTAAGATGAAATTAGAGATATTATTAAACAAATCTTATTTTCAAATATTAATTTTTGATATAGATAATGCAGTATTTAATTGAAATTAGTAAGTTCACGAACAGTTTTGGGAACCACCTGTTGTAAATTGTTTGGAACAGTTTAGAAGATCCAAAAAATCCAATGAAAGTGTGATATTCAATTAATTTCTAGATGAAAAAATCCCAATGCACGTTACAACTGTTTTTTATGTCATATCTTTCAAGGGGCAAGTACTATCGAGAGTTCAGGTGTTTTTAGATTTATGCCGACCCAAATTTTCAATACAATCATCAATTAAATTAAAAAACCCCAATTGTTGTTAATAATAAAATAATTTCAGTGATCAATTTAATAATTTAATTATTATATAGTTTTAATAATTATATAGTTATAATAATTATATAGTTATAATAATTATATAGTTTTAATATTTAATGTGCTTTATTATTTAAATACTTATGTTTAATAATTAATTTCAATAATTGAATAGTTACTTTTACTAATTAATTTTATTAGATAAATTGTTTCAATAATTAATTTAATACATCAAAAATTCTTTATCTATTTCTTATACCTCGTTTGAGTGAATTTGGTTTTCAAAACCAACCATAGATCGTTGCTAAACTAAAACAAAGAAATCTGAATTGTATATTAATTAATGTCCAAATATATAACTAGTATGTTTACCAGAAAATTGCATAAAAAATTATAATATGCATTTCACTTTAAAAGTTGTAAAGTTGTAAGTTGTTTTAAAGTTGTAATAAAGTAAAAAGTCGTTGTACGATAATACATAAATCTTAGTGCATTTATTTTATAAACACAGCGTAATCTATAAAAACAAATGTGATTTCCTTATGTAAAATGATTGAATTTGCTTATTTGTCAATTTCTTTTGACAATCCAATTATAGTAATGGATTTATGATCCATCAATGTTTGCATTAGACTTTAGGAAAAAAAAATAGTAATAATAACTTCCGGACCGGTTTATTTTTACGGACACTGACCGGCTCATTAATTGCACCGGACAGCCCAATGGACAGTACGCCTCTGAACAGAATTAACGGTAGCCAAAAATATTTACAAAAAAGCTTAATTTTATCACTTACCAATTATCGTCAATATTGCTAAATCCTGATCATACCGCAGAGTAGGAATTAACTCAAATAAAAATTAAAAAAACAAAACAAAGTATCGCAGAACCACGTATAGCGTATTCAGTCCAGCTCCAATGCAGCCACTATCAAAAGTGTAGACTGACTAGTTTGTTTTTGTCCTCTTATAACCAGACCACATCCATGTAACTTCCATCGGCGTTTCATCTATTTGTCGCCTTGTTCACAAAGTATCGCAGTTCCCATGTGAAACACCCTGAAGCAAGGTTTGGAGTCTGGATGTAAAAAAGAAGAAAAGGCCCCTTATTCTTTTTGAAGCCGTTCTAGGAATGCGTAATCAGTAAACCCTTTGCTTTTAAAATTCCGACTTGTGACACAATGAGTGTATGGCTACCCGGGCCCTGACTAAAGATTTTGATGATGGGGGTAGTAGTAGGACATAGACATAGTAGCATTGTCCCCTGTTTCAACCCTGTAGCAAACGTTTCTTTTGGGGGGATTGTCCCACGCTGTTTGCTGTCCTTTTGAATTTACCGACGCTGAACACGTTGGCAGAAGCTGAAAAGAAAAGTATGCTTAATGCCACTGAAATTTGGAGAAAAATTTTGATAGAAACCTAAAAGAATTTATACAAAAGTCCATTGGTTTGTTTGCCAAAGAAAAAAGGAGAACTTAATTTTTGTTAAAAGAATGTGTAGTAAGTAGTTTGTGTTGTGTTCATTTAGTAAATATCCGTGGCACTGATTTTTTTTGTCTACTTATTTCTTCATCCTATGGTGATTATTGGTATATATCCATAATCTTTCTTTCATGCACGAACACGTTTTCTGGCTCTTAATTTTTTTAAATGTCATTCCCGCCTCAAAATATATAATAGCACTGCTCCCCCATCCCTCCACTAGCAAAATTGTTTAGCGGCGCCTTTGGGATCAATAAATACGATTTAGAAACCCATATTTGCCCATTACAGATTTGCCTAGATCAAGTTATCGTAATTACAGTAAAAAAAGTCGAATTTAATTATCTTTGCGTTCATGTGAAGTTTACAAAGCAATCCGACATATTGCATTCTGAAGACCAAAACTCTTTCCCCACCATATCGTCGTCTTGAATTGGCATTTACCACAATATCGTTCCTACCTTCCTGCAGCTCCTCTGTGTGGGACGCTTCCACGATATGCGTTTTTGGAAAGTGTTAATGTATTAAGAACTTTCCATAACTTTAAAACAGTTCTGAAGGTAGTACGAGCAATTAATCGATTGGAAATTATAAAAATTCTCATTTTAAGTATGAGAATACTGTTCGAAGTAAACAGACGCGGATTTTTTTTTTTTGGGGGGGGGGGGATTCCCATGTAAAAATTATTGCCAAAAATATTGCCAAATTCTCCATTTTCATTTAAATGAAAATATGGAAACAGAAAATAATACCATATTTGAATACAATGATCAATATTATAGTGTAGTCTCAAGTTTATATAACTTATATTTTAATTTACTAATGTGATGTCAAACCGAGTTGAAAAGCATTATTTAACTTTGGAAATTAGTAAAACCTTATAAATATAGAGCTTTACGTACCTGCAGTGTTGTCTAAAGTTGTTAAAAGATCTGCCGCCTTTTTCTGCATTAAATGATTTGTGATGTTGAATATATTGGTAAATTAACTTGTATAAAAAAGTTGAATTTTCAGGGTTGTTAAACTTTTTACACTTCACCTGATCTGCATGGGATATTTTTTTGTGCTCTTAAATATTTTTTATCTAATAATAAATACTAAAATTTATAATTTAATTGAATTAAAGTGTATTACATTTTCGGGGTAATTTCTTATATGGGCGCAAAAGAGGATAGTTAAACCCTCTAATTTTTATCTTTCATTGAACACTAGTAGTATCATACTAATTGATGATAACCCTCCCCCCTGTCCCCCAAGTTCACAAACTATCACCACCACTGTAAACACTCAAGGTCATAATCGCACCCTCCTTGATTGACTTCTAAGTCCGCCCCTGGAAGTAAACACTGATGACAGGGGAGTTCATATCTCTTTGAGTTGCGTAACTTTTAATATGGATAAAACTGTACAATAATGGTACTCTATTGCATATGACCCATGTACTTTTGCATTTTATTTTACATCTGTGCTACTTTACTTATCATTATGTTACATTAAACAGGGGCACAACCAGAAAATTTCTGTGGGAGGGGTTTTCAAGTAAAAAATTAATTTGCTGCTGTATTTCTCTACAAATACGATTTTAAAACATCCCATATTTGTCCCATATCATAATATTTTTTTCAGTTTTTTAATCTGCCACCTATATATGCAACTAGTCCAGTATTCGAGTTACATTAAATACCTCTACATGAGACTACATATTACTTAGAAAACGTATAATAATATTATCTAGATTATATATAGTTTAATCAAAAAATGTTGTTTGTTTATATTCACTGAGAAGGAGCAGTATATTTAGGCAAACGGACATACACTAATATCATATCAGACTGATTTTATTACATATTTATGGTGATTGAAATACAAAGGCCATGCAGCACTGAAATGTTATAATTACATTTGGAAAACATCTATATATTTTAAACATTTCCTTTTTTTATATATATAAACGGTTATTCAGAATTCCCTCCTAGGTTTCGAAGCACTATAGTAAAAAAAACTAAGACTAATACAGAAAATAAGAATATTTGAAAGAATACAGAAACAATTCAAGTTTTATTTACATAGCTTACAGGTGTTCTATGTGTGGACCCTTGGTCACACGGCATACATCAATGCGATAGTCAAGTTCCTGCCGATAAGTCCAGTCCTTGCTTCGAAACCCAGGACGGAAGTCTGAATAACCCTGAATATGTAGTTTATATTAAATCTAAGTAGATAAAAAATAAAGTATGACGATTTTTTGATGTAATGAGAGTTACAAATGTTTTATTTGTTTAAAATAAAACATTGCGATACGGTAAGCTAACCCTATCGGAATGATGGTAAATTAAAAAAGTATTTTTTTGAAATTATTTATGATTACTTTTAGTGTTTGTAATTCATTCGTCAGAAAACATCGGGATGTCGGGGGTTTTATGTGGATTATGACAGTGAAACTTCCTCCCCTCCCCCCCCCCCTGAGAACGCGCCTTGATGCAACTTCAAATACATCAGTAAAGCACGTTTTCTGGAATTAACGCTAAAGACCGCTTGGATAAGACCATCTTAACGACCGCTTATAAACAACCGCTTTATACAGCAAAACAGGTCCAGCCAAGATAATAAATCACTTGACCCTCCTCGCTCTTGAGGGGGGAAAATATCTATGTCCCCCTATGGAGGTGTGTCTTCTTGCGAAGAGGTTTTTTTTTCAAAATATAGCTTTAATGTTTCTCTAAATTTGACTGTTTAAGAAACACGAAAATAATTTTAAAATATGATCTGGATAGAAAAAAGTTTAATCTTTGTCATTGCAATGTTATATTTTCAATAACTCTTTTCAACTTTTTTTAATATGATGTTAAAGTAAACAATTGATATTTTAATAAACTTAACAACATTTTAGGCCAAAAACAACATAGCAAAACACGGATAGAAGTTACGTCGATCCAACAAAACAAACCGTATAAAAATATTCGTATAACTTCTTTCTATTTTACGAATAGGCATATAGAGATTTTCCCATAGACTTAACATTAGGGGGGAGAATCAAGATGGACGGTAGCGAAGAGCCTTAAATACATCTTTTTAGTTAGGTTGGCGCTTAAACTTGCATTTTATACTTTTTCAACTGCGCCGAAATTTGATCCTTTGGTGCCTTTTTTTCTCTTTTCAAAATGGAATTTCCTTCATACTCATTTACGCGATTAACGTATACGAATAATGTGCATGCTTTCAAGTCTGACATCCACGAAATTATCGTTTGTTGTACGTGTAAACGTACGTTGGTATGTGATGCTCATTTTCGCTAATCATTACGTTGATGTAATGTCACTAGTGCCGAGATTTGTGTGGCTATGACGTGTGTTATCGGTGGGATTTAAGTTGCTGAGGTTTTCATTTTCGCCGAGTATTACGCCAATATAACAACGCTATTGCTGAGAATTGTTCCGGTATATTCGGCGTTAACACTGATATTTACGTTTATTTGATGGTCATTTTCGCTGAGTGCTACCCTGTTGTAAAATCTGAGATTTGCACCGATGTTTCCGAAAGAATATCGATATTACCGTGCTGAATCGTGTTATCGCCGCGATTTACGTTGTTGTGATTGTAATTTTCGTTAAGTGTTACGCCGATCCAATAACGCTATTGTTGAGTGTTGCCCCGGTATATTTGACTTTAACTTTGATATTTATGTTGGCGTGAGAGTTATTTTCGTCGAAAGCCATTCTGTAGTAACATCCGATGTTACCGAAATTTGCACTAGTATTACCAAGAAAAGATCGATATTACCGAGATTTGTGCTGATATTGTGGACGCTATCGCCAATGTGCGATGTTCGTTTTTGCCGTACCTAGATTTTCGCCGGTATTGCTTACAATACTCTTGTTAAAGTGATGATCATTTTCTCCGAGGTTTACGCTAAAACAATACCAGCTATTACCTAAATTTTTAACACCGAATTGTAGCTATTCATCTAGACTTCTGTTAATGCGATAGCCGCCATATTCGTGATTAGTGCCTGTTTAAGGTTAAATTTCGTCGTTTGATTTGAATCTATGCAGAATTACTCAAATTTTTTGTATCATTTCGTATAAAAATATTCTGAAAAGGAGTTACAATTGTAATTTTTCTAAATAATCTGTGTTTAAAATTGTTATTTTAACTGCAATTGTATGTAAAATTGTTTGTTACTTTTTACTTTACTGAACAAGTTTAACGATATGAAAAAAAATTTAGATTTTAAGATTTTTAGTATTTGTAGCTTAAAAATTTAGAAAACTGGGTTTAATTAAATTCGGCCTGTTAGTCAATTTGTTATAATTGCTTGAAGTTGTTTGACTTGTTGAAATTTTGAAGTTTTTGCTGGTTTTCATAAAATTCACTGGATTTTTTTTTTTTTTTGCTTTAGAGCTATACCATGCCTGATGACAGTACAAAGTGTATCCCTATGTCTAGGTGCCGCTATTTTAAACCATTTTTGCTCACGGACAGACAGAAATGGTGCAGTGTTATAAATGCACATGGAAAAACAATTTTTTTTAAAGTATAGCTTAAAATGTGTTTTACGCTTAAAATTGTTGGATGTTTGTTTTCAGCTTTTTGATTTTTTACCAAACTCATCCCTGAAATATGAAATCCAGTTTTTCTATTGCATAAGCTTTTCTTTACTAGACAGTTTCATATTTTGGAGGAAAATAATTTGAAACAAGGTATTTTGACATTTTTATTTCTTCCAGCTCTGTCATATTTAAAAGAGTTTATGAAAAAGTTTACAAATTCTTAAGGTAGCTTTTTCTAGAAACTTCTTTACCTTTATTTCTTAACTTTTCTAGTATTGGGTTTTCATATATATATTTCAAATATATCTGTATAACTTTGCCACCAGCTAGAGTTATGACTCTAAAACACAATGATTAGATTCTTGATAATTTTAGAATTCTAATTTTTTTACGAGTAGAATAGAGAGCCAAAATTTCTTGTACTTACAGCAGAGAATTGCCCAAATGCAAGACAATTTTTCCATTGTGGGCGTATGTAGTCGTTCAATTCAGACTGTCATTAAAAATGTGTACCTTTATTTCCAAACATATTAGTGTAACTTATAAGAATTATACAGTTATAAATATAGAAAAAAAATGGTGTTTGCCATCTTGACAGACTTTAATAGCGTATACTCTTCATATAGTAATTACAACAGTTGCATACATATTTTGTTATTTTGTATATGGTTCGTACGTTTTTAAAAAACCTTGAAACGTGCTTGAAAAAATTGTTTCATTTTCTAGTGCTTGAAAACCTTGTATTTTCTAAAAATGCGTTTAAAATGCTTGAATTTCATTTTTTTTTTTTTTTTAAATATAGCAATTTAAAAATTTTTGGCAAAAAAGAGCGCAAAATCTTTCGAATTTAGCTAAGCCAATCAGCAAGTAGGAAAACACCGCAGTTGAAAATGCATAGATTTCTTCACCCCCTTTCTCCTTTTGATGAGTACAGCGCTGTGCATGCTCAACGTATCTGGAGAATATCCGATTAAGGCATGTGATCTCTTGTTTTAGTTTTGTATCGTGTGTGCTAATTTTTTGCATACTGTTTAAAAATGACGGGAAAATGTATTTTCAATTCAAGCTGATTAGAAAAGCCAGAGTATAATATCATGGTTTGAAACCTATGTGTTGGATTCACACTTTGCATGATGTACTTTGTGTGTCAAAAATGTCATCATGACGGATGGTGCTATGAAAAACTTTGCGAAGAGCAAAAAGCGCATGGATTTTGGGGTCCCAAAATTTCGGGCCCCGAGCCTGGTCAATTACGAAATAATAGCCGGTGATATTGCCGGTCAACAATGTGCTAACATTTACAGGTATACGCAAATTGATATTGCCAAACTATTATATATCAATGTGTTAGTTAAAGTCCACGGAATTCATTGCATCCAACAGGAATCGTCTAGGTTTTGTAGTTTTTTTTTATAAATTGAGGTCAAAATTGAAAAATTGCGATTTTATTAAAAATCGATTTTTTCAAAAACTGAGGATGTTGGACGATAACTGATTTCAGATTCGTTTTTAGCTCATCGAGATCTATAAGAATCACCTAGTGGATATTACACCGCGCAAAAATCGTGTTGCACAGTGTATTCTGACGCTGCGCCGTCCCACGAAGTGGACCGTGAATTCAAACTCCCGTCTCACAGAGAAAAACCTGAATATCGGCGCCGACGTTAACGTGTTAATTGGAAAAATCGAGATGGTTTCTCAACCGTTGCATCTATAAACACGGCAGTATTTTTCCTCCAAATCTTAAGTCCAAGCGACATAACCTGCTAGTTAACCGAGTGTTGACTAAGGCCTCGTGTACGGTTCGAGCGACTAGCGGCAGACCGAAAGAACGGTGAATGTTGTTCTTCAAGTAGTTCAAAAAAGTTTTATTTGGAAATATAATTTGAAATGCTATTTTATTATTTAAAAAAAAAACAAAAAAAACTTATGTTTATGTGATGTTTTGTGATAATCTATCCACTAGCAAACAATTTTGGTTTTGGTCTTTTGGGTGATAATCACTCAAAATGAAGCGCTCAGCTGGTCCACTGGATGACGTCTTCTTAGGAACTGATGTAAAATACCGAACAACATCCACCGTTTTCTCGGTCTGCCGCTAGTCGCATACCACTCGTATCGTACGCGATGTCTAACAGTTAATTTCTTTCAAGTATTTTGCCTACATTGTCACATTGGCCCATTCGAACGGGTAGTCGTGGCTTATTTGTGCAGTCGTAAATTAAAAATTGGACAATCGTAAGTAGAATACACAAAATCGAATAAACTAAAGAAATATTATTGTTCACGCTTATTTTGTAACAATAGTGCATGCGATACTTTCAAATATTTTTCTCTGAAATCATATTTTCGGAAGACAACAAGGCATATGCCTAAAATCAAAGCTGAGAGATGTCAAAATCTCCGCCCCAAGCTAGGACGAGCAGAAATATTTGGAGAAGGCACTGGATGTCTTCTTTTCTCCTTGACCTTGTAATATGGGATAGGGGGTGGATGCGGAATGATATGCGATTTTAAGTGTCCAGTGTCAGCTGTGTCCTGTACTCTGGAATTTTCTTGGGAGATGGCCATTGTATTTTTAGAGGGTGGGTGACAACAGTTGTTTTAGCGAAACTAGTTTGGGATTTCAAGTTCCAAGATGACAAATAGAAACAGCAATGAATAGTTGACGAGAGGGAAGCTGACTTTAGACACAGTATCTTTTCTTTTAGACGAAAGTGGATGACAGCTATTGAATGCCTTGTGTAAATGTAAATAATCTCTTTTAATGTTTGGTATCAAAAACATTGAATTTGTATTCACGATTGTTTAGTTATCTTTTGCGACTTCGTAATGAAAGGTATTTCAAATTCTTTCATAAGAAAAATATTGTCGAAATATATATATAAATATTAACCTCATGAAGTAGGGTAAGCGAAACCTTGTTTTAAAATTTTTGTGTTACTGTTATATTCAAAGATAAATTGTCGAATTTTTTGTTACAAATTAATTTGCTGTATGAGTTGAAAGGGGGAGGAAGAGAGATTGGACTTTAGGGCAGTCGTAAATTTTCCTTAGAATAGGCCTTGACAAAAAATTTGCACTGAATTGGAATTATTGGTTAAAAAGGTACTGCTATGCAATCAAGTGGAAGGCTGGAGTTTTAAAAGATACTCCTATGTACACTCTCCTTTGAATACGAAAGAAGGCCTGATCAGAAAACCACCTCGGAATGTCTGTATTTTTTATTTATTTTTTATTGTATTCCGATTGGCAGCAATGTGTTTGCGGAATTGAATTGGAAAAGTCTTGTTTGTTGACGGGAAAGGTAATCTTTTCAGTATGGATCAAACACTCACTGAGCTTGTAGGTTAAATCGATAGTTTAAACTAAGATTTTTTTTTTGGGGGGGGGGGGGTATTTTCCCCAATACTATTTTTGAGATCCTGTCCGAGTGCGATGCACGTTTGTGGTTCGATTGGAGTTCCGAAAGCGGATTTTTAACCTAGTTCGACTTCCAGACATCGTTTTTTCGCGATCGAATCTCCGATTTCGTGTTGCATCTCTGAAACCAGACGATGGCAAGAAACCAACCATATTATGAAGGGATGTAGATTTACTTAACCCTTAGGTTATGTAATCAAACTCAACATCAGTAAAAAAAAATCAACTAACATCGGATTGGCTTGGGGAAACTCGACGCCAATCTGCAATGTCCTCTGAATACGAAATCAGGCCAGTTCAGAAAACCACCTCGGACGTTTTAATTCTCCACTTTTTTTTTGTATTCTGTTCGGATTGGTAGTAGTGTGTCGGAAGAATCGAATGAAAAGACTCGTTTGTTGACGGGAACAAGATATAATAGAACTCGGTAAAAAAAAAATCGGACTTGTTTTAATATTGCTTGAGGGAATATCGACAACAGTATTGACTTTAAAAGGGGGAAGGGGACTCTTTGGGAAGAAACTTTACACAGATTCCCTAATTTGTTCTTTTTTTATTGTTTTAAACATTTTTTTTTCTTATCGGTAGTTTTGTTGAAGCGCGGACTTTAAATGAAATTATACTGGCGGTAAGACGTGAGGTCGCAATAGGAATAAGGTTTTATTTTATTTTTTATTGGGCGCGATTCCGTTGATTGTTAAAAGTTTTTTTTTTTTTTTTCCTTCTTAAATCCTGATTGTTAGGTTGTTCCCAGTTGGATTTAAGATCAATAGTGGGATAAAAGAAAGCAACTCGCCATAAAATAAAAGGTCAGAACTTGAAAGTGGGTTTTGTATTGGGGGAGCAGCAGTTCTTGAACATGATTAAGACGAGCTTGGGTTGGAGAATTGTGAAATAGTGCCGAATGAAGATACAGGAATCAATGATTGTCTCTATAAACTTTTTTTATTGGTAGGAAATCTGATGTATGTTTTTAAAATGACACCTTATTGGAAAAAGTTGTTTTGAAGGAAACTTGGTTATTTATTTTTAGCGCAATTGGAAGGGGAAAAAAATAGTAAACAAAATAATTTCTTTTGGCGCATAGCTTGATCTACATTTTCTTTCACATTTTTTTTCCGATTTTATATAAGATATGTGAATTTATATTAGGAATTACTAATTTTGAAATTGAATGAGGAATTTTTTTTATAATTTATCTTATTTTGTTATTATTTTAGAAAATGCTGATTGCATTGAATATTTCTTTCATTTTTATGGCATTTAGAACATTTTATCGGTCTTGTTTGAAAAAAATGATTGCTTTTCTAAGTCCTGACAAGCTTTTGAAAAAGCAAACCTTGAAAATAAATGATCTTGTAGAATCACAAGGCGACTATGTTCTGACTTTTGCATGAATTTCTTCTCTTTTCCTATAAATCACATTTTTAATCGGGACCTTTTCCCTAAAATTTTTTGGAAACAACGGGATGATAGAATGATTATTAGAAAATGTAAAGTACTTTTTTTTATATATATAAAATTTACACAGGGTGGCTACAGAACCTGGAATTCAAGGAAATGTCCGGGAATTTCACTCTTCTGGAAAAATGAGGGAATATCTTAAAATTACCCTTTAATCAGGGAATTTTTAAATTTTTGAGTTTCCCTTCTCGCATGCCCCGTGCGGATATTTATCTCGGCTCGCGTCACGTGAAGTTTATGTTATGACGTCATCACGTTCAATACAGTTTTTTGTTTTTGTTTTTTTAAGTACTTTTTTAAGTCTGTCTAAAAAGCCCTCAATGTCTGCTTACTTGGTCGATTTGGGAGAATGATGATTCCGAACTTTTTCTACTCTCAGCAACTAAGCCAAACCATCGATATCCCGTCCACAACCGCCTATTGATGTTCCGCTTTTTTTTTTAATTCTTATTATTATTATCTGGGATCATTATTATGCCTGGAACAATTGTATACATATTATTTCTGTTAGATTTCTGATGATCCTATAACTTAGCAGCCCGGCCTCCGTTCGGCGCCTTATTGTTAAAAAAATCTTCAAACTTCAATCTGACTGCATCCTTTGCAGACACGATTATTTTTCTTCTTCTCTTGTGCTTTTTGTCAACACAATATATTGGTTTCCTAATTATTTACGTATTATTTCTGTAAGCTTTTTAGTTTTCCTATAGCTTAGAAGCACGGCCGCCTGCAGCCTTATCGTTAAAAGAAAATCCTCAAACGTCAATCTGACTGCATCTTATTATTATTTTTCTTCTTGCCTTCGTTTTTTGTCAAGATCAATTAGAACCCTAAATTCCTTAATATTTCAAATTGATTCCATCAGATTTTTTCGTTTTTATTAACTTTTACAGTGCCGTGTTATAGATGTGCAACAAATCTATAGGCATCCATAATTCAGAAAGTTTTAATCCAGTTCTTTATTATTACTATTATATATATATTTACTTTCATTTTGACATTTTATTAAACACAATGATATTTTGATTTATATATTTAATATAAATCAAATAAAGAATCTGAAAATCCTCCAAAAAAATATCTGAATGTGTTACTGCATCCAAGTAGAATTTCTTTTAAAAATCATTGCATTTTTTCCCCCTGCCAAAACTGTATGAACCCTGTGCTAGTTTTATGAAAACGATTTTTTGCCTCATTTAATACATACTTTTGCGGTTTTAGATTTTTATTGTGCAAAATTTTTATTTCTATACAACTATGAGTAATTAATTTTTATAAGAAGCTGTTAATTTCATGCCTTTTCTTTCTACATTATATGTTATTTATCTTTAGTCGACTTCAAAAGACATAATTTTCATCAAAGATATGTACCTAGTGAAATTTTTGTGACAGATTAGCAAAATGCTGATTATTTAAGTTTTATGCTCATGCTTCCACATGTTCAGTAAATATTTAGTACATGAATTCAAATTTATGCTATGAACAGGAAACAGCATATGACATATATTAAAGAAAATA
This sequence comes from Linyphia triangularis, assembly GCA_963978545.1. Taxonomy (NCBI): domain Eukaryota; kingdom Metazoa; phylum Arthropoda; class Arachnida; order Araneae; family Linyphiidae; genus Linyphia; species Linyphia triangularis. The sequence goes on from OZ021732.1 coordinate 3,945,684, forward strand.
ACATGTTTTATTTGTGTTATTTTTGAAATTAAATAGAAACATATTTTACTGGTTTTGCTTTACCTTGAAGTTAGCAAGTGTGGCTGTAGTTGGTAAATTTTGTATTTTTTCATGCTCTAGCTCTAAAGATTCTTGTTTTGATTTTTACTTTAGATTTATTATGCTGCAATTATACTTTGACTATTTAGAATTAAATTTGTGTATTTTTAAATTGGCCATTGTTTTATTATTATTATTATATTTTTTGGAATTATAGCGCACATCAGGGAATTTTTAAGGAAATCATCTGGAAATCAGGGAAATGTCAGGGAATTTTGTTTCTCGAATTCTGTAGCCACCCTGTACAATTTTGAAGAGAAAAATAAGACATTTTCTTTAAAAAAAAAAAACCGGATGCTTTAAAAAATAATTTTTTTATTATATAAAATATTTTCTTTTTAAAATAAATAGTGAAAATAATCCTTAAATAGCTAAACATAAAAACGCATAGTTACTTTTAGTGTTAAAGTTATTTAAAATTCACCTGATACTATTTCTTAAGCATAATTTTTAGCTCTTGAGAATGAGGTTAAATAACAATAAAATAATGTATTAATGATTTTTTTTTTATGAAATTGTATACTAAATTTCTTTATTGAATTTGTTGAAAGCTCGTATTCTTTACCTCATGAAACACTTTTATATTGAAGGAATTGCACCCAACTGACCAAACTGCAATCGCTCAAATCAGGATGGGGCAAGTCAACAGAGGAAGACATAACCGAAGATCTAGAAACAACGGTGCAGTGGCAACCTGTCCAAGTTGGCAACAATCTGCCAATGGCAGAGGTAAGTCAAAATATCCTTTTCAATTCCTCATACAGTAAAACCTCGTTAACACACGAGTTGATAGAACTGCAGAAATTTTTTACCCTTTAAAATTTTTTCATCTACTTAATGCAGTTTTAAAACTACTAGCTATATAAGCGGTTGCATTCGCCCTAAAATTCTTAATATTCCTTAAATTTTTGTTTCTTCCTAAAATTCATAAAATTGTACGTACATTTTACGATAATTCCTAAAAAAAAATTATATGCCCAAAAATTCTCTGATTTTTCTCCAAAAATCTGCAAAAAAACACTGATATTCCTACAAATGAGAAAAATGGAATTAATTAAATTGGTATGTTTGTCAAAATAGTGTTTTGTTCAAATGTGTAACTGTTATTTTGCTAAAAAGTTGTATGAAATTAAATTTTTTTGAAAATTGGTATTTTTTTGCCTGTATCGAAACAAACTTTAAAAATAATATGTCTGTGTTAAGAACCTTTATCAGCATCAAAAGAAATATACCTAAATGTTTTTGAATTGTCCCTAAAATTCTTACTGCCCTCCCTTCTATATGTGTATCGAATACTGCTGTTTTTACTTTACGTCTTTGTTTTCGTCAGTCCTTTTCCTTGCAGGAAAAATTGGTTTACCGCAAAAGCTGCTTCGATATTTACCTGATTTTTTAAAATTGTTGGTAGAGTTGGCAATTCCATATTTGTTTGCCATTTATGCAAATACATGCAAGTGGGACCGAGTTTAACTTCTAAACTTATAGTTGGGCACAGGAGAGATACGTGACGTCGCAAAAATAAGTTACAGCCAACTAAGCACCCAAATCGGTTAATTTCACATCAATTTCCTTGAAATTTGAGCATTCAAGAATTTTTCCTCTTTCATAGGATTTTAACTTGAGGAATATTTTCATATCACCTTGAAATTTTGTCTCAAACAATGAAGATTATCTATTAAAAAAAAGTAGACTGAGGAGTAACTTTTGGTTTCGTCTTTAGCAAGATTTCATGTTACGTGTGTTAAATGAATAAATTAAATTTAAGCTTCATTGTACAGAAAGCTGCTTATATTTTGCATTAAATGGATTTCGTGTTACGCAATTTAGCGTTAAGTTTGCGTTTCAGTTCGCTGTATAATGACCACCACCATGTAGACTACCTAGTGGAAGCTGATCTCCTGACAGATGTGGCCCACCTGATGACTGTGTAATTAGCGCTCTGGTCTCGCATGCCAAAGATGCCAGGTTGGAATCCCGGGTTAGATATGTATGTTCGTTGTGATTCGGAATCAACATTAAGCTGTAGCTCCTGGCCTGATTAGCCGTCATTGTTCATAAAAATAGGTCATTGAGCGTACAAACCAACCAGCCATCCTGACAGATATGTGTATATGCATACAGTATTGTCTCCACTGTTTAATGTCAACCACCCTATATTATTAATGCCTTAATAAAACTGAACTTTTTGTAGCAATTTTCTTCCCTTTTTGCAGGTTTCGAGGGAAGCCCTCCACTTGAACACTGCAGCCGAAGTCCAGTCGTCCGACTGCCACGACGTCCTTCTCGAATTAGAGGACTTCTGTAGTAAGAGCCCCCAGCGTGCCCACGTGGACGAGGAGAAGGCAGCCCTCAACACACATGCAGAGAGGTAGGATAATGCAGTCAGTAATGTGCTGATAGAGGTTACTTGCATACAAACTGATGGAATTCACTAAATTAAAATATTAAGTATTGAGTGGAAAAAATTCAAGAGTTTTCTCATTCAATGTATAATTGAATGATATAATTTTTTATTTTTTTTTTTAAGGCAATATTTCCTGTCGGTTTCTTTCATTTTACGTGTGCAACTGTTGCCAAATATACTAGGAATTAATCTTTTATAGTGAATATTTTTGTGAATTTTTTTTACTGAAACATCAATTTTTTTCCTAATGACATTTTTTAAAGGTTGGCATCCCTTATATCTTAAAGTTATTTGGTGCTTTGTGCATCCGGCATTTAATCTTTCAAAGTAAAAACAGAACTCTTCTATTTTTTTACTGAACTGAAAACAATTTCAATTTTACTTTTTACTGAAAACATCAATTTTTTTAAATTTTTTTTTATGACGTTTTTCATAGGTTGGCATTCCTGATACCTTAAAGTTATTTGGTGCTTTGTACATCCGGCATTTAATCTTTCAAAGTAAAAAACAGAACTCTTCAATCAAGAAAATGTATCAAATTTGTTATATAATGATTTGATACCATGTTTAACTTCAATCACCTTTACAATATTAAAAAACCCTTTCTTTTTTTCTCAGTGTTTCCGTCAAGAAGGATCGTGCCTCCAGTTTGTGGCGCTTCCTTCGAGTCTCCTTCCCCATCCAGCTGATTTTGCTCATCCTGTACTGCTTATCGTGCCACACGGAGCCCCAATGCTGCGAGAACATCAACAACTACGACTTCTCCATGCTGCCTCGCCTGCGCTACCTCAACGGACCACCACCGGTTTGAATACAAGTTGGGCATTTTTTGGCACGAGGATAAACTGTCCTCCTGACCAGTTTCAGAGATGGTAGACGAGGATCCAATGTCTTTTCAGTTTCCTCGCTACAAAAGTCGTTGCTCTTCCGTTTGAAGGTCAATCGCATTAAGCTTTTTCTTACGACTTGTCTCAAAGGGTTGGTGATAAGAGAGCTCAGTCTTTGAATTTACCTTCTGATCATTCAATACTGCTCTCTTGAAAATTAATCTATGTCACCTGATATAGCTATTTTGCATGTTTTATAAAGGTGATAACAGAAAGACAGAGAAATCACTGGGATTTTTTTTTTAATTCTAGAAATTTTAAGATTTTCTTCTTTAAATGTTATAAAAATTGTCTACTGGCTACTTTTCTCGTAGTTAAAGTCTTCTATCCTATTTTTCGCTCATATGGTGCATCTGAAAAACTGAGGAGTATATATTACACCGTCATTTCAATCAAAATTGTACTCTGTACTTTTATATTTGAGCCATGCAATGCGGATAATTTTGATAAAATCTTGGAATTTTATTTTAACTCTGTGATACTTAATTTGCAATAATGTTTCAAAATGTGAATCATTAAAGCGTATTTCTTTCCCTTTTTACTATAATTATTTCAATTGTATCTGTCTTCATTGAACTCTATGATTTAGTTCTTATCCTTTCCAAGCGGCTTTCTGTCAACTTAAAAGCTGTGAAGGACCTTCAAAGGAGCATCTTTCCTTTCGTGTGCAGATCCGACCATTCCAAGAACGTGACCTATCCTCGAGCAGAATTATCAACGGCTCGAATTTTTAATATATTATATCAATCTATTGAAACTTATAATTGGCAAAAGACCTTGCCTTTTCGAGCTTAGCAACCATTCAACGTTGTATCGCTCCAACTGCCAGTGTATGTCTTGATGCTGGAAGTTTCTTTGGAAATGTCCTTGAACCAAACGACTATCCAACATAGTGTCTCATAATTCACCTAACTTTCCAAATAGAGCTCGATTGAGGAAACGAAATGCACTCGACTATCGGATCACTCAGTTTCATCGACTTGTCTCGTCCGAAAGAATTCATAGGTGCGTGTCTCGGCTCAAATCAAACGCTCAACCGAGATCTCGTAAGGCTTGGTTTTGGACTTGATGCACCAGATCACATCATAGTAGTCATTGGTAATTTTGTGGTTTTGCCTCGAACACTCTTCCGAGTTTAGAGGCAAGTTTCCTTCCTACGGAGAGTGTTTTGCCAAGTCATGTACGCTTGTAAGCGGCTTTATGTTTTGTCATGTCTGAGTAAGGGATGTAGGCTATTTTTAAGCAAGCAAAAAGTGCTAGTTTGTCGCTCATTGTGTTATTTTATATTGGACAGTGCAATGTTTTGCATGCAGACGTGCTCGTTTCGTATTAGATTGCCAAAAGCGATAATAGGAAAGGGGGTATGATTGAGTTGTCTGAGCTTTTGGTTGAAACTTTTTTTTTATCCTATAAAATGTTCTTATAGCCTTTTCAGACCCACCTAAAAGTGTAAAAACAAAGTACAAATTTTCTCAAGATTATTTTAAATGTGCTCCACTATAAATTAAATGTGTGAATGTTAGCTTGTTTCTTTTTATTGCAACGTATTACATTATGCTATTATGGTGGATATTCTTCTAACGTGTGACTAGTTCAATCAGTTCGGTGGCACTTGCGATTTCGAAGTGTAATGAGCGTGAGAAACAAAGATCTAATACAAGCTACCAATTAGCGCCTTCCTGGCCAATTAAAAAAAATTACTTGTTACCATGTTTCGCAAAAGTGTCAATAGATATTCCCATGATAAGAAAATGTTTAAAAAAAAGCAATAAAACTTTGAGTTTTCTTTTTATCAAATTTCGAACTAATTGGATTTTTTTTCTGTATTTATGGGTCTGATAGGATATTAAAAATGTTGACATCTTCAGTCTGCCATTACTATTTATATCATTTAATTTAAGATCAAAATGAACCTAAAGCTCAGAAAACTGATTTCTTTTAGGTATATTTATTGTGATGTCTTTATTTATATTTAAAAGATTCATTCTATTTCCATTATGTATTTAAATTATGGAATTTGTGTTTGAATTGGATGCGATTTCCCTGTCTCGATATTACGTGGGAATTACCTTTTGATGTGCAAAGTTGTCTTTAGTTTGATTTCTACTTTTTATATTACTGAGTATGTATTAAAAAAAAACTTTTGGTGTGCTTAAAACATTTCCTATCAAATTCAATGTTATAATAATTACTACAAATAAATAACAATTACTTTTTAGTATCTTGAGTAAGAGGCACTAGGAACAGCTTTTTAATTTTGGGATTCCTAATGAAATTAAAAAGCTAGTACAGTCAAACCTCATTAATGTGAAATTGATGGGGCTGCCGGAATTTTTTGTGTTAACTGTCTAAAAACTTTTTCATCTAATTAATACAGATTTAAACTACTAACTGTATGTGTAATACTGCTGTTTTTTAAGAACATTTACATTGTGAAGATTATATTTAGTACAAAAGTTTGATATTCATTAGGGAAAAAAAGTCAATTGTATTTACTCGTAACTTATAATTTTTTGTGACAAGTTAAGAAGTCTGCGATTGATTTTTGCTTTAACTTTTTATAAATATTTTTTTTTAAACGTGTCTACCTCTTCTAAATTATTTAAAGCACATTGTCCTTCAGCATTAAGAAAGGTTTCATAAAAAAAAATGTGGTATGAAAGAGGTTTTTTTTCCCCAATCTTCAGTGAGATTTCATTATGTGAAATTTCATGTTAAACAAATAAATTAACCTCAAGTTTAAGCTTCGTCGTACTCAGAATTGCCTTTGATTCCAATTAAACGGGATTGCTTGTTAAGCAATTTCACTTCAACGGGGTTTGACTGTATTATTATGGATCTGATGCTCATGATTTTAAAAAAAAAAAAATTCTTTGTGATAAAATATACATCTTAATGTTTGTGTTCATTAAATAATTCTAGTGGCTTTAGTTAGCCTTCATTCAAAGAGTTGAAGTAATAAAAGGTCTTATATGAAATCTAAGTAAATCAAGAACATTTATTGGCAGGATTTTAATTTGTAAATTAAGCTCTTTGTTTATTCAATGACTTGATTTTCAGGTGTAGAAAACTTAAAAAACAAATAAAAAGGGGATTTATACTGCCCTGATAAAATAGTTAGACCTTTTTTTATTTCATCTCTTTTATACTGCTTCATGTTGTCCTCTTTATGTGTGTATATTTATTTGTTTTTCAAAGCAAAACATGTGTTTTGTAGAAAGTAATGTTGTACCTGAACTGCAGCTATATTTTTTCTGTTATAAGAAACGAATGCTTTTGCCCAAAACGGAGAAGCAACGTTTTTCCAGAAGTGCCAAAAATTTTAATTTCTTTAAATCGCTTCTTCATTTCTATGCCAATTGCATTTCATTAAAAGTCATATTTGCTCTCGCGTTTTGGGCATTGCTCTATGTTGTTTGTTATTTTTCACAAACGTCCGTCAGCTTATCTGAATTCCAACATTCAGTTATTGTGTGTGTTTTTACTGTTCTAGTGTGTGTTTAAGTTATTTGGTAATCAAAGCTAAATGCGTTTATATGGTCTCGCGCATATATTTTGTGTGTGTTTTATTTATTGTGTAGTTATTATATTCTAGATTTTGCGGCGGAAACTGATAACATATCAAGAACATTTCATGTCGGGTAGAACTTTTCGTTTATTCATTTTTCCAAGCGTATATATGGAATGCAATGTTTAAATCCCATCTATGCACTTTCTTCAAAGGGACTTGTGGAAAATTTAATTTAACTAATTAAATCATAGTGGCCACAGAACCTGGAAATCAGGAAAATGTCGGGGGAACTTTTTTAGAATTTCTTTGAAGTCATGGAAATTTTCTATTTTTTAAGCGTTTTGCTGTTCATCCGTATTTTGGTGCCATTTAGCCGGAGAATTGTGGTGGTAATTGTTAGAAGTTTAAAGTTGTGAAATAATTTAAACTTTTGATTAAAGCCAAAACTATTTTTTTTTTTTTAAATTGCCATATTATGCTAAAGCCACACATGTTCTATTTGATCACAGTGTCTACACATCTGAAAAAGTTGGTGAAATTTGAAAAAAAGTTTGCCGTAAAATCGGGGAATTTTTTAAAAATCTGTACTTTTTCAGGGAACTTTTTTCCCCAAATTTAGTGGCCACCCTGTAAATATCAAATTGCTTATTAATAAAGAAAACTTGCTCATCCACATGTAAAGTTAAAAGGTTTTGATTTTTAAAAACGATTTAACTTTTGACTTGACATTGTACAGAGTGGCTATAGAAACTAGAAAACCTGGGAATCTGAGATGTGTCAGGGAGCTTTCTGATTCTGCAAAAAAAAATCTTGGCTTTTTTTAATTTGACTAAAATTGGGGAAATTTGCTGTCCTGGTTTGGAAGGTCCGTTTTCCCGCTTCTCCGCATTTTGGCGCGATTTACCCGGAGCATTGTGTCAGTAATGGTCAGAATTTCGTGTTGGGAAAAAATTTAAACTTTTCATTACCCCCAAAACTATTTTTAAAAAATTGGCATATTATCTCTTTGACAGCCAAGTTCTATTTGGTCACTGTTGTTGGGGAAATTTGAAAAAAATTCGCTTTAAAATCGGGGAATTTTTTAGAAATCTATCTGGGAACTTTTTGAATTTTGTGACCACCCTGTTGTATTATTTTAAAATGTTATTTTCCACGGAATAAAACTTTGACCTAAATCATTGTTCTTGGTATGTCTCAGTTTACATTGTATCTCTCTGTAGACAGTTTTTTTTAAAAAACTTTTATTATATTTCATTTCTGTTTTCTACTTAGTGTATTGCTAGGGTTAGAACGTTACTTAGTGATACTTTGCTTTTTCAATATTTTGCACATTCCCTTCCGATTTTTCGTCTCTTTACATTCTTTCGTGCCAGAATTTTTTTTAATTTTGGCCCTAATTTACATTTTGTTAATTTAATGAGAAATATATTTTGAGGATAAAAGAACTAACATCCAAATGTTAAGATTACAAAGTAACCTATTTAGTCAGAATTGCAGTAATTTTGGTTTATTTTAATTATATTACTTTCATTGGCTTCATATTCAACCAATTTTTTATTATACACAAATAATTAGTGAGAGAATTTATTTATGAAGTATATTTCTAATGCTAATTTAATTGCATTTTAATTTATAAAGCATTTTAAGTGCTTTTTTTTAATATACATTCTCAACGGATAAAAAGAAAAGGGAGGTAAAAGTTGTTTTTATTGAATAATTATTAGTTCAATCACTTCAGAAAATGTTTTTTTATAAGTTACTTTACACATACAATTTGTCAAGTATGGCTTTTTTTTTTTCAGTCTCGACTGCAAGTTTTACACAATATTTGAGATTTTGACATTAAAGAAAAGTCTCATAATTGTCAGATTTGCTTGTTTATGGTGGTGTCAAAATTAATTTGACCGAAGCCAAACTAGTAGGTTACGAGTTCCTTAAAAAGTATTTGGTTTAGTATTATAGTACAAAAAACACTGTGTTGCCTAATCAGGGTTCCCACGGTCATTAAAAGTGCTTACACATTTTAAAATTGTTTTCCAGTACTTAAAAATTCTTGGAGGTCCTTAATTTTTGCTGGAAGTCCTTAATTTTTGTCACTTATCCACTCTTAATAAAAAAAAATGAGATATATTTGTATTACGCCTGTATCAACTTGTACATAGTTTGGTTCGTATTTGCCGATTGGTGTAGTAGAAATCAAATGGTTTTAGTTACACACTGTACTCTGCAAGACAAACACTTGAGATTTGTGTTTATGTTGAGATCAAAGTCTGTTTGTGAAGAAAAATGCAAATTGTGCGTAAAAGATTTTGATATTAACGCTCTGGTTGTTAAAAGCACTAGCAGTTGTAAAGTCACGCATTAAAGACCTGATGAATGAAAACAAATTTTTTGAAGGTCCTCAAAAAATATTATTCAGGTCATTAAAAGTCATAGGTGATGACTATGATTTCCGTGGGAACCCTGTTAATGCTGTCAGTCAAAAAATATCTTAAGGGATCCAATTTTTTTGATTATTTTACATAATTCTTTTACAGCTCTATGAAACACTGCCACTTCATTCCAAATTTCAAAGCATTTAGAGAGAAAAATATTTAAAATTTTACATCGACTGTTTTTTTTTTTTTTATATATCTAAGGTAATTTAAAGTTTCTATTTAATAGGTTGTTTAATTTTTGCAAAACTTACTATTGTAATCCTTGAAACATAAATGTCACAACTAACTTGTTTCGTTAAAAAAAAAGGGGGTTTTAAAATGATCATATCCACAATGTCCCATGCGTTGGATCCAGAGAAATATCCCATTGCATATGCATGAAGTGGATTGAGTCACTCTACAAAGTATGCTACATTTTATATCTCGTATTTCTACTATATTTATGTCTCTTTGTATGAATATCCTCAAAACTTGAAGTCCCTTTGAAGTTTACTTTCTTTTAATCAATCTAATCTTGTATTCATTTGTACATGTGCTTTATTACTTTTATACTTGAGTGTATTACTTTTAACGTGCATATATTTATTTTGTATTGCAGTGCACGAGTACCATTTATTATTGTACCTTTGTTATTGCATTACATGTCGGCAATATAAATGTTACTCTAAAGCGATTTTGTATCATAAGGGGGGGGGGGGGACCAGAGACTCAAAATGTTCAGTAGCTAAGAATTTATTATTTAAAAAATTGACACGGGTATTTCCAAATTGGACATCCAATTTTGCCTACGTTGATTTGTCAAGCTTTGAGATTAGCGTAGCTTTTTTTCCATACTTGGAAATTAAGATCCATTTTTGCAAGCGTTAATATTTAATGAGTAGGAAGTCCTCATAAGGATAATTCTCTATACTCTGTTCTAGCTTGGTGCATCTAGAAACTACTTTCTATAAAACCCCTTGACATTTGATGAAAATAATCACTTAATGAAATGACATACCTTAAAAACTCTGAAAATAGCGTCTAATATGTTTTATTTTATATTTGAAATCCTTACGCCAATGCATATGCAGTGGCTCCACCTGGTTTTGCCTTTTGCTATTTTCATTTAGAATGGATAGACATTAAACAGGGTTCCCATGGTCATTGAAAGTCATTAAAAGTGCTTAATATTCTCGAACTTGTTTTCAAGGCCTTGAAAATGCTTAGAGGTGCTTAAAAGTCCTTGAAAATGCTTAGAGGTCCTTAAAAGTCCTTAATTTTTACAGATGTTGTCCAACTGCAAAATTCATAAAAATACAACTCGGGCTTGCTGTTCCCTCGTGACCGCCACTTATCTGCACGTTATTAGAATTTTCCGTCGTATTTGTATTACGCATTCACCAACTTGTAACTTTTTTGGTAGAATATACTTTATTAAAAATTTAAATACAGACATGATGCCTGAAAACAAATTTTCATAGGTCATTAAAAACACTAATTAGGTCCTTAAAAGTCATTGATTTTCATTCTGTGATTTGAGTGGGAACCCTGTTAAATCGCAACAATTTATGTCATTTCCTTCGAGTGATTATTTTCGTAGCTACTCCTCAAATGTCATGGTGGTTAAAGAAAGTAGTTTCTATATGCCCTGGGCTAGAAGATTGTAACATAGCGAGTACAGGGAATAATAACTCTTATTAGGTGACTTAACTTTCTTTGAAGATAATAGTTTATAAAAAGCAGCAGTTAATTTTATTGAAATTTTTCGAAAAAATGTGGACGTTTTTAATGCAAACGAATAAGTTACTTATATTTACTATTGAGTTCTTGGATTTTGTGATTGCAAAACCTAATGCATTATAAATAATACTTAACAATTAAATTAACCATTGAGTCCCTACCCCCCCCCCCCCATTAGGTTGTTACATTTTCAATCAATAATTGTCATTAACCAATTTTTGAATCTTGTAGCACATTCATTGGCTTTGGAAATGCACAAGCTGAGGGGAAGTAAGACGGATTCATTTCAAACAAAATTTACAGGAGCTTTATTCAACTATAGACATTGTACTGGTTTTTTTCAAGTTGATAATTGTTAGCAAAATATGAGCTCACAGTGGAAATATATCGTTAAAGAAGGGATTCTCGAATTACTACCTTTAGATATATATATTTTTATAACAATGTGTATACACTTAATTGCATACACACAAAATTCTGCGATTCAAGCGGAATAATTACAATAAATTAATAGAACTTTTTAATCGACTGTTCGCAAATGTTTGGTTCTCTTTAGAGTCGGGAGAGGCGACTGTAAGTTTAAGTGCCGCATCGAACATCGCTCTGAATTTTTTATAGAATGTAGAGAAATGTTTTAGGATTACGAATCCACTGCTTTGTCGGAGCAAAAATGGCCGAAACCATTCAAAAATCGACTTTGAATGAGTTAAACTGAATCCGATTGCAAATTTTGTCATAACTTGCGAATTCATGAGCATTTTTTTTATGTGGTAATCCACCGCTCTTTAATTTTCAATTAAGAAGTTTATAGACAATATTTAATCTCTGTCGAAAAGTACTTCCATCTTTTAAAAGTGAACCAAGTTGACGATAAATATTACGTCACTGATGATGATATATTTGTTGCCAACTTGGCTGACTTTTAAAGGATGAAAGATCTTGGCGCCAGGAAAGACAAATCGTCTGCGACCTTCGTAATTAGAAATTAAAGACTGGTGGGGGGTTACCAGACAAAAAAGGGTGTTCATTTTTTTTGGTAAGTTAAGACATTATATTTGACAATCGGATTCAGTTTTAACTCATTCAAAGTCGATTTTTGAATAGTTTCGGCCACTTTTGTCCTGGCAGACCATTCGATTCGTGATCCACTAACATTTCTCTACATTCTAATACAAATTCAGGATGATGTTCGATGGGGTACCGAAACTTGCACTCGCCTCTCAGTCTATTTATTGGCAACTGATAGTTTGAGGACTAAAGTGAAAATCAAAAGTTTATAAAGCAACTTGTTAAAAAGTTATTCCTTAAAAAAAAAAAAAGCATTTTAATCTTGTTATTAGTACTTGGTCTAAATAGCGTTTGGCTCCTTGTCGATGTTGAAGCACAAAGATTAAACTGATGTGGAAGGGGCTCGTTTCGCACCACACGTAACCTGAAGGGGTTCGCTGTAACGGGTGGATAATTTACTTAACTAGTCGCGTCGAATGGTTTTAGAACGAGGTATATTACCCTCGGGGTCATTAAACGTTGAAAAAAAAAATCTAGTCTTTCAAGGTGAGATTAACGAAGAGGAATCGTTGGGAATTTTAAAGAAAGAAGAATATTGCATATTTCTCTTGTTAAACGACATTTTTTGTAACAAAAGATGGCATTCTAGTACCAAAGAAAAATTGTTTGAAAACCTTGAGTAAGAAAATAAAGAATTTTTTTTTAAAATTTAGGTGTTCGTTTTATTTTTGATTTCACGAGTTTTGTGGTTTTATTTCTGATGTATATTTATGTACTGTCTGTCTATCGCAAGGATAGCCCCCGCCAAGTAGTCTAGTGTCATCCGTTGCCGTGGAAACCATACCGGTCTCATTTTTTATGATGGATTCTAGGATCAAGACAACATTTATCTTGATGGTGTATTGGCGATCCAAATAGATTGATTTGAGTAAACAACTTCTCGTCCCCAAGACAAATGTTGTGATCTTTCAGGCGGCCAATATTCTGCATGCATCTCCCCTGTTCTTAATTGGCGAGTTTTATTTCTATAGCGAGCACCACCATCTTGGCTCTTCCTGCCGCCACTTATTCTCGTGTTTGGCGAGAGTGTTACTTTGTTTTCAGGTGCATAAAAAAAACCTCCCTTTTTTTGTTGTACTTATTCAAGGTGGCCACAGAACCTGGAAATCAGGGAGCTTCGCGATTCTGGAAATGTCGGGAACTTTTTAAAATTTCGCCAAAATCGGGGAATTTTTGTTTTGAAGGTATCGGTTCATCCGCATTTTGGCTCAATTTTTCCACTATCGCTAAGCAGAGCAGCTCAGAGCGGAGTGGATTAGAGCCAATTACAAGGCTGCTAATGTCTACTATAGCACGAGCCTCGAGCTACAATGGACGTTGACAGCCTTGTAATTGGCTCTTTACCCACTCCGCTCTGAGCTGCTCTGCTTAGCGATAGGGGACGCCAAGCTTAATCGCTAAAAGTTTCATGTTATGGTATAGTTTAAACTTTTCATTGCTGCCAAAAATATAAAAAAAAAAATTGGCATACTATCTCTTTGGTATAAATGTTCTATTTGATCTACACATCTGGTCAAATTGGGAAATTAGAAATGAAGTTTGCCGTAAAATCGGAGAATTTTTTAAAAATCCATCAGATTTTTTTTTTCCCCCGCCTGAATTCTGTGTCCAGCACAGTGGCAATGACGGTTTAATTAGGGAGAAACTACACCAGTGTGGCCTCAGAACCTGGAAATGTTCGGGATTTCTCTGATTTTGGTTAAAAGCAGGGAATTGTTTTAATTTTCACAAAAATGAGGGAAATTTGCTATAATTGCTTTGAATGTATGTCTCCCTGTTCATCCGTATTTCGGCAGCATTTATGTGGAGAATCGTGGCGGTAATCGTTAGTTGGTTGTTTTCAGATTATCTGGCGCCGTCAGCAACACGAGGGCTATAATGCGCCGAAACATTTGTCACTAGACAAGCCAACATACATTTACAAACACCCATGCCTAACACGGGACTCGGAACCCGCAACCTCGCGGTCTAGAAGCTAGTACGCTAACCACTATACCGGTTGGTTGGTTGTATTCAGATTATCTGGCGCCGTCAGCAACACGAGGGCTATAATGCGCCGAAACATTCGTCATTAGACAAGCCAACATACATTTACAAACACCCATGCCTAACACGGGACTCGGAACCCGCAACCTCGCGGTCTAGAAGCTAGTACGCTAACCACTATACCGTTTGGTCGGCTGCGGTAATCGTTAGAAATTTCATGTTGCGGAATAATTTAACCTTAAATTATTTAAATATATATATATATATATATCTTTGGCATACATTTTCTATTTGATCAGGGTGACTGCACATCTAAAAAAGTGAAAAAAGTTTGCCATAAAATCGGGGAATTTTTTAGAAATCTATCTATCGGGGAACTTTTTTTCTTGAATTTTGAAGCCACCCTGTGCCAAATGAGCATGATTTTCCCAACTAAAATTTCATAAAACAAAGCGGAGAAACAGGGAATTGGATAATCTTTTTTCATTTCTCCACGTTTTGGAACATCCTGGTTTAAAAAAAAAGTGATCGAGAAAAAGTGTCTGTGGTCAGCATGACTTCCGAACAAATGAACCTACGACTATGGGACCTACCATAAAGGCTTTCGTAAAAATCGCGCATGCGCATAAGGTAGCTGCCATTGAATTAATCGTGTTTTTCATTAATTGCTAAATAATGGTTTTGATAAAAATTGCTGTGGTAATGCCTCTTCATGTGTTCTAAACATCCCCACCACCGAAACTCCCGTAAAAATGCAATAAAAACGTAAAAATTTAAAAATGCGTTTTACGCTCAAGAAAGGACAATGTAACGTCTATCGAAAAAAATAATCAATTTTGGTGGTGATCGTGGTTTTTTTTTTTTTTTTTGCTTGGAAAAATATCGCCTAGCTGGCCATTTTTAATTAAATAATGAGCATTTTGATGGTAGATCTTCACCGTGCATATAAGCAATTCATCCTATGTGTCTGCTTATGTTTTAACCGAATACCTGCTATTTAAATATATTTTTATCGCTGCATTTTCTAACCTTGGATTATTTAACCCTCGGTTAGTCGCGTGGGGGACAAATGTCCCCGAAATTCAAATTTTCGTAAGTGGGTATTTTATTTAGAAACACCACGTTATTGAACAGAATGAAGTTAAAATTAAAGATTATTTTAAAAATAATTTGGGGGGAAAAAAAACATTTTTATTGAAATAAACTTTGTGAAAATTCAAATTTATCTTTAAAATAGTTTTAAAACACAACATTATTAAACAGAAGAAGTAAAAATTAATAATTATTTAAAAATTAATTTGAAAAAAAAAAAAAAAACTAAAAAAAAAAAAAAAACACTACATTATGGAACAGAATGAATTAAAAATTAAGAAGTATTTTAAAAATAATTTGAAAAAAACAACTAAAAATAAATATTTTTATTGAAATAAACTTTGTGATAATTCAAATTTATCTTTAAAATACTTTTAAAACACAATAAACATAATCGCATTAAATATTGCTGATTAAATTATTGTGAAAGTATAAATTTACATCTAAATAGTATAAAAACAATTATAGAAGCCAGAGAAATAGATTTTATCATAAAAAGTCATTCAATTTCCTCTTCAACGTCTGAACAATTTGCGCAAAAATTAAATGGTCCTTGCAGACCCATTTGCCAGATTTTCAGAATAACATGAAATCGAAAGAAAAAAAAATCTCAATTATTTTTATTGCCGAGTCAGTCAAATCATATAAAAAATAACATGCTCCCCTTACGAAACATAAAAACTATAAAAATTTAATAATAATAATAAAAAAATTTAGGTCACTTACCAAAATTAGAATTCAGTTTTGGTCGCGTGGGGGACAAACATCAACCAAATAGGTTCTGTGTCACATGAGTACGCACTACACGTAGGCAAACGTCAAGGTTATATAGAAAGGTACTGGGACGGGCTTTGATCATGGGCTGCAATCGAGAAAATAATTTTTGTGGGGTGAGCCGCGCGTCTAACTAAGGGTTAATATAGATCCCTATGGTAATTGTTATGCCTTCTAACGGAACATTTCAGAAGTTGCAGTTAAGAGATCAGTGAGTTGCCCTCGTTTCTATCATTTTAAGCCCAAGAGCATTGTTTTCAATTGGTCAAAAGTGTGACCGTCCTCACTTAATGTTAGGGCATGCACCTGCTTGTATAAAAAGCTGAAATATAGTTGTATCGATGTGATGGGCTTAGACTTGGAAGCCCAGGGTAAACTTTGCATAAGCCTATTATTTGTTAGGACCAATTTAGAAATGAATTGCAATGTAGTCTTATAATGTCTGTTTAAATGTTTAATCCGAATTTTGTGACCGAGATTTTTTGGCATTCGGCTTAATTCAATTGAAATGGGCCGATCAAACGGTACAGTGGTTAGCGTGCTAGCTTCTATAGACCACGAGGTTGCGAGTCCCGTGTTAGGCATGGGTGTTTGTAAATGCATGTTGGCTTGTCTAATGACGAATGTTTCGGCGCATTATAGCCTTCGTGTTGCTGACGGCGCCAGATAATCTGAAAACAACCAATCAATTGAAATGGAAAAGTATCGTGTAGGTTGATACGACGGGAAATTCTTGGATCTAAGTTTAAGACAGATGACTAGATATTGTGTCGTGATCCAGCTTTTCGGTGTATCGCAGTGGCAAGTTTGCACTGATACTTTTTCTGGATTTAAGGTGGTAATGTCTTCTTTGACTGTGGCGCTGACGTTTGATAATACTTTGGTTACAAGCGTGTTTCGTGTTAAAATTTTTAAATATATAAAGTAACTTCATGCCCTAAAATGCTGAAAGTTTCAACTTTTCTGTTACTTGCACTATCTTCATCAGCTAGAAGTTCCCCCTGCAATAAGTGAAAGCGACTGGTATCTAAAAGTTGCTCAAGTCAAAGAACTTTTTTTCTGTTTTTTAATTCAGTAGTTACCTTAGTCATGTTAAATAATATCACATATCGTTTATTTGGAAAAGACAGTAAAAAATATCTGATTTTGGTGTTAAAAATGCTTGGTATCATGTACATTTTTATGTGCTTTAGAGTCATGGTTGGTTTAAGTTTAGTCATGATTTCAGTTGCTGTGTTGGACCCTAAATTGGGTATAGAGCCAAAAACACAATGCATAGGGAAGTTGCATTACTACCTAAACCGTTTTTCATACAAAATGGGGTTTTTTGGTGTTATTAGCTGTCTTTTCCAAATGATCGATATTATCTTTTGCAAGAATGTCTAATTTATGAAAGCACAGAAAGATGCATTTTTTTCAGGTTGGATGTGTCTAGTTTATTGAGAAACATTATTTTTCTAGAAAAGTTTGAACTCGAGTGCCTACTATTACAGGATGATTTCTTTTAAAAAGTCTTGAGGGTTGAGATACAAAGGAGTTAAAATTGTTGACAAGATATGCTTCTTGCTGTTTTATATTACAAGTGTTCTCTTCCGATGGGATCTAAAGTAAGTTTTTAGTTGCTGAATTTTCCAAGATCTTTATACTTAGATCAAGTCTGTGAATATATATCGAGTCTTTAATGTTCTTGATATATTTTGTGAGAATAAGTTATCTCTCTAATTGATGAGTTGATGGAACTATGCTGCCACTGAAACTTGATTAATTACAAACTTCTGTTTTATTTCTGAAGTCTATATTTGTAAGGTTTCCTCCAGATTCTTTTTGGTGAGAAACAGTTATTCACTTGACGGAGATATGTTCTCATAAATACTTCAATAATGGTCAAGAGTTTTAGGCACTTTTCATTTTTGTATTCGAGGCAGGTATTTCATATTCTTGAATTATTGGTGAGACGCATTTTTCCAATTAATGATCGATCTTCTCACAAAAGCTTGGATAGTGCAGACTTTTAAGCGCTTTTGAAGTTTGTATTTGAAGCAAGCATTCAATATTTTTAAAGCATTTGGTGGGAAGCAGTTAACCCCTTGAAGGAGCTATGTTCTCATAAATGCTTCGGTAATGGCATTTTCGTTTTTGTATTCGAGGCAGGTATTTCATATTCTTGAATTATTGGTGAGACGCATCATTTATCCACTTAATGATCTATCTTCTCACAAAAGGTTGGATAGGGCAGACTTTTAAGCGCTTTTAATGTTTGTATTTGAGGCAGGGATTCCAAGATTCTTTAACTATTTGGAGGTAAGCAGTTAGCCCCTTGACGGAGATATGTTCTCGCAGTAACTTGGATGTGTTCAAATCTATTGTTATTTGTGGGATGTGTATCATCAGAACAGGTCTTCGTTATTATTACGGTTCTTGGAAAAATTCATAAGTTGTTCTATTGTTTAAATAATAGGGTCGTGTGGCCAGTTTTTGGGGAATATCGGGTAATGTGGCTCCCAAAGCAGAGTGTTCCACACCCAGTTGTTGATGTCGACCTGCCTGTGACGGAGCTCGAAGCACCGCTCCCTGCCTCTTCGGTCCCACCGCTTCACTTGGCGCCATCTAAAAGAAGCAAACTGTTGAATAATTCTGCAATACTTCATTATTCTCAGAAATTCGTTTGTCGGAGAGAGTGGGGAGGACGAGAGAATTCGTTTAAAGATTATCGTCAAAACTTCAAAAATAGTGCCACTCTCTAAGCTTCCAAAAATATTTATTTTCACACTTGTAAAGCGTCTTTAGAAAACGCATCTCTATACCCCAAGACAACTTATCCTGACCTCATTGATTACGCTGTAGGATGTATCCTTCCGCGTGAAAGATATAGTTCCAAGCAAATCACAACTTATATGGTAATATTGATAACCTACGCACATAGTTTTGTATTAAACTCAAATGTATGTTGATAAAGAGAAAATAAGCGCTTTTAAATTTCAATTTTACTCGATACTTTACTTTTCTGACTAACGGTTACTATAAGAGTTTTAACGAATCATATGGCTTTGACGGAGCTATTTCATGACGTCAGTTACTTGGCGAATCACTATTGGCTAACCCTGTCTCCTCTGAGTTCAAGACGTCACATGTAAGATTACTCCGCAGCCAATCAGCGCGTAGTAAAACCGGATCTCGCATCACTGTAGCGTGTTCAGTTGATGTCAGGATAAAAGTTCTTGGACTACAGGTACTGGATCTATTTGTATGGCATTAGATTTAGGATGTTTTGCTTTCTATAGCTTATTATTCAGTAAAGCAGGGTTTGCTTCCGAGAGGCAAAAACCTGTCGATTAAGTCCCATCGACATAGATAAACAACTGGATAGACTGCTCCATTGTCAATGCAAAGAGGAAAACCTCGCCGGGGATTGGGAAGATTAACCAATCACAGTTCACTTGTATAGTTGGATGGGAATGTGAAAAACCTTGTAAAGTGTTAGAGTATATACTTTTTTGCACATTATTACTAATTAAGGTCTACTATTGACATTTCTGCTGTGTACAACCCAACATTTTATTTTCAATCCTCGGCAATCCGTATTTTTTATCCCACCCATTGCATCTGGCAACGGCTTCATTTTCCCAGCGTTAAGCAGTCTATCCAGTTTATCTATATCGATGGAATAGACACAGCAAAAATTGTGACAAATAGTCTGCTGTCGAGCTGCCTGATGAGGTGACAGTTTTCTGGGTTTTGTCCCGTTCGACACGCAAATGGGAGGCAATTTTTCGTTTAGGAAGAAGTTTCAGAAGGTGTTTGTAAATCATTAAAAGATCCTATTTCCAATAACATTAAAATTAATCAAAAAATGTATTTTCTAGGGACGAATCAGAATTGGTTTGAACTTATAGACTGAAGAGAGGTGAGTGCCAGTTTAAGTACTCATCGAACATAATTCTGAATTTTTTTTAATATAATCTACAGATATGTTAGTAGATCAGCTTGTAGACGATTTGTCTTTCCTGGCTTCCAGATCTTTAATATTTTAAAATTGAGCTTAGTTGGTATCTATATACGTCATCAGTGACGCAATATTTATCGCCAACTCGACTCACTTTTTAAAAAAATGGAAGTATTTTTTGCCCGAGAATACATATCGTCTGCACTCTTCTTCATTAAAAATTAAAGAGCACTGGTTTACCACATAAAAAAAAAAATGCTCATTATTTGGCAAGTTATGACATATATGTCAATCTGATTTAGTTCAATTTATTCAAAGTTGATTTTTGAGTAGTTTCAGCCATTTTTGCCCAAGCATACCGGTAGATTCAAGATATGCTAGCCTACCAAAAGGTATAGTGGTTAGCGTACTAGCTTCTAGACCTCGAGGTTGCGGGTTCCGAGTCCCGTGTAAGGCATGGGTGTTTGTAAATGTATGTTGGCTTGACGAATGTTTCGGCGCGCCCTCGTGTTGCTGACGGCGCCAGATAATCTGAATACAACCAACCCTTCTTACAGAAACGGGTAATTTTTTCTTAAACTTTTTAATTATTGTAACGATGTTCAGTTGAATATATTAAGTATCTAGTATTATGTTTTCTTTATGTACATTGTGGATGGTTAAGGTGCCAAACACACGAAATAACGTTACATTTAATGTATTACTTGTTATTATATTGTATTGCGACTTATTAAAATGTTAATTTATTTAAAAAAATATATATATTAATGATATAAAATAGTATACTTACAAAAGGGCCAAGCATATTGTGAAACACATCTTGATCAAATCAAAATTAAATATCAATAAAATCAACTGATTATCAAAGCAATCTCTCAAAGCAATTACTCAAGCGAAAATTGACAATTCAAGTGAATGAGAAATATATTGTCTGGCACCAATAATGAATTATAACAACAGTGCGAATTATTGTTGTGAGAGTATAAATATTTATTGTTACACACTTTGCACATTGTTATAACAACAGGTTAATAATAGCAACACATGATTTTAAGCCATTCAAAATAACTTTTTATTTGAAAATTGGTTGTTTTATACGCTCAACGACCTATTTTTGTGCACAATGACGGCTAATCAGGCCGAGACCTACATCTTAACGTGAATTCTGAACCACAACGACCATCCATGCCGAATTCGAACTCAGCATCTTAGGCCTGCGTGGCCAGAGCGCTAACCACACAGTCATCAGATGGGCTATTTGAAAATGGGAGGCAGCTATTCGGATGACAATTTTGATGTATTCAGAAGCATTTTCGAGAATATATGTTAGAAAGCACGAAGAATATTTTATTTTTGCTTTAGTAAATAAATTTTTTCATTGATCGATTTCACTAATTGCTCAACAATAGTGCGCGAATTTTAAGTTTGGATACTTTAAAAAAAAAAAAAAAAAGCGTTTATTTTAACACATGTGCACATACATACACAAATGTTTGGAAAACTACTGAGAAGCAAAATTTAGAGATAAGAACTTTGGCTGTTACTAACAGGGATTGTATTGGCGAAGCAGATGAGAAGGGGGAGGGGGGGTGGGGAGAGTTAATGAACAGGGAGCAGAACACTAGTGATAAAACAAAATAAAGACCCCCCCCCCCTCATACATTCCTTTAAGAAAACGGTTTAGTGATGAAACATCTTATAAATTTCAATTCCCTTAGCTGAAAGCTATTTGGAAGCATACCTATTTTTTAAATCCTTTATATTCGATTTTTTGTGTGTAGGTACATTTGTCTATGGCGGGAAAATCTGTGGAGGCCTAATTAACCCACTTGACGTCATCCAATCGTTCTGAAACTTGCCAAATAAATTCAATGTCGATGATAATGCATTCTATCACATTTTGAGGGCTGTTACTGCCACCAAAAAGGTCACTTTTACGGAGTACTAACAAACCAACTTGCCGTTATCTAATAGCGATGAAATAGCATTTAAGTCATCATTAAAGAAACTCTTTCCTGTTGCCAAAATTGTTTTAATCCGAATAAATAATCGATATTTGTATATGGGTGCATAAATTCGCATTCCTTTTTAATGAGTAAATTTAGAAAACTAGTTTAGCACATATTTTGCTGCAAGAGGTGTTTTTAATATTTATAATGAGTTGCAAACACCAAGCACACGCGGACAACAGAAACGGCTCTATGTTAATGGATATGAAAATTGGCAATGCATATAAAGGCTTTTTATTAAAAACTTTGTTTTTATGGGTTATATTATTTGGCATTTTCTTTTTATTGGATGACAGAAATATCTAGTTTATTTCGCAGTGAATGGCTAATAATTTTAGATATCTTAAAACAAATATAGCTTCTGATGAACTGCAGTAAGTTGCTATTTATTAGTCCAATGATCATTGGCCGGCACAGCTTGGCCCTTGTGTTGCCTTTGCGCCATGAAAATTCCAAGCAACCAACCAACCAACCACTATTCATTGGAGGCAAATTTCATAAAAAATAGTTGATAGAAAAAAATCGAGGATTAACCACTTATCTGCCTTTTTCTCCTCCCCCTCTCTCTCTTCCCCTTTTAAATTAATTCTGCTGATACAGAGAACGCTAGACGAAGTGGCTAGAGTTATGCTCAGTTTTGCCCCTGTCATCTGTTTTTCTTGCAGTAAATATCTTCATACTAGGAAACAACTTTTACCGCAAACACACTCGACGGTATACGGAAATTGAGATTTCTGATCCTATTACAGAGAGGCCACCGAACCTGGAAAACCTAGAAATCATGGAAATGTCAGGGAGCTTTCAGATTCAGGAAAAATCAGGGAAATGGCAATGGAATTTTAAAAATTTCACGAAAATCAGAGAAATTTTCTATTGTCTTGAAGTTACGTTTCTCCGCTCATCCGTACATTGGCGCCGGTTACCCGAAAAATTGTGGTGGTAATCATTAGAAATTTAATGTTACGGAATAATTTAAGCTTTTCATTACCAGCAAAACTGATAAAAAAAATAATTGTCTAATTAAATATTTAGCATGCATGTTCTATTTTATCAGGGTGTACTTCTGGAAAAGTTGGGGAAATTTGAAAAAAAATTGTCATTAAATCAGGGAATTTTTTGAAAATCCATCAGGGAAATCACGGGAATTGTCAGGGAAGTTTTTCTCCTGAATTTGTGGCCACCCCGTATTATTAAGGGAAGTGAAAGGATCCTATTGTTATAAATTTTCCTCAGAAGAAATGATGGCGCAGTTTTTACTAAATAATAATTTATTCTTCTTTCGAAGGCTCACAAAACTTCTCCGAACAACAAAACAATTGCTATCAAGCTCCAATACAAGCTTCGGTACGTACAACTTCGAACACAGCGATAATTCAGGCATCGTTAAAGTAAACAAAACATCCGATGCTTTCCGAAAGGCAAAACGATACTCGACTAGAACTCGAGATTCTAAATATTCTCGGCGTTGAAATTTCTAGCAAAATCCAGTTAACCAATCATGTGATGGAAATACCTCGAAATTTCTCGACTCATTTTGATGTTGACACTTTTTTTTTTTTAAACCTGTAATGTTAACACTGTCACTGTTAACAAATAAATTAACCGACGATTTTTGTAATACTATCTATAAAAGCCCGAACGGACTCTTTCACAAAGCCAAAGGTGGTCCTTATATCTTCTAGAGACCCTTACTTGCAAGATTTTTTTTCCCTTTTTTAGGGGATCAAATAACATAAAAATAATTGACCTTAAAAAAAATTTATTGTGCAAAACATTCAAAACAATGTAAGCGGACGCCCGGTCTCTAGAGGATAAATTGGATACAGCGAAAGATGTTTTGTGTGATTAATGGAAAAATATCGGGGGAGAAGGGGGGGGGGGGGAGGGGATAGGTTTGTTCATATCTTGAGATCCACTGAACAAATTTGAACCTTTTCTATGGGTATCTTGATTTACCCACATTGTCAGGAACACAACTTCATTTCGATGTTTTGTTAGTTTAGGTGAAATCGAAGATAGGGGGTTACTGTTGGTTGGCTTGTACGTTTTTGCACAATAATGAGGGCCGGGACCTATAGCTTAACGTGGATTCCGAACCACAACGAATATCCATGCCTAACCCGTGATCCAAACCCGGTACCTGTGGCATGCCAAGCCAGAGCAACCATCAGGTGGGCGTAACTGGTTTGGGATCTCAGAGGATGGTATTAGGTTTAGTTTTATTAACGGAGCGTAAGAGTTCCCTTGTGAAAAGGAACACTGCTGCGCCGAAACTGAAAAAGCGTTCCTGTGAGAGCATCGAAAGTTTCATCCTACTTGTCATTGTTTAGCATAACTAGCGATTTAAAAATTGTATATGTTGCGCAATGCACGGATTTTTGATTTTTATACCTTGAACTATGCTAGTTAATCAATAGTATGACTAACGCGGCAGTTAAAGTCAAACAGTTTAAGTCTGTTTGGTTGTGGCTATCAACTGCTTAACACAATTTAATGTACCCTCATTATCGTACATATCTGTATTCGACGAAGCCACGCGCTGACCAAACGGTATAGTGGTTAGCGTGTTGGCTTCTAGACCACGAGGTTCCGAGTCCCGTGTTAGGCATGGGTGTTTGTAAATGTATGTTGGCTTGTCTAATGACGAATGTTTCGCCGCATTATAGCCCTCGTGTTGCTGACGGCGCCAGATAATCTGAAAACAACCAACCGATGAAGCCACGCTCTTAACCACCGAAAACCTGCGGTGATAAGATTTGCTATTATAGCATAGTGTCGATAATAGTAATATGGATTCCAAGAATGTAATTTTGATCCGGAATTCATATACCGCGACTTATACGAGATAGTTGTTAACTTCGTTGATAGTGTGTCGAAGCTAAACTTCCAACTTTTGGTTACGTGTGGAAAAAATGATGTGGTATTTATGAATAGGGCGTTCCGTGGTCTATATTTCCAGCAAATTCAATGTTTAAGCGTATTGTTAGGAAGAGGAATTCAGTGGATGCTAGGAAACGATTAACAATAGAGTTTCTTTCCCCTTAACGCTTTGTATCGTACTTTCGAGATACGGGGAAATGGTCAACGGCGGTACTTTTTATGTCAGGTGTTACGGCGATCTAAGCAAGATGGGTCCGATTTTGTAAAAGCTTTTGTTACATATTTCTACTTGGCTTTCTTTGGGTCGTCCGGTATTATTCAACAGGGACTCGTAATTTTCATACAATTAAATAAGCAAATCCAGAACAAAAACAAACGCGTCCGCTCAACAGTATGCTGCGGTTAAAGTACACGTTTATTCAGTTTCAGAATGGAAAGGTTCAGTTTGGAGTAAAAAAATATATCAAAACGTGTTGAAATTTAGTATTTAAGTGTCTTTTTATGCTAAATCTGAACAATAGTATTAGATTGGCATTGCACTTTTTAAAAGTTGGATGCAGTTTGTTGGTATGTCGACCTTTTGCCTCCCATGACTAAAAAAACTTTATAAAGTTATTAAAACCTTGCACTAAATACATGGACACTTTCCTTTTTTTTATTTCATCAATTAGAATAAAATATATAACCAGCGCAACGTTGGTATTTTTTTTACGTCTTCTGCAATAATTGTAGCGCGAAAACCAT
Source organism: Linyphia triangularis (assembly GCA_963978545.1). Lineage (NCBI taxonomy): Eukaryota > Metazoa > Arthropoda > Arachnida > Araneae > Linyphiidae > Linyphia > Linyphia triangularis. The sequence goes on from OZ021732.1 coordinate 3,971,238, forward strand.
TTCTAGTGATAATGAATTTCACAATTGAACCTGTTTACATTTTTGGAACAGATTATGAACCCGCGTAATTTTAATTTTTAAAACTGGCCTTTATGGAAGTGATATATAATCTACATATTACTTTAAAACTTTGCACCACAGTAGTCGTATATTAAATATAGTCAAGTGACTCCTCAAAGCAAGTATATAGAGATATAGGAAAATTGGCAACAATCTTTACACGGTAAGCCTATGGGAATTAATACTAATTTTCTGAATGCGTTATTATGCAGTAGGTTAACGTGCAGAAGGCTATGAAGCCACGCTACACCACACGAAAATAGTCCCTTGTTGGCAACACTCAAGTCACGTGATGTAAAGAATTCTGCGGCGTTAGTCCACCAGCAATGAAATATCGCGCGAGAGATTCTTCCAGAGTATAAATGACGTTGCAAATTCCATAAAAAACGATCATCGGGGAATCGAAGAAAACGATCACATTTAATAGAGAGAGTGTTGCCAAAAAGGGAAGAAACTTCCGACGATAAGTGCAGGCGAGGGAGTAGTAGTAGGGGAGGGTTGTTGAGTTTCCTGCCCACGTCAATTCGACATCAAGACGACTTCGTGCGGTCAACTTTTAAGGGTCCTCTTGGGGGGGGAAAGAAATGCGCCCAGGAGGACTGCGAAGTTTGTTTGGAAACTTCTGTATTTTAGAAAGTTTATTTTTTTTTCCAGTTTTTTTTTTGGCGTTGGTTTTGTTCTTGGACTGGTCTTGGCGCCGTCTTCGGTTGGCGAAGGGTGGAAATTCTGGGTGTTCCTGGGCGTCAAGGGCTGTGCTTGAGACATCGTCACTTCAACAAAATCTCCATCTTTACCAGAAGAGAGACACAGCTCAAAAATTCGTTATTTTGAGTTAAAAGTGAGTGCAAAATTGCTAGCGTGAATTTTAAACTGCTTGAATTGTACAAGATTGTTTACTAATTGAATTCCAGTTGAAATAGGCTTACGTAGTTCTTCTAAATTCTAGTCTATGATGTCTGACATTCTGCACACACTTTAACTGAAAAATGAAGAATTTCGAGTTAAAATCATTAAAAAAAATGAAGAATTTTGAGTTATGTCACTTGTGTGGCAAAGATGCAATATGGTTGGTTTATTTGGGGATTTCTCGGTGCAATTACTGCACCGAAACATCCGTAACGATATTCAGAATTTTAAAGGATAGATGCCTAAAATTGAACTGCCTCATTTTTTAAAGGAAAAATCCCACATTGGCAGCAGTATTGAATATTTTCTGGCGCAAGAGCTTTACTAGAAGTATGGTATACTAGAACATGTTTTCTACTAAATCGGGACTACTGGAAATAGTCAGAGTTGAGTGTCTATTTCCGACATAGAGGAAACTTGTCCACATTTGCATCTCGAATGGGATAAAACTCGGAAATGCCGAATCTCGATCATCGCTCCAAAATACACGATTTTTTTTTTTTTTTTTAAATAAACATGCCAAAACCACCACAAAACATATTTTTTACCCTCAATCCTTTCTTACAATACTATATTTCAATTTTAAAACTGGCCGATCAAAAGGTATAGTGGTTAGCGTGCTAGCTTCTAGACCGCGAGGTTGAGGGTTCGAGTCCCGTGTTAGGCATGGGTGTTTGTAAATGTATGTTGGCTGGTCTAATGACGAATGTTTCGGCCCATTATAGCCCTCGTGTTGCTGACGGTGCCAGATAATCTGAATACAACCAACCAATTTTAAAACTCTGCATCAACATTTCAAATTTCCAGTATATTTTACCCAGCACTGGACGAGATTGGACGCAATCCGTTGCAACAGCCAATATATAACAGTCTACATTGGGATTGGTTAGTGTCGAACCGATAATTGTCAGCTGATTTGTGCTGGTGAGGTTGTATTTACTCTTCAAAATCGAAATGAACACTATTTGATTAGTCGAATAATGTTTGCAAAGATAATTTTTTTTTAACCCTTTTAACCCCTTAGTAGTGGGACGTTATTTTTCTTGTTCGGGTTAAAAATTCAACTTATAATTTTGTTTTTTTTTGCTAAATTATATTCTAATTTGTAGCCAAATAATGATGCTTTTAAAATTCTTTATAAGCAAAACTGTCCTTGTCACTTTCCACTAATAATTAAATAGTTTTCGTAATTACCATATTTTATTTTTGAAATATTCGTATTTAATAATAGATTTCAATAAATTATTATTTTATTTAAAAAAAATTTAAAAATTAAATTTTTGAAATAAGTAGTTTAATTAAATAAAATTTTCTCTGTCTCTAATATTTATATCTCTTTTGATTGAACTTAGTTTCCATAAGCCATTGATAGTTTGTTGCAAAAATAAAAACAAAGAATGTCCAGGAATTGAACTAGTAGTAGGTTTATTTGAAAATGACATCCGTACTGATAATAAATATTGTTGCGTGGATGGGTTCGAAAGATTTGAAGCCAAAGCAGATCAAAACTTGCAGAAGTTTATTCCACTATAACTCTTCACAGATTCTTTTACAACTCCAGAACTTCTCGTTCTAGTAGACTCAATACAGCTCTATACACAACAATAGAGCACAAACAGCAGTTAAACTTGACACACAACTGCTAAATTGCCGAAAAAGACAATGCAATACAGTTCGGTTTAGAACTACTCTGAATGTTCACCGAGACTCAGTAATTCCAGTCAACTAACTGACTAACCAACCCAGTCAACTTCACTAACTGACTCATGGCCGGGCTTATATAGGAGTAAAACCTTCTGGAGACTTCTAGAGGTAGATATTTGGAGAACTTTCTTGATCGTAGTCGAAAAGTCCTATACATGTACATGGGGACCGAAAATGTCGCCAAATGGTCACCAGGTTTGGCGACATTTGGCGATTTCTCGCCAAATTTGGCAACAAAAATTAGTCGCCTAAACCGTCGCCAACTTGGCTCTATCTCGCCAATTTGGCAAGATTGCCATTACAGTAATGTTAAATGCCCTGCTCTTTGTAAAACTCGCTTCCCAGCGTTAACTCTGTAAAACTCGTTATCAAGCATTAATACCCATATTGCCGGGAAGCCAACTTAAGACGAACTATTGCAATGCCTTATACGAAATGTACATAAATTTTCCTATTTACAAAATTAACACTACGAAATATTTACAAATATACAAAAATTCGTAACAATATTTAATTATAAAGGCTATAAAATAAGTAGGAAGTAATACGATAATTAATAAATCGTAGTACGTCTACTTTTCTTAGAACCACGTACTAAGGGTAAGTACACGTCTGAGGACGTACCAAATGAAAGGCTTCTCCTCATGGGGCGAGGGGGGGTGATTGGGATTCGAATGAATTGGGCTTTGCAACTATTTATATTGAAAAAACAAACAAAAAACAACTTCGTATCAGACCGGTCCATTTTTTTACAGTTGATTGATTGGTTTATAAGCTCAAAGACATATTTTTATGCACAATGACGGCTAATCAGGCCAGAACCTACAGTTTCACGTGGATTCCGAACCACAACGAACATCCATGCCTAATCTGGGATTCGAACACAGCTCTAACCACACAGCCATCAGATAGGCCCCATTTTTTTTACAGACCGGTCCGGTGATTGCAAAGGACAACTGACCTTCTCTACCAAATTAAAAAAAAAGAAAACTAAGTAAAATTATTTCCAAGTTTATCGCTCCATTCTCAAATTGACCGAAAAATCAATTTTGTATCAAAAACCCATTTCACATTATTAGACTTTTGGTGCTCGATTTGGGCGTTAATGTGGATGAATACTAATAATAGGTAAAATAAATAAATAAATAATTTAATAAATAATTCATGTATAATTATTTATTTTATTATTTTATTATTAATTATTTTATTATTAATTATTTTATTATTAATTATTTTATTATTAATTATTTTATTATTAATTATTTTATTTATTAATTATTTTATTTATTAATTATTTTATTATTAAATATTTTATCAATAATTATTTTATCAATAATTATTTTATTTATTAATTATTTTATTATTAAATATTCTATCAATAATTATTTTATTATTAATTATTTCATTATTAATTATTTCATTTATTATTATTATTATTAATTATAAAATATCATGTTTTATTAATTATACATTAGAATTATTGTTTCAATTCTAATAATTTTTTTCTATCGATAATAAATTATATATACAATAAATAATCTTTCTTTTGTATGGTGATAAAACTGAATTGCTTGTCTTTATTAAACTTTCGGCAACCGACCCTTTCCAAAAAAAAAAAAGTTTCGTATCCTCATATGCCTCCATCGATGCTCGGGGAAAAAAAAGGATCGGAAAACCCAGCATGTGTGCGCAATCGGTCAGACCAGCTGCGCAAAAAGCCCCATTCCCTATTCTGGTCACGTGCAACCGTCAATCACTCTCCTTTCGCCCCTCCTCTCCATACTGTCATTCGCGATATGGGCACGTTCCAAATGACACGCATTTCGCCCATTGGTCCTCCAACACACGACCCCGCCCCCCTGCCCACTAGACCAGGTGGCGCGAAACGGCCATTGTTGAGAGCCATTTCGGACGCGGGGTTTTGTTTCTTTTAGCTTATGTATTTTTTTTTTTTTTATATGGTGGAATACGAAAGGTCGGTATTTGCTAGATTGCATTTTAATGATCTTTCGATGTCTGTATTTTTTTTGTTTAATCGGTAACGAGGCAGGTGAATTGAAATAATGATGGGGGGAAAAAAAAAATCATCCTGAGAGTTTATCAAACTTTCAAACACTTTTATCAGACGAAACGGTCGTTTCGCCCCCAAACCTTAAAAAAGGCAGAAACGACAGTAAGTATCAATTTTCTGTAGAACTTCCCCTCGAAAACTCGAAATTGAGTATTCTCTAGCTTGCTTATAGAACGTCGCATAATTATACAAAAAATACCATTGATTCTTCTTCGCCGACCAAACGGTATAGTGCTTAGCGTGCTAGCTTCTAGACCGCTAGGTTGCGGGTTCCGAGTCCCGTGTTTGGCATGGGTATTTAATGTATGTTAACTTATCTAATGACGAATGTTTCGGCGCGTTATAGCCTTCGTGTTGCTGACGGCGCCAGATAATCTGAAAACAACCAACCATTGATTCTTCTTGGCGATATCTTTTAAAGAGAAAAATAATTAAAAAAAAAAAAAAAAGTGCCTAGAAATAAAAAAAATTATAAAAAAAAAATTCCAAAAACATTAAAAATAAATAAATTTTGTGTTCTAACCCGTTTTTGACGTAAAAATTCATACAAACGTCCAGATATTTAATTATTAAAAATGAACATGAATCCATACATTCACGGTAAAATAGCTTTTATTTTTCTTTTATTTTTGGCAACAGGAAAGAGTTTCAACAGTGATTGTTAAAAATTCTTTCACTTACAACGCAGCGTTGAATTGACTGGACCATAATGAATGTACGAATTCATGTCCAATTATAGTTTATTTATTCTGATAAAAAAAAAAAGTTGGCAACAAGAAAGAGTTTCAACAATAATCGGCTAAAATTGAAACCTACAGCGTTACAGAGAGCCAGTGATGAGGGTAAATGTTATAGTAATTAAGCTTGTTCGTAATTAAGCTTCGTAGTAATTATGCTTGTTCAACTTTCTTGTAGAACAAAGTTAGAGCACAACTTCATTGATGGATGCCATTTATCTGAATCATTCGGAAATCGATTTTGTTGAACACAACAATCGTCTAGCAAGTTTGAAAACTTGGCTCGTATCGTTATCTCATCAACTGCAAAATGGCTCCTCATAATTATGCCCCGTAAGAATGCGCATCAAATATTTAAGCATAAGTTTGACCACCTTGATCACTGGAATCGGGTCGTTGGCTAAAATCGTGACACAATTTCCAAGATGGGCCCCTTCGGGCGCCGCTATTTGGTCGAACGTTTTAATTACCTCGCTCGATAATCGCTCCTTCCGGACAATTTTAGGGTCACCGGAGCGATTACGATTAATATTCAGGGCCCCTATATCGATAAGGAGGAGAAAGCTTCAAATTAATAATCTTCATCAAAAGTGGCATGAATGGGAATATAGGTTGGTTTGCATTTGAATTTTTTACTTTGCAAGAGCTATAGGATGGTGACGGATAAAACATGATTTTAATTCTCAACAGGTGGGGATGCATTTCATTAGGAAACTACCCCGAATTTGTGTATCGAGTGGGAGTAAAATTAAAAACTCACAGTAGGCACATTCCATTTGAGATTGTCTGCCACAATCGCTGTCGTGTCAACTCGTTTTTAAAACCCACTGAGGGTCATGGACGTATAAATATGTCCTTTGATCCTCAGTTTTTCTAGCAATATACAACATTTTTAAATTTGTAAATAAAATTTAAAATAATTTTTTTTTTAATACTTTTATTAGGATGATAGTTTAAAACCCATTTAAAACAAAATAAATAAAAATAATTAAAAAAAGAAATTACATATATCTTATATCAGAAATATAATTGAAAAATTATTGCCAAGGAAAATAACTGTACAATTTTGTCGAGGACAATGCATTATATCAAGATAAGGGGGGCAAACATGACAATTCTTACTCATCTCCAAATCGCTTGATTAAGTTGTGATTGCTCATAAAAATTGGTACTGCCAACCATTGCATGTAGAGGATTTGTCGTTAAAACTTTGATTTTACTGGTTCCTCAAATCAAAGGTTGGAGTCCCAAATTGTTCAAAAATTTTATCAACAAAAAAACTTTCATCCAATTTAAGACAAATTTGTCTATTACCTGCGTTCTGGAACGCCTGGTGGGATTTTTCCTGTCTTTCTCCCTATTCTAGAGGCAAATGCAGATCTATTCCCCTCGGAAAGCATTCACCCTTGAAAACTAGTTGGTTGTTTTCAGATTATCTGGCGCCGTCAGCAACACGAGGGCTATAATGCGCCGAAACATTCGTCATTAGACAAGCAAACATACATTTACAAACACCCATGCCTAACATGGGACTCGAACCCACAACCTCGCCGTCTAGAATCCTTGAAAACTAGAATCATGCCATAACAGCGTTTCAGTGCAGAATAGCTCCACTGATCTCTATAACTGTAACTTCTGGGTAGGTCATAGGTAGTTTATGTTCTGAGTGCAGATGAAGCCTCTCCATACTGTTTCCCATTTGGTACTTCATTGCCTTTGGTTACCGACAGAAGTTAACTAGTATTTGTGTTAGAAGTTAACTAGTATGGTGATTTTTCAGTCTAACTTCTGGTTAGCTCATCATCAGTTTCTACTCTCCCTGCCAATGAAGCCAATTGAATTTCCGCCATACTGTTGTCCGTTTAATGCTTTGCCGCCCTTGGCTATCGACGGACGCCAACTAGTGTTTGGGAGTTGATTTCTATGGTGATTGCTAAGCCTTCTGCAAGTCATGTACTATTCAGGATGTTACAGCTCTCGTGTGGGCATTGCGCCTCGAGGAATCCGATACAAACAGCCCGTCTCGCAATCATTTCCATCCATAACGAATAAGAAAGTAATGCGTACGTTCGCCTACCGACAGCCAAGATGGCGGCCTTTCAGCCAAATAAGATCCCTCTGGAGGCACATGAAAAACAAAAGAATTGGAATCCAAGCAGGCATACATTATGGATAGTTTGTCATTTCCTAAGAAAGGGGGAAACATCCTCCAAAACAGATCTTTTCCATTTACTGTTTCGCTTTCGTCGAAAGGAAGATGAGGGGGAAGGGAAGGGGAAGCCTTTCCGATCCTTTCATCGCCATTTTAAAACTCGAACGGGATGATATTCGAAAAACAGAAAAACGATCGAAAAGCGCGCCCAACCACTTTACTATCAATTATTGAAAGAAAAAATTCCGCTAGCACGGAGCAGACGATATTTTGTGACGGAGAGGAGATGGGAGTGGGAGATGGGGGGGGGGGGGATGAAAAAATTCTAAAATTGTGTTTGTATAATATTTATATTAGCGTTGGATCGAAATTCAACTTTTTTCCGTTAGTAAAACAGCATTGCTATGATGTACTACAAATTCTAATATAATTTTAAAAGTGGTCTTTAATTTGCGATATATTTAACTGAACCTTATATATATCGCAACCCACCCCCACCACTAGTTCAAAAAAGTGGTGGTACACCGTACCTGCTCTCAAAAAAGTACCCTTATGCCGTACCGGCGAGTACTACACCCCTGTATTCGAGTGAAAGCATTTATTGAATTAGAGTGTAAGTATTTGAATTATAAATTAAGTTTTAGAGGAAATAAATATCTGAGTGATTGAATATTTGAGAAAATGAGTAAGCGAATCAGTATTTGAGAGATTGAGTATTTGAATTGAATGAGTATTTAAATGAATGAGTATTTGAATGAATGAGTATTTGAATGAATGAGTATTTGAATGAATAAGTATTTGAGAGAATGAGTATTTGAGTGATTGAGTATTTGAGCGAATGATGTTGAGTGGATAGATTTTTGAGAGATTGAGTATTTGAGAGATTGAGTATTTGAGAGATTGAGTATTTGAGAGATTGAGTATTTGAGAGATTGAGTATTTGAGAGAATGAGTATTTGAATGATTGAGTATTTGAGAGAATGAGTGTTGAGTGGATAGATTTTTGAGAGAATGAGTACTTGAATGAATGAGTATTTGAGCGAATAAGTGTTTGAGGGGATATATATTTGAGGGATTGAGTATGTCAGTGAATGAGTATTTGGGAGAATAAATATTTGAGAGGATGAGTATTTGAATGATTGAGTATTTGAGAGAATGAGTATTTTAATGATTGAGTATTTGAGCGAATTAGTGTTTGAGGGGATATATATTTGAGGGATTGAGTATGTCAGTGAATGAGTATTTGGGAGAATAAATATTTGAGAGGATGAGTATTTGAATGATTGAGAATTTGAGAGAATGAGTATTTTAATGATTGAGTATTTGAGCGAATTAGTGTTTGAGGGGATAGATATTTGAGGGATTGAGTATGTCAGTGAATGAGTATTTGGGAGAATAAATATTTGAGAGGATGAGTATTTGAATGATTGAGTATTTGAGAGAATGAGTATTTTAATGATTGAGTATTTGAGCGAATAAGTGTTTGAGGGGATAGATATTTGAGGGATTGAGTATGTCAGTGAATGAGTATTTGGGAGAATAAATATTTGAGAGAATGAGTATTTGAGAGGATGAGTATTTGAATGATTGAGTATTTGAGAGAATGAGTATTTGAATGATTGAGTATTTGAGAGAATGAGTATTTTAATGATTGAGTAATTGAGCGAATTAGTGTTTGAGGGGATAGATATTTGAGTAGATTGAGTATGTCAGTGAATGAGTATTTGGGAGAATAAATATTTGAGAGGATGAGTATTTGAGAGGATGAGTATTTGAATGATTGAGTATTTGAGAGAATGAGTATTTTAATGATTGAGTATTTGAGCGAATTAGTGTTTGAGGGGATAGATATTTGAGGGATTGAGTATGTCAGTGAATGAGTATTTGGGAGAATAAATATTTGAGAGGATGAGTATTTGAGAGGATGAGTATTTGAATGATTGAGTATATGAGAGAATGAGTATTTTAATGATTGAGTATTTGAGCGAATTAGTGTTTGAGGGGATAGATATTTGAGGGATTGAGTATGTCAGTGAATGAGTATTTGGGAAAATAAATATTTGAGAGGATGAGTATTTGAGAGGATGAGTATTTGAGAGGATGAGTATTTGAGAGGATGAGTATTTGAATGATTGAGTATTTGAGAGAATGAGTATTTTAATGATTGAGTATTTGAGCGAATTAGTGTTTGAGGGGATAGATATTTGAGGGATTGAGTATGTCAGTGAATGAGTATTTGGGAGAATAAATATTTGAGAGGATGAGTATTTGAGAGGATGAGTATTTGAATGATTGAGTATTTGAGAGAATGAGTATTTTAATGATTGAGTATTTGAGGGATTGAGTATGTCAGTGAATGAGTATTTGGGAGAATAAATATTTGAGAGAATGAGTATTTGAGAGGATGAGTATTTGAATGATTGAGTATTTGAGAGAATGAGTATTTTAATGATTGAGTATTTGAGCGAATTAGTGTTTGAGGGGATAGATATTTGAGTAGATTGAGTATGTCAGTGAATGAGTATTTGGGAGAATAAATATTTGAGAGGATGAGTATTTGAGAGGATGAGTATTTGAATGATTGAGTATTTGAGAGAATGAGTATTTTAATGATTGAGTATTTGAGCGAATTAGTGTTTGAGGGGATAGATATTTGAGGGATTGAGTATGTCAGTGAATGAGTATTTGGGAGAATAAATATTTGAGAGGATGAGTATTTGAGAGGATGAGTATTTGAATGATTGAGTATTTGAATGATTGAGTATTTGAGAGAATGAGTATTTTAATGATTGAGTATTTTGAGCGAATTAGTGTTTGAGGGGATAGATATTTGAGTAGATTGAGTATGTCAGTGAATGAGTATTTGGGAGAATAAATATTTGAGAGGATGAGTATTTGAGAGGATGAGTATTTGAATGATTGAGTATATGAGAGAATGAGTATTTTAATGATTGAGTATTTGAGCGAATTAGTGTTTGAGGGGATAGATATTTGAGGGATTGAGTATGTCAGTGAATGAGTATTTGGGAAAATAAATATTTGAGAGGATGAGTATTTGAGAGGATGAGTATTTGAGAGGATGAGTATTTGAATGATTGAGTATTTGAGAGAATGAGTATTTTAATGATTGAGTATTTGAGCGAATTAGTGTTTGAGGGGATAGATATTTGAGTAGATTGAGTATGTCAGTGAATGAGTATTTGGGAGAATAAATATTTGAGAGGATGAGTATTTGAGAGGATGAGTATTTGAGAGGATGAGTATTTGAATGATTGAGTATATGAGAGAATGAGTATTTTAATGATTGAGTATTTGAGCGAATTAGTGTTTGAGGGGATAGATATTTGAGGGATTGAGTATGTCAGTGAATGAGTATTTGGGAAAATAAATATTTGAGAGGATGAGTATTTGAGAGGATGAGTATTTGAGAGGATGAGTATTTGAGAGGATGAGTATTTGAATGATTGAGTATTTGAGAGAATGAGTATTTTAATGATTGAGTATTTGAGCGAATTAGTGTTTGAGGGGATAGATATTTGAGGGATTGAGTATGTCAGTGAATGAGTATTTGGGAGAATAAATATTTGAGAGGATGAGTATTTGAGAGGATGAGTATTTGAATGATTGAGTATTTGAGAGAATGAGTATTTTAATGATTGGTTATTTGAGGGATTGAGTATGTCAGTGAATGAGTATTTGGGAGAATAAATATTTGAGAGAATGAGTATTTGAGAGGATGAGTATTTGAATGATTGAGTATTTGAGAGAATGAGTATTTTAATGATTGAGTATTTGAGCGAATTAGTGTTTGAGGGGATAGATATTTGAGTAGATTGAGTATGTCAGTGAATGAGTATTTGGGAGAATAAATATTTGAGAGGATGAGTATTTGAGAGGATGAGTATTTGAATGATTGAGTATTTGAGAGAATGAGTATTTTAATGATTGAGTATTTGAGCGAATTAGTGTTTGAGGGGATAGATATTTGAGGGATTGAGTATGTCAGTGAATGAGTATTTGGGAGAATAAATATTTGAGAGGTTGAGTATTTGAGAGGATGAGTATTTGAATGATTGAGTATTTGAGAGAATGAGTATTTTAATGATTGAGTATTTGAGCGAATTAGTGTTTGAGGGGATAGATATTTGTGGAATTGAGTATGTCAGTGAATGAGTATTTGAGAGGATGTGTATTTGAATGATTGAGTATTTGAGAGAATGAGTATTTTAATGATTGAGTATTTGAGCGAATTAGTGTTTGAGGGGATATATATTTGAGGGATTGAGTATGTCAGTGAATGAGTATTTGGGAGAATAAATATTTGAGAGGATGAGTATTTGAATGATTGAGTATTTGAGAGAATGAGTATTTTAATGATTGAGTATTTGAGCGAATTAGTGTTTGAGGGGATAGATATTTGAGGAATTGAGTATGTCAGTGAATGAGTATTTGAGAGGATGAGTATTTGAGAGGATGAGTATTTGAATGATTGAGTATTTGAGAGAATGAGTATTTTAATGATTGAGTATTTGAGCGAATAAGTGTTTGAGGGGATAGATATTTGAGGGATTGAGTATGTCAGTGAATGAGTATTTGGGAGAATAAATATTTGAGAGGATGAGTATTTGAGAGGATGAGTATTTGAATGATTGAGTATTTGAGAGAATGAGTATTTTAATGATTGAGTATTTGAGCGAATTAGTGTTTGAGGGGATAGATATTTGAGGGATTGAGTACGTCAGTGAATGAGTATTTGGGAGAATAAATATTTGAGAGGATGAGTATTTGAGAGGATGAGTATTTGAATGATTGAGTATTTGAGAGAATGAGTATTTTAATGATTGAGTATTTGAGCGAATTAGTGTTTGAGGGGATAGATATTTGAGGGATTGAGTATGTCAGTGAATGAGTATTTGAGAGGATGAGTATTTGAATGATTGAGTATTTGAGAGAATGAGTATTTTAATGATTGAGTATTTGAGCGAATAAGTGTTTGAGGGGATAGATATTTGAGGGATTGAGTATGTCAGTGAATGAGTATTTGGGAGAATAAATATTTGAGAGGATGAGTATTTGAGAGGATGAGTATTTGAGAGGATAGATATCCGAGAGAATGAGAATTTGAGTGAATGAATATTTGAGTGGATGAATATTTGAAGGGATAAATATTTGAGGGGACGAATATTTGAATGGATGAATATTTAAATGGGTGAATATTTGAGGGGATGGATAGATGAAGAATAGTGAATGAATGTTAGATAGATGAGTGAATGTTTAGATGAGTATTTGAGAGAGGGAAATTGAGAGCTGATAGTAAATAAGTGATTTTAGAGTAAGAAAAGGAACGAGTGAATATATCACTCACTCTGCCGAGATTTGGTAAACGAAGTTTACAAACTGAATGATCTCTTATTGCCCCCCCCCCCCACCCACTGCCAGTTCCTCTCCCCTCATTCCTTTCTATTTCTGATTTTCTTACGGAACAATAAAGTGGAAACAATTTTCTCTTCCAATGTTGGTGAGTATTGTTTCGTTTTACGATGGGGTGGCGAAAGAAATAGTGAGCTTTTCTTCTCCTCTCGCGGTGGAGTGCTGCGAATCCCGACGAGAAAAAATAAAAAGCATCAAGGAAGGGGTCAGTCTTGACCGGAAATGACATCGTACGGGTGCTCCTTTTCCGACTGTTATTGCGGCAAAAGCAATTTGAAGGGAAGAAGAAGGGGGCATTCACAAATTAGAGTCTTTTTTTTTTTCACTTTTTTTGTTTTGTTTAAAATGAGCGGGTAAGTTTCAGAATTTTTGTCGAGAATGTTCTTATATATACTATTTCTGGCGAATTGGTTACTTACAATTACAGCATTGTGTTGTTTTTTTTGTTTTTTTTTTGCTGGAAAATCGAAGTTAAGAAAAATATTAGATTTAGTCTTAAAATGTTGAGAAGTTGCGATAGCACTATAGAAAAAAGAAAATCCAAATTTAAGCACATTCAGGAAACATGCTGAATCTTATATCTCTCAGCAATAGAATATCCAACCTTGATGAACTTATACAAAATAGTTCGTTTGGTCAATCTTAAATCTAAATTCTTCGGTGGCGCAATCAAAGGATTTCTGTGTGTTGGGGGGGGGGGGGGGTATAGCATATATAGTTCCACCCTCAATATTTTTTGTGTTCCCCCTATACTTCGTCATCTTATATGCGATAACAAGTAGACCCACGCGCATTTATGATTGCGTAGATTAATTATTTTTTTGAGATATTCATCACAAATTCCAAATTGCCGTCATCCAATCGAGTTGGAACTTGGTAGATCGACTCGTTGTCGATCAAAATGTATCCTATCAAGTTTTGTGGGCGAAATAAAGAGTCAATGGACACGAAATCGATTGTTTTCTTCGTACCCCAATGGCAGAACTTGGACCAATATCGGCTGACTTTGGTCAATCTCGATATGAAGCATTGTAGATCGGCCTTTGGATATTGTAGTCTATCGTTAAGATTCCCGAGGTTTCCTCAACGTGATGAAATTGTTGTTTTTTCTTTTCTACAGTACTGTCATATACTGTATACTATCGCAACTTTCCAAATTTTTTCCGTTTATTTCGGATTTCTTAACTTCGATTTAGAAACAAATAACACACCAATGTGTATGAAGGAAGAAAAATGTTTTGTCCTACACGCACACACACACACACACACACAAAATCACCGTCCCGAAGTAATTTATAAAATAATATGAGACTTTTCGTTTCTAAGTTTGACGATTGCCTTTTGTTTGTTTAGGTTGGTCACATCTTTATTGAATCTCTTTTACTGTAGCTTCAATTTTGTTTCTTTGCGTGTGTTTGTGGCGGTGAAAATCTTCGGAGGGACGATTGCCGTCATCCGATCGAGCTGAAACGTGACAGATAGACTAGTTGTCGAGGAGAGTGCACATTTTGAGTGAAAAAGCCAATGATGTCACTGAATCGTGGTTTTCTTCGTATCCGAGTAAAGCAACTTTAAACGGCTGCCATTGGTCAATTCCGATGTGGAGCGTTGTCTTTGGATACTGGCCAATCTCTTTCAATGCTGGATCAAATATACTGGAAATGGGGGGTAGATACACAGTCCTACAATCGAAATATTTTATTTAATAAAGAAAGGACAAAGGACAAAAATATGTTTTGTAATGATTTTACACGTTTATTTAAAAAAAATAAAAAAATTGTGTATTTTGTAACGCTGCCCGAATTCTGCCCAGAATATTGATCATTCTTCCAGAATCTCACCCCCCCCCACCCCCGGTTTCCTTCAATAGTTTAATACCGCTGCACTACTCGGTCTCCTCTCAAAGTCGCTTTAAATATATTGCAATCGCACAAATAAATCTTGGTAATGCATTTAAGGGGATTTACTGTAAAAAAAACTTTGTTGTCTTAAAGTTCTCCACTACAATAAGTATGGGACAGTTTTCAATTTCCCGAATGAAACATTCTCGAAAGTCAGGACCTTCCTTTTCTAACGGCTATTTGTTCTTTCTTTTTGTTGTTGTTGTTTTGTTTAAAAAAAAAAAGGAATCTCGCCAGAAATGGCTTCCTCTCTGCTGTAATGAGGAGGTTAGTATGTGTGGTGGTGCCATCCCCGGAACGACCCGCTCATAACGGAGGCAACGTGCGCGGAATGACCCCTTCTTCTTCTGAAAGGGATTCTGGGATATACACACTCAACAAGTACAGTCGCCATTTATTCCTTTGTTTCCTTCTCTGTGAAAGGAAGGGTGTGAATCAAAGATATTCGATCATATACGGAACTAGGGGTGTGAAACATCGCGCAACTTTCAATTACACTAGAATGCTCGCGTGGATTGGTGTTATTTATCATTTTTATATTTTCGTCAACCATTTAGAAAAAAATAGCCAGTTTGACGATAATTTTTATATGGGTGTATATATATATATATATATATATATATATATATATATATATATATATATATATATATATATATAAATTAGAAAAATACCGCCAAAATGACGGTTTTGGCGATATACTTTTCGATAACTCTTACATTATCCTTTCTTGTAAGTGAAACTTTTTTTTTTTTTTTTTTTTTTTTTAAAAAAACCTTTTTATCATTTTTACTTGAATTTCGGTGGAATTTCGGATTTTGATCAAAATCGACAGAGCCGTTTTTCAGCAAATACTTGAAAACATGATATTTTTTAAAGGCAGCTATTTTATGCGCATGCGCAATTTTGACGAAATCCTTAATAACAGGTCCCATGGCCACTACTAACCCTCACACCAAATTTGAATATAGTGGGTCGATTCGTTTTGGAATTTATGCTGGTCATGTACACACAGAGATACATTTTTTCTAGATAACTTTTAAAGTCAGGATGTTCTAAAACGAGGAGAAATAGAAAAAAAAAAAGAGGAAAAAACACGATTTTTGATTTTTTTTTACCGAGAAGAATACTTTTATTACTCTATTGTTAACATATGGGTAATTGAAAGTAATAACCCATAGCAAAAACGAAGTTATTAGAAAAGATCTTTTGTCAATTTTCGGGTGCAATTGCGACTCATTGAAGAAACTACGAAGACCGATTCTGTACTATGGAGTAACTTTTTTCTGTCCCTAAAACTTGATAGAAAAGATTCTCATGTACAACGAGTTTATCTGCCAAGTTTCAATTCGATTGGGTGACGGAAAGAGGAGGACTTAGCCTTCCGAATATTTAAGAGAGACAAACACGCAAACGTACACAATCGATTTTAATATAAAGGATTTCAAAGGATGAAGTGCTCATTCAGCAAGCAATCGTTTTACTTGAATCAGGAATCGAGAGATGACATAATTGAACTTCTTTTGCATTTTATTTAATTGGGTGTTCTTAACTAAAGAACAATTATGATTATAGGGGTACAGAAGCAGGCGCGCGACGAAGAGGAGGGTTGTAAGGGTCAAAGCTAGGGAGATTGTTACGAATTTTCTTATCAAAGGAATGTTTCAATTTCAACATAAATTTTTTTTTACTGATATAATGGAAGTGATAACAATCGAGAACGGAATTGTCTTGAAATAAAAAAAATAAAATAAAATTTCACTGATATAATGGAAGTGACAACCATCGAGAACGGAATTGTCTTGAAATAAAAAAAATAAAATGAAATTTCACTGATATAATGGAAGTGACAACAATCGAGAACGGAATTGTCTTGAATTAAAAAAAATAAAATAAAATTTCACTGATATAATGGAAGTGACAACCATCGAGAACGGAATTGTCTTGAAATAAATTTTTTCTTTTTCTTTTTTAAGATTCTGAGGAATTGGTAGTAACAAATTATATTCTTTTACCATGTCACATATACATATCAGAAATAATTTTCATTTTCACTGTATTAAAAGAAAAACAGAATTTCTAATAAATATTTCGTGTACACTTAAGTATGTACACTTAATTATATTTCTTCAGGCGCCTCACATTTTTCTAATTTCTGTACAGTATAGAACCCACACTTAAATATTAATGTTGTACTTTGTTGCGTTCTAAGATCAGACGGCGATGACGTCACCGCACATAATATAATTGTTTGCGCATAATATAATCGTTTGCTGTTTTACTGTGGGAATGTATTTGGAAACAGAGTTAAAAAACTGAAAACTTCTGTGTTCTATGAAAACTGTTAATAAAAAGGTTGTGGCTGTTCATTCTCTGGTGAAATATCTATCGTTTTAAAGTTATTAATACGCAACATTCTGGTGCCGAAAATACTCGGGTAAGTCATACTAAACTTGTTTAAGTTAAACTCTCTTCACGAACCTTAATTACGATGTCAACCGTTGCAGAAAAACTTGGTTTACTTAAAAGAAAAAGAACAACACTTCGCGCCGCCGTTACGAAACTGTCAACGAAACTGAATGATGATAGGGAATACAACATTGCGCGTTTACAAGACAAAATTAAAGAATTAATTTTGGAGGATGATGAAGTCCATAACCTTTTAAACGATGAGGAATATAATGAAGACATAATAGAATGCGAAAAATACACAGAAAATGCTCATATGGTGTTACCGTAAAATGGGGTGAATCGGAACACTTTTCAACTTTCAAAGTAATAATCGGTTGTAATAAGATCGTTAAGGAACATATTTTTGACATAGAAACTTGGGTCTTGCCTTCTTTGAGAATCAACCCAAAAATTTTTGTAAAAACTAGGACTTTAATTTAATTTGAATTTTTTCATGGTGTTCCGATTCACCCCTTTCTGCGGGGTGAATCGGAACACTCGTTACAATTTATGTCTAATCTTATTTAAATGTTTACAGGGTGGCAAAAAACAAATAATAATGCATTGTGGTAAATAGGAACACAAAATTATCATAAAAAAAATCATTTAATATGACGGATAAAATTTATGTTTGTGAATTATTGTCAAAACAAATCATATGTTTGAAAGCATATCAACTCTTATATAACTCTCCTATAACTCATCCAAATAGTCGTTAAAATTAAAAATACTTTTTAATCTACTTTATGTTTGCGTGTCGTATGACTGCAATTTTTTTTAAATATTTTGAGAAAGGAGAAAAGCATCCTCATTTGTTTCAGAAAATCTCTTCGTTCATAAGCCCTTTTTGTGAAACACACTTATATAGCAATAATCTTGTGGGTGTAAAACTTTTCTCGCATAGAGTCTTCATACATTTTTCCATATAACTAAGATAACAAAGTCATTTAGAGAAAAACCACTGGAACAATCGGGTTTTCTGCCATGCGGAAACTAGGCTCCTCTTCTGACATTTATTTAAGCATGTAATCCTGATTACTGTCTTGAAGGGAGTAATTAGACTCTTCTTCAGTCGTTGAATCTTGTGTGGAACATAATTTTACCAAAAACAGCTTTTTAATATTACTTTTCAAGTGTTCCGATTAACCCCGCAAATCACAAAATCGAGACGAGGCAAAACATAAAAATTCGTGAAATAAAAAGTTTTTAAAACCAAGTTAAATTAAGTATGGCATGCTGTTGTGGATGTTTATACTTATCTAAAAATATATTAGTTAAGTCTATGAATGGTACATGTTATTAATTATGCGATAAGTTTTGGAGAGGTTAAAATTCATTGGATTGCATGCACGCTGTTTCAGAATTTTTTAAAAAAAAAAAGGACAGTGTTAAAAACCCACAAAACATATTCCAAGATTAAAAACATGTTAACCAAATGAAAAATATATATATAATTAATAAAACTGCTTTATTTGTGTAAAATAATAATTTCTTTGTAATTTCAAGAAGTTTCGTTCCGATTCACCCCGCTGTTCCTATTCACCCCATTTTACGGTATTTAATTTTAAAAAGAAAATGAGTACGAACACAAATTTTACCTCAGGAATGTCGCCAATAGCTGACAATATAAATTACACTCCTCCGTCTCCAAACGTTACAGTAAAGTTGCCCACAGTAAAAATAAATACGTTTTGTGGCGAAATTGAAGAATTTTACAGTTTTTGGGAGCGGTTTGAAAACTGTATTGACTAAAATGAAGGCTTATCGCTGATTGACAAACGCTTTTTTTTACGGGGATATTTAGATGGAGAGGCAAAGCGAGAGAGAAAGAAAATTATATTTTAGTTTGAAGTTCCTTCGAGTTTTCTCTCTGGAGAATTCAGAGACGAATGAGTTTCCACCTGCATTCAAACAGTTCGATTGAGATTTCCGAGAACAGTTGCAATTAATGAAGAGGCGTTTGAGAACCACCTGGCACTTCGCCACTCCCAGAAAAAGAAGGCAAATGCGGCAAGATGACTGCTAATGCTTACATCTTCATTCTGCTTTTGCACCAGGTGGTACTTTTTTTATTACGGTACACATCGGAAATTTTGCTACGTTTGGGGTGAAGGTCAACATTTTTGCTTTTTTAATCCTTTATATTTAATTTCGATATTGTGTGTCGATGGCGCCGCAATCTGCGCAGGCCTAATTTACCCCCTTTCAGTCGTCTATTCGGGCTGAAACTTGGCATTTAGACGTCGATGACAATGCATCCTATAAAATTTTGAGGTTGTTACTGTCACTAAAAGGTCGCTTTTAAGGAGTACTAATAAACCAACTTGCCGTCATCCAATAGCGCTGAAAAAGCATCTAAGTCATCATTAAAGAAACTCTTTCCTGTTGCCAAAATTGTTTTAATCAGAATAAATAATCGATATTTGTATAACTAACCTACCTAACTTGCCGTCATCCAATCGCACTAAAACAACCATTTACCGATCATTGTTGAAAGTCGTTCCTGTTGCCAAATATTTTTTTATAAATAGACCGACAAACAGATAATGAAATTACTCTAATCAGCATAAATCTTTGATATTTGGATATGAGATCATAAATTCAAGTTTATTTTTAATAAATTTTGAAATATAGTTTGCCGCACCTTTTGCTGCTGGAAATGTTGTTAATATCGGCGCTGTGTTAATGAATATAAAAATGACAATGCATAAAAAGGGTTTCTATGCATTGACAATTTTAGAGAATCTATTTTTATGGGTTACATTATTAAGGTACACATTGGAAATTACTAAATTTGGGGTGAAGAGAAACATTTTTGCTTTTTACTCCTCTCAAATATTCACGAACTTGGTAGCTTTAAAATTATACTAAATGGTCTTTATGACATTCAAAATAGTTTTAAAAACTACTTTCAGTTTTGCTATATTACGCTTTTGCGAGATTACGCAGTGTCAAAAGAACACTTCTGCAAATTTGAAACTTGACTAAACTAGTTTGAGTCAGGGTTAGGATATGTAATTCAATTTAAAGTTTATTACGAAGGGCTGGACTAGGATCAAATACATCCATAAAATAATTGATTTTTAAATTAATTTTGACTCCTTTTTTTTACGTTCAATTACCCATATGTATACAAATAATAATGAAAGTATAGTATTCGACCAAAAACTTTTCTTTGGTATTTTTTTTTGCATTTCTCCACGTTTTGGAACATCCTGATTTCAAAAAAGTGATAAAGAAAAAATTTCTGTGTGTCTGTGGGAAGAATAACTCCCGAACAAATTGACCTAGGATGTTCAAATTTGGTGTGCAGGTTGGTGATGGCACAGGGACCTACCATTAAGATTTTCGTCAAAATTGCGCATAAGGTAGATGTCATTGGAGAAAAAAAATCATGTTTTTCAGTAATTGCTAAAAAACGACTCGAACGATTTTATTCAAAATCGCTGTAGTAATGCCTCTTAATGTGTTCTAAATATTCCCACTTCCGAAATTCCCGTAAAAATGCTTTAATGCTTAAAAAGTTGAGAAATTTCTCTTTGCTTGAACACAGCCCACTAACGATCGTTTTTTCTCCTCTCCTCAGTTTCGCTTGTAAGAAAGGATAATATACGAACATTGAAAAGTATATCACCAAAATCATCACTATGGTGGAGTTTTTTTTTTTTTAAATGTCTCCATACAAGAATTATCGCAAAAAATATCGTCAAACTAGACATAATGAATGATGAAAATGTAGAAACGGTAAATGGCACGTCAATATTATAGTGTAATTGAAAGTAGCGCGATGTTCCTAGTTTTTATAAAAATGTGTAGTGTAAAACTACTTTTAAAATGTTCCTATAAAAAAAGTGGCACTGCCGGAATGTCAGGATTGCGTCCTCCATTTAACAATGCACCCGGTAGAACGACTTATCAGAATGTTGTTGTGGTGAAATCATTAGGATGGATCTTGATATCAAAATAATTATTTAATTTAGCGTTTAAATTCGTTACATAACATTTCTAAACTACTAAATTAAATAACATTAATGCAAGAGGGTTCAGCAAGTGTTGAGGACTTCGTAGAAAGAGGGCAGCATGTCTGGAGCACGTGAATTTTAGTAGCAGAGACTGAAACAGAGATGTTTCTTCAACCAGAATCAAATTGGAATGAGAAAAATTTTGTTGATAAAATCTATACCACGTGGGGAACAGATCTATTTTGATAGGATGGATTTGATAGCTGGAATGGCTGAAAAGAGAAACGCTCGAAAGCACCATATGCTGTTAATTGAGATTTTCCATTGTTCTAGCCTTTGTTCGAATGCATCAGAACATGTCAGCCAAAATAATCTTCCGTTAGACGGGTACCAGAGAAAAATGGTTAAATTTCAGCGATAACTCATCCAAACTAGTAACCTCCAAATCATTTATAATTTCTACAACAAATCGTAAACATTTAAACTTGGCGATATATTTACGCGTCATTTGAATGAGTTAATATTTAGACTTGGCGACAACTGCACCCACTGGTACCTGTCTAACGGAAGAGCACAAACAAAAAAATCCTATTTAAGTTACATTTATTATGTAGGAAGTTCTCTGTAGAATATCATTGGGTATCATTTGAAATTAAAATTAATATTATTATATATATAGTCATGGCTATACTAAACTTCAACTTAACTAGACATCACTTAGACGGTAGATCGTCACAGTGCTCATAGGTATTTAATCCATTTTGGCGGAGTGAAGACATAATTCTCGCCAAACCTTACTGCCTTTTGTTCTCTACAGGGTTGTGGTTTGGCGAACATTATGCTTCCACGCCGCCAAAATGGATTAAATACATATGAGCACTGTGACGATCTACCGTCTAAGTGATGTCTAGTTAAGTTGAAGTTTAGTATAGTCATAGTTTTCCATATGTCAGTTTCTGAAATTAGCACCTATCTTCAAAAATAACTCTGCACCCTCGCTTCAAACATTTGCCCTTACTTTTCAATGGATAAAAACCACAATAATGATAATGAGAAGTTTGTCGGTTGAATAAACATCTTCGAGAACGATGGTTAATGGAGGAATCAGTCATACGGAATTGAAAAAAAAGAGAGAATTCTCTTTTGTTGGATTCGTTTTCTCTTGTTGCCACAGAGCATGACCAAAAAAAAAAAAAGAAGTTAGAAATCTTAGAATTGGCGACTGACTGATTGGTGATTTGATTGGTGGGTGTGAAAAAGTCTCCCTTTGTGTCGATTATTGTATTGAGAGGAAACAAACGCACTTTTCATATCGAGTTCGAAAAGGAGTTCGCCATATTTGTTCTATTTGTTCGAACTAAAAACCAGTTACGGAATAAAGAGATTTTTTTTTTTTTTCTGCGACTGGGCGTTGGAAGTTATTGAATGGAGCCGCAGTGTCCCTATTGTAGTACTAGAAAGTTGTAAGACACCAGTTAAGAAATATCACAAACATTTTAATTTAATGTACACGAAGTATTAATTAAAAATTCAATTTTTCTTTTAATGTTATGCAAATGAAAATTATTTCTGATGCATATATGAAGTGATAAAAAAATATTTGATAAAAAAAAACTTGTTTTCAATGAAGAACCTATTGAAAAATTACATTGCGCATGTATTTAATAGGGAAATTGAATGCATCATTTGGATCTTCACTAACGAGAGTTACCATCAATCAAACCAATAATAATCTTCCTATTCATTAACTTAGCGTTGATTCTGTTGTTAGGGTGTGCTTGGTGTTTGCATCTAATTTTAAATAATAAAAAAAAAAAACCTAACAACAAAATGTGCGGCAAATTACGTGTCAACATTTATTTATTAAAAATGAACGCGAATTTAAAAAAAAATCACGTCTAAATAGTTTTTATTTATTCTAATTAAAACAATTTTGACAGTAGGAAAGAGTTTCAAATGTAATTGGTTAAAACTTTTTTCACTTGCAGCGTTACTACCTAACTCAACGTTGAATTATTGAATTGACTGGACTACGCTCCAAAATCAATTTATGAATTCGCGTCGAATAATCATTTAATTATTCTGATTAAAACAATTTTGGCAACAGGAAAGAGTTTCAACAATGATCGGCTAAAATTTGACTTACAGCGTTACAGAGTAAGTCAGTCAGTGATCAGGGTAATTCTTACTGTAATATATTACCCCAGTCACGTGACACATGCAAGGTAACAGATAGGTTGGATATCGACGAACAAGTCTATGGGAGTACTATCACTGAGTAACTTTTGGAAGCATTTTTATGAATTTAATTACTTCATTTTTATATATATACATATACATACCATTCCTTACAGTATATTATATATACCATTCCTTACAGTATATTATATATACCATTCCTTACAGTATATTATATATACCATTCCTTACAGTATATTATATATACCATTCCTTACAGTATATTATATATACCATTCCTTACAGTATATTATATATACCATTTGTTACAGTATAGCAACAACTACTGTTGAGCACTTTAAACAGGTCGTTTCTGGAAATCGACGATGGGTAAAGGGTTAAAATTCAATCGTTGCCCCAAGTCCTCGCCAACAAATCGATCACGAAAGCGAAGAGGAGGTGGTGCCCCAGGTAAAAACACAAACGACGTTATTCCAACAGCGGCTTTTCATCGATTCCGAATCCCTTCCTTTCAGATTTTCAGCTCGTTGTGTTTTAAACATGCCCGGGCTGCTTTTCCGGAGAACGTGATCGGAATGCCCGAAAAGAACGCGCCCGAAAAAAAGGAACAACAAACGTGGAAGAAAGGAATGGGTAAAAGCGCGCTCATTAGCATGGCAATGAGAGAGAGAGAGAGCCAAGCATCATGAGGCTCGTCTCGCTCAAGGCTTTTGCTTCGTGAGGGAAGGGCTGGCCTTATAACTGCTCTGTTCAGAGGAGGTCCTAGCAAGGATCCTATGCTCGCTATGTTACAATCTTTTAGCCCAGTGCATTTAGAAACTACTTTCTACAACCACCTTGACATTTGGTGAATAAGGACGAGAAAGATTACTTAATGAAATGACATAAATTGTTTTCATTTGATGTCTGTCGATCATGTATGAAAATTGGGAGAGTGAGAAGCAAAGGGGTCCAAAAGTGACTTTTCTTAACTTTTGAAGAAAATACACTTTAAAGTTTCTTATTTAAATTAAATTTGCGTGAAAATTATTTGCTGTTCAAATACTTACCTCTGGTTGGTTGGTTGCTTTCAGATTATCTGGCGCCGTCAGCAACACGAGGGCTATAATGCGTCGAAACATTCGTCATTAGACGAGCCAACATGCATTTACAAACACTCATGCCTAACACGAGACTCGAACCCCCAACCTAGCGGTCTAGAAGCTAGCACGCTAACCACTATACCGTTTGGTCGGCCTTGCCTCTGGAATGAAGATATCACTAGTTTTCGAAGAATTTAATACAAATAAGAAACTTTAAAGTGTATTTCCTCGAAAGTTAAGAAAAGTCACTTGGACCCCTTTGCTTCTTACACTCTCAATTTTCATTTATAATCGATAGACATCAAATGAAAACAATTTATGTCATTTCATTAAGTAATCTTTCTCGTCCTTATTCACCAAATGTCAAGGTGGTTGTAGAAAGTAGTTTCTAAATGCACTGCGCAAGAAGATTGTAACACAGCGAGTATAGGAAATGATTCTTATTAGGTTTTCCTCTTAATGCAATAGTTGCCACTCTTTCTTCAGAGGCCTGTTAACCCTTTGCACTCGAGGCCTTTTTCGCGCGGAGGTACCAGCAACTCGAGAAGTTTCGCGGCATTTTTGGTTTGGCCCGCTTCATAGAAACTAAACGCAGTCATTGGCCTTGCATCGAATTTCCGCATCAAACCTAGTGGTCCTCTCGAGTTGCGGCATCCAGTCATGTGGTGCCTGAGAGGCGCCTCTCGAGCCCGAAGGGTTAATAGTTGAAAACTTATTTACGCTACTATGACTGAAATTATTTTCCACCAAAATGCGCTATCTGGTAGCGTGCATGGTAGTACCAGTATTAAGAATAGAAAATGAAACTACAAACATTTATTTCAGGTTTTTTTTTTCGTTTTGATACTGTTTATGAATTTTCTCACGAGGAAATGACGACATAGTTTTTACAAAATAAAAGATGTAATTAATTCTTCGTCCAGAGGCTCACAAAACTTTTTTTTTTAAGCAACAGTGCACTCGCAATCAAGCTTTAACAACCACTTCAGCAATGGCGGATACAGCAGGGGGCGCGGGGGGCGCACGCCCCCTCCTCAGGTGGAGTCTTTTTTTTACAATTTACAGAAATAAATAATAATAAAAAAAAAAATAAAAAAAATTCCCTAGTTTTTTTCTAAGTTCACGCAACAATTATATTTTAACCTTCATCTAATTTCCGAAAAAAGCTACAAAAAAAAAAGAGCTTATTTTTGTACCAAGGTTCTATTTATAGCATTCTCTCTTCCCATTCAAACGGATGTTGGAAGACTGTACAAGTATTCAAACCTCCACACTCTTGACCTTGGACCCTGATACCCGATCCCTTTTCTGTCGAGTGGGAGGAAGAGAATTTTACTCACATGCGTAATGTCCAACGCCAAACAGGGGGAAAAAGAATAATGAGAGGTTGACTATTTGGTTACCCCCGGAAATGGCCACCCCCATTCAACTGGACATGGTAAGAGGCTTGAAAGAAAGGAAGAGGAAGGTTATTTATTAACTGCATAAGAACTCGTCCAGCTCTAATTTCTAGTTCGGCTTGTAAATAAGCGTCATATTTGAATTTCGATTAACAATCCTCTCTTGCACCACAGTGGAAAGGTATGCCAATTGTTTTTTTTTTACAAAAAATAGACTTATAAACAATTTTGTAAGAAGTATTATCTGTGTAAAAGTAGCACTATAGTAGCAGAAATAATTATTTAAAAAAAATATCGCTTTCAAACCCTGTACGAAATTAAACGAATGAATTAACAAAATAAATGTGTATGTTTTTTACGATAATTTGAAAAGTTTTGTACAAATATTCACCTAGACATGCTTTCAAACTCTTTTTTTTTTTCCTTCTTTTTTTCCCCCCCGTTATTGCAGAAGTAATGCAAGAAATATTGCACTTTATAAGTAATTATAACGTTTACGGCATAATATATATACATACTTTTAGAGAAGGCCAAGATTACTCTAATTTTATTCTAAGCCTATTCTTCCAAAACATATTTTTTATGAAATTTATGATTCCTGTTCAAAAGTTTCGTGAAAGAAGTAAAATGATATTGCAACTCAAAATGAAGTTCTTAAAATTTTTTAAATACAGTGATCCTTCTACAGACTCTCTCTCTTCCAGTTATAATTGAAGAATTGGAACAAAATATTTCAGTATGCGATGTTTTTTTAATTTGTCACGGATTGACATAATTTACCTATTTTTTTTTTTTTTCATTATTTAAAAAAAAAATGCCCAGTTTGGCTATTATTTAAAAAAAACGCCGCTGAATCGGTGAAAATTTTATATATTTTTCAATAAACACTGCATTATCCTTTCTTTTAAGTGCAACAGAGCAGAAACAGTCGTTGATGGGCGTTCGCATTATCTCATTTCTACGGAGGTGGGAATGATTAGAACACCTTTAAAGGCGTTTTTATAGTGGTTTTAATCAAAATCGTTAAAACCATTGCCGCATTTCATTAAAAAAATCGCTGAAAAACGTAATTTTTTCAATATCAACTACTTAATGCACACGTGCAATTTTGACGAAAACCGTAATGCCAGGTCCCATGGCCATCAATAACCTGTGCATAAAAATTGAACATCGCAGGTCAATCCGTTTTTGGAGTTATGCTGATAACTAACAGGCACAGACATTTTTTTGAAATCATCACGTTCCAAAACGTGTAGAATGCAATAAAATCAAATTTTTTTTTTACCGAATTCAATACTTTTATACCATACGGGTAATTGAAAGTAAAAAAAAAAATATGGATGTATAAAATCGCACCAAATAAATGTATTAGTGCTGGTAAAATAGTACCCAAGACCATAAGAAAAACAAAAAAATTGGTTCGTTGATCAAACTTGGCAAAAATGTTCTATATTTGTCATGAAAATGATTATTCAAATGAGTCCATAAAAATATCTAGCAAAGAAGGGGATTTCTTTGGGGGGGGGGGGGTATTGGGTTTTTTGGCTGAAAAATTAATTTTGGTGCAATCTAGGCATGTAACACATGTTTTTAGAATACTTTTTTTCATGCTGAATCGAATGAAAAAAAGCAAAACGATATAACTAATCTAAAAAAAGTTACGGTTCTTTTTTATAAACGAAAACACATGTAAAATCCAAGGAAAGGTAAAATACGACATTAAAAAAAATTGGTCCGTTCATGAAACTTTGCAAAAACGTTTTATTTGTCATGAGTATAAAGAAACAAAGGAGTTCATAAAAATATCTAACATAGAAGGGTGTTTTTTGAGGAGTGGGAGAGAAGAGTTTTTTTTTTTTTAAAATGAAAAGTAATTTTGGTATAACCTGGGCATTTCACCTTACACTAAGATAGCGAGTCAGAAATGTGACGAAAAAGGGGGAGGGGGGGGGGTAATCAATGGATACGGATTATCTTGAAGTATATTTCTAGAACACTGCATAGATTTTTTTTTTTTTTTAACTTTTTTAAAATATTTGATTTCATCCTGGCTAAGGCCCAGGTGTTGCGCCCCCCCCCCTCAGGAAAATCCTAGATCCGCCACTGCACTTCAGTGCATACAACTTCACATGCATAGTGATAATTCAGACGCAGTAAAAGTAAACAAGAGCTTAGCTCTTTTCAAAACAGTGTTCAAAATCCTACTATAACTCATTTTGCGGATAGGTGACATTTTTATACTAGCAGGGCAAGTTTACTGAAAAACTAAACGATTTTTGCAATCAGAACTCGCAGAAGGGTAGCGAATCCTCCCGACCAGACCGCGTGCCTCTGTATGCCGACAACCAAACCTAATAATAAAAAAAAAATAGAAATTCAAAAAGAAACAGCAGTCACAACTATTTACAGGAAAATTGCACAAAAATAGTCCGTAAAGGTAGTTAGGATCATCCCTTATACTAGCTATATTATAATCTTCTAGCCCAGTGCATTTAGAAACTACTTTCTCTAATCATCTTGACATTTGGTTACAAAAAAGATCACTTAACGAAATGACATCAATTGTTTTCATTTAATGTCTGTCTATTATAAATGAAAATTAAAATGGCAAAAGACAAAACCAGGTGGAGCCACTGCATATGTATTGACGTAAGGATTTCAAACGTAAAATATATAATACTCTATTTTCGAGTTTTTAATTGATGCCATTTAATTAAGTGATTGTACAGGGTGGTTAAGCTTATACCGACGGTACTCAAGTATATAAGTATCGGGTAGTATTCGGTTTTTGGACCCATCCCATTTCTTGCCCCCATACTGACGTCACTGGTGACGTAATAAGAATACATGATTCCTTTCTTGCAAACACCAATCCCGGAGTAGAAGCGATGGGAGATTTCGCCAGGGATTTCTCGTAACTCGAACATCTAGAGAACTCAAGTAACAACGATTCGAATTTGGAGTCGTGCAGATGGAACTTTCCTTCCCGCCTATTTTTTTTTTTTTTTTTTTTTTTGTTCTTTCGTGTACAACTGTGGAACTGTGTAAAAAACAATTTCATTTTATTCCTATTGTTTTGAATTCGTTCTTATTTAACGTTACTGTTTCTTTTCTGAAGAAATCCTAGTATAGATCGCCGACCAAACGGTATAGTGGTTAGCGTGCTAGCTTCTAGACCGCGAGGTTGCGAGTCCCGTGTTAGGCATGGGTGTTTGTAAATGTATGCTGGCTTGTCTAATGACGAATGTTTCGGCGCATTATAGCACCTCGTGTTGCTGACAGCGTCAGATAATCTGAAAACAACCAACCGACTACAGTTTGATGCAAGCACGTATCAATTCAATTTTAATGAAGGAAAGAAGATAATAACTCATAAAAACAAAGTTTTTAATATAAATCCTTTATATGCATTGCGAATTTTTATATTCATTAACACAGCGCCAATTCTTTAAACAGCGTGTGCTTGGTGTTTGCAGTTAATTCTAAATATGAAAATCATTTCTAACAGCAAAATTTGCGAAAAACTACGTTTCAAAATCTATTTATTAAAAATGAAAGTATATTTATGCACTCATATCCAAATATCATTTATTTATTCTGATAAAATTTGGCCACATGAAAAAATTTCATCAATGGTCGGTTAAAGGTAACAGTCAAACCCCGATAAAGTGAAATCGCTTAGCATGAAATCTCGTTTAATGCGAAGTAAAAGGAGATCTCCGTACTTAAAAATTATCATTTATTTATTCGTTTAACATGAAATTCCGGTTAACGCGAACAATTTCGGCGGCACCATCGATTTCTCCTTAACGGGGTTTGACTGTACTTCATCACGATTGGATAACGGCAAGTTGGTTTATTAGTATTCCGTAAAAACGACCTTTTAGTGAAGGTGACAGCCCTGAAAATTGATTGATGTATTGTCATCGAATCTATATCTGCCAAGTTTCAGCCCGATTGAATGACGGCAAGAGGGTTAAATAGGCCTCCGCAGATTTTCCCGCCAGCGACACACCAAATCGAAGTTAATATTGTTGCGTGGATGAGTTCGAAAGATTTGAAGCCAAAGCAGATCAAAACTTGCAGAAATTTATTCCAATATAACTCTTCGCAGATTCCTTTATAACTCCAGAACTTCTCGTTCTATTAGACTCAATACAGTTCTTTACACAACATTAGAGCACAAAACAGCAGTTTAAAAACTTGACAACACAGCTGCTAAAATCGCTGCAAAAGACAATGCAATACAGTTCTCTTTAGAACTACTCTGAATGCTCACTGACCAAACGGTATAGTGGTTAGAGTGCTAGCTTCTAAACCGCGAGATTGCGGGTTCCGAGAAGGGTTAGGCATGGGTGTTTGTAAATGTATGTTGGCTTGTCTAATGAAGAATGTTTCGGCGCATTATAGCCCTTGTGTTGCTGACGGTGCCAGATAATCTGAATACAACCAACCAACCAACTGAATGCTCACTGAGACTCAGTATCTCAACTCAGTAATTCCAGTCAACTAACTGACTCAACTAACTAATTCCCTTAACTCAACTGATGGCCGGGCTTATAAAGGAATCAAACCTTCTTGAAACTTCTAGAGGTAGATATTTGGAGAACTTTCCAGATCGTAGTCGAAATGTACGTACATGGGGATCGAAAATGTCGCCAAACATGGTGACCATTTGGCGATTTCTCGCCAAATTTGGCGACAAAAATTAGTCGCCAAAACCGTCGCCAACTTGGTTGTCTCGCCAATTTGGCGAGATTGCCATTACCATAATGTTAAATGCCCTGTTCCTTGTAAAACTCGCTTCCCAGTGTTATTTCTGTAAAACTCGTTACCAAGCATTAAGACCCATATTGCGGGGAAGCCAAGCTAAGACGAACTATTGCACTGCCTTATGCGAGATGTACATAAATTTTCCTATTTGCAAAATTAACACTACGAAATATTTACAAATATACAAAAATTCGTAACAATATAAAGAATTTAATAACCCACTTGTACGCCGCAAAATTCAAACCCGATATCCCACTGAATCGACACTCTGCGGAAGAACAACAAAAACTAAAAAAGCATCATCCCACACCGCGATACCTTGAAACCGGTAAGGGAAGAGAAAAAAAACAAAAAAACTGGGAGGTAAACATTCGAACGATATTAAGAGGAGCGTCAGCGCCGCCGCACACACCGAGAACACTCCCCCACCAACCTAAACCGGCCACTTCCCTCAGCTCCGCATACACGTGCTGCTTGCTGCCGCTCGACAACATTGCCTTCGCATCAACTGGTAAAGGTTTGTTCGTTTGCATTGACAATCGGATTGCGTGGAAGAAACACATTTTGTGGAAGATTGGTTTGGATCTAGTTCTGGCAGTCTGTGACGAGAAAGAATTACTTTATTTAGGATTTATTTGGTTCTGTGAGAGTGTTTATTTTTCGTTGATACAAATTTGCTTGTTTTGTTAATGTTTGAAATGTTCCTTTTTTTGTTTTGGAAATGAGAAATGGTTTTCGCGAAGAACTTGACGTGTGTTCCAAAACTTAAATCAGGGATTTACTTGTGGTAATAATTGCTCGTTCTTATTGAGAAAGAAAGGGTTAGAGCTATTTGTTTGCCTAAAATCCTATTTTAGCGATAGTTGGCTTTGAAGATTTAGATTATATAATGAATTAGACTTGTATTTCTGGTAATGTTTATTTTCATTGGTAATAGAGAATTGAATTAAATATTCGAAATCTTGCTTTTGTAATATTTCGCTGAGAGTAAAATATATGATGTTCAAATTCTTATATCTGGAATTCTATTATGTTAAAGATTCCTAAATTTCATTAAGAATACCTAATTATATTTCGTAAAGAATTCAACATTTGTACCAGAAACATAAAAAATTCAGTTTTTTTACAGATACGCAATAAATATAGATACTAAAAATATGCTTGTCAAGTTCTAAAAGAAAAAGTTGCGATGTATAGTGTTTAAAATCCAGCATTATTCTTTTGGCGACATTTTGATAGAAAGCATCTAAGGCTATGACTAAATTTAGAAAGAATTCCCTGTTGGGGAAATAACTGGAAATCACGTGTTACTTCTTGAACGTTCAGTGCATTTTAATGCATTGTTGCATCGATTTCGATTGACACGTTGTTTCAAAGTGTCCTGAACATATCTAGAAGTAAAGAATTCTTGACGTCATTTCACTATTTACTCGGGAAGTGTGCTTCAAAATTCAAGGCTTTTAAGAGTTTTGCAGATCAAACACTCTAGAGAATATGTAATAAAATATCCACGTCAAGCGAAGCGAAAGGAACACGCCCGCTCACTTGAAATTATAAAAATGTTCTGTACCAGAACTTTGATCACGGTGTGGAACGTGTGGACAGTTTGAAAAAGTTGGCAATTTTTCCAAGCCTAAGAGTGACGATCTCTGAAACAGACAAATATAAAAACTATTTTAAACGCGCCATCTTTTCGGCGCTTGTAATATTTCGCCAATTCCGACTGTTTCTTGAAGTCTCAAGTTGGACTCTTTTTGGAGTGTGTGAACTCGTAAGAAAAAAAAGTGAGACTATTTTGTGAACTAGTGTAGTGTTTGGTGGCTGTCATGAAACTGGACAAGCATAGTCAGTAGATGGCTGCGGCAGACGGAAGATCTCGGGGTATGTTCGGGGGGTCGGGCCCCCCATGTCAGTGTTGTTACCCGGGCGACCCCATGCACCACCCTTCTGATGGATATGGCGGGATACCCATGGATCTACACGGCTACCATCCTTACTACAGGTAAGCCCTTTTTTGTTGCTTTTATACCTAATCTCGTGTATTGTTCCTTTTGTGTCCGTAATGTTCTGTATTAAAAACTGGTTTTGATGAAGTGTCATAAATAAAATGTCTACAAATAGTATTATACCTCGCCTTGTCTACAAGATTGACGTAATTCAGTATTCTTCTTTTGGAGTAAGAAGTCAGTTGAAACTGACTGAACGGCATGACATGAAACTGATTTATCCCGTACTTTCGTGTTAACGTTCACGTATCTGCGATTTTGTGCACACTTTATATATATATATAAAAAAAAAAAGAATTTTAAGTTGTCACTTTTGTAGTAAAGGTGCAATATGTTGGAGAGATTATTTTGTTTTATTCAAATGTTTGATAAAGTGCCATAGTAAAAATGCCGACAAGTAACTTGACTATTAAAAAGACAAAAAGTGATACATCTCAGAATTCCTTTTGAGTACAGAATCACAAACTGGCTGAACGGCACGAAATTGTTTGCCAGTTGAAATTGACTTAAGTCGTTCTTCTTCTTTAAAGTTCATGTAATATGCGATTTTGTACACACTTAAGTTCAAAAATGAATTTTGAGTTGCATCACTTTTTTGTAGTATGTTTACACTATGTTGGAGAAATCTTGTTTTATACAAATTTTAGGTGTGCTTTTAAATCATGAGTATTTATATACCTAT
Source organism: Linyphia triangularis (assembly GCA_963978545.1). Lineage (NCBI taxonomy): Eukaryota > Metazoa > Arthropoda > Arachnida > Araneae > Linyphiidae > Linyphia > Linyphia triangularis. The sequence continues at coordinate 4,004,754 of OZ021732.1, forward strand.
CAGCACCTTTCCGCGATTGCTCCACTTTTTTACATTAGAATTTTAACCTTTAACTGTGGTCTGACAAATCACGAGTCATTTTTCGTAGAATGCTTCCACCCCCTAAAATATTTAATCTTCTACTTTTATATGAATTTTTTCCGTACTGTGTTTGAGTTTTTAAACTGATGTTCACCAACTTGTTTGGCGCAGCATGGAACACGTGTTGCCCATGAGCAAAAAAAATATACCACTCAACCACAGTAGTTAAAGATTGAACTGCCGAAATTTTGTTTGTTGGGCAACAAACAATATTCTTATATTTGTAGCAATAGTTATGGAATAATTTGAAAAGGGCGCACACAGTTGAGGTACACGTGAATTAGTTGTCTGCTATTTCTACTCTACAGCAAAAAAAAAAAAAAACTGGTTTACAATAATGATAAATGTAATATTGTTGTACAGCTTTTTTTCACTACTAATTGGGTATTCGGTAGATCTTATGCCACTGATGATAAAAGGAAATTTCCCATGTATATTTTCTAAGTAACTAAAGCAAAGATCCTTTTGATTTTTTGTCTATATATATATATACATTTTTCAATAATCTGAAGAAGTTGACACTTGGCTTTTTTTTTAAAAAACAAAAAGTATCAAACGGAAAAACCAAAATATCTGAAAATCACATTTTTTTTTTTTTTTTCGAGAAATAATTTTTAAAAATATAATGAATATTTCTAAAACGTTTAGTCTATGATATAAAGCAAAATATATGATAAAAGTTTTGATAGATAAACAAGTTAGTAGCCATTTTTTATCAAATAAATACATTCAAATGAGAAAAATATTTTTTTGAAAAATGCATTTTTATGCGCGTTCCTGCGTTTACATTAAAAAAAAAAATTAATTATTTTTTTCTCCAGAATTAAATGGAATATATAGGCAAATATTGATGGTAAATGAAGCTGAAGAGTTTAAATTTAAAATATATGCAAAAATAACAATATTTTTGAAATTTTCTTCCTACTAAATGTCATCTTACATGCAGTTGCCACAACACACTATTGCCTTTTCTTGTACAAAGTAGGATTTTGCGCCTTTTAAAACTATTCAACATCTTTTTAGAGTCAAATTTTGAGGCAGCAGATATTTCTCGATTATACGAGTTCTTACTAATCCTAGAGAAAAAACACACCACAAAGCTGTTGAACACTAAAGCAGTTCAATGCAGAAAATATCTGTTATACAATTTTGTGACCTTTGACTGCTTGCAAAAATGTTTTGTGAAATTGGTGAATATAAAACTGCTTCAATGTAGAAACTCAACAATTGAATATTTATTGTTTTCATTCTAACGTCTATCATTATTATGGATCATTGAAATGTTTTGCTGTATAACGGAAACAGCATTACCGTAAAATGGGGTGAATAGGAACAGCGGGGTGAATCGGATCGAAACTTCATGAAATTGCAAAGAAATTATTATTTTACACAAATAAAGCAGTTTTATTAATTATATATATATATTTTTCATTTGGTTAACATGTTTTTAATCTTGGAACATGTTTTGTGGGGTTTTCAACACTGTCCTTTTTTAAAAAAAAATAAAATATTCTGAAACAGCGTGAATACAATCCAATGAGTTTTAACCTCTCCAAAACTTATCCCATAATTAATAACATGTACCAGTTATAGACTTAACTAATATATTCTTAGATAAGTGTAAACATCCATAACAGCATGCCATACTTAATTTAACTTGGTTTTAAAAACTTTATTTTACGATTTTTTTATGTTTTGCCTCGTCTCGATTTTGAGATTTGCGGGGTGAATCAGAACACTTGAAAAGTGTTATTAAAAAGCTGTTTTTGGCAAGATTATGTTCCACACAAGATTCAACGACTGAATAAGAGTCTAATTACTTCTTCAAGACAGTAATCAAGATTGCAGGCTTGAATAAATGTCAGAAGATGAGCCTAGTTTCCGCATGGCAGAAAACCCGATTGTTCCAGTATTTTTTTTTTCTCTAAATGACTTCATTATCTCTAAGTTATATGGAAAAATGTATGAAGACTCTATGTGAGCAAAGTTTTACACCCACAAGATTATTGCTGTATAAGTGTGTTTTACAAAAAGCGCTTATGAATGAAGAGATTTTCTGAAACAAATGAAGAGGCTTTTCTTCTTTCTCAGGATATTTTAAAGAATTTGCAGTCATACGACACGCAAACATAAAGTAGATTAAAAAGTATTTTTAATTTTAAAGACTATTTGGATGAGTTATAGGAGAGTTATATAAGAGTTGATACGCTTTCAAACATATGATTTGTTTTGACAATAATTGACAAACACAAATTTTATCCGTCATATTAAATGATTTTTTTATGATAATTTTGTGTTCTTATTCACTGCAATGCATTATTACTTACTTTTTGCCACCCTGTAAATATTTAAATAAGATCAGACATAAATTGTAACGAGTGTTCCGATTCACCCCTTTCTGCTGGGTGAATCGGGACACCATGAAAAAATTCAAAATAAATTAAAGTCCTAGTTTTTACAAAAAAATTTGGGTTGATTCTCAAAGAAGAAGGTAAGACCCAAGTTTCTATGTCAAAAATATGTTCCTTAACGATCTTATTACAACCGATTATTACTATGAAAGTTGAAAAGTGTTAATGCTCGGCACGACTGTCTTATTGCTCTTAATACTATACCTACCGATATTTTATAAATGAATATTTCTACCGATGGCCGCTTTCCAAATAAATATTATAATAAATAATGCAGAATTTAGCATAAAACGCAAAATAATTATCATGTAATAATTAATAAAATATTTTTTTGGACTTTAGGAAGAAAAAGGACAACCTGGAATTTGACAATTTTGATTAACATTCGAATGCTGTTCTTGTTTCAGTGAGATACAGACTTTTTTTTTCTCTCAGTGCAAGTGTAATATGGCGGGACGTATGTTTTGTATGTTCTTGGTTAATAAATAGGTAAAAGAAGGTAATAAATAGGAAAAGAAGGTTTGCTTCCACTTATTTACATATTTTCTCTACAATGATAATATAAAAACAGATATAATGTAAAATTTATAGTATGTATCTCACAATGGCGTAAGTTTTTTGAGGACAGTAATTGAGTGTTAAAGTCTCAAAAGCGCTCATTTGACCGCGCTCTGGTACGTTTAGTGTTAAAGAAAACAGCAAATCTTCTTCAGATTAATTCGACTCTGCTACTTTTAAAGAGTCATTGAGAATAGTTTTGTTAGGATTTAGCAGTGAAACTTTGCATTTTATTGAACTTAAATGTTCATCTTGGAATACAATTTCTTATAGTATTTCTATTGTTCTTGCGCTTGAACGACAGCTGGGTTATTGCGAAGAATTTCTTTACTATAAAATAACACTACAAACTTCCTACACTGGCAGAAACACATCTATTTTAACACAAATTAGTTTATCTTTTCAACTAGAGCCCAAGGCTCACCTAGTTCTAAAATATTTGTATAAATAAAAGGGCGAACTCAGACTTGAACTTAACGGCTCAACTTTATTCGACAAAACCAAAACATGGAATACTGAAAATATCTAAAAAGAATAAAAAAAGTCAGATGATAATTTTCTTGTTGCCCCACCTAGAAAAGTCATATCTTTCATCTCGTGACGAATTGGATTTTGCATGAAAAGTCCATTTATAATTCGGGAGTTTTTCAACTTGTAATTTTTTTCCTTCGAAATTTTTGTAAATTTCAAATGTACTCAGCGAACTTTATTGAAGATCATGTTAAGTATCTGTTACTATCATTCAAGCCATTTTGATATTTTCTTCATGAAAATATCACTGTCGAACTAACTCGCAATAAATAACATTGTGGTTGAAAGTTTTATAGATGCTTTGGTTGGTTTGAACATTTGGCAACCAGTTTGTGTGCTGGTTAATCGGACGGAGTATTACAAGCTTAACATGAATTCGAAACCATAATGAATATACACGCTGAACGCCCATCTGACGGCTGCTTGGTTAGCGCTTTGACCTCGTATGCCAAAAGTGACCGGTTCGAATCCTGAGTTAGGCATAGATACTCGTTGTGGTTTGGAATCCACATTAAGCCATAGGTCATGGTTCTGAATGGGGCATAAATATAAGGTTTTGAGCTTACAAACCATCCGTGTTGAAACCAGATACCTTTATAGATGTTTTAGTTATACAGGGTTATTCAGGATTCCCTCCCGGGTTTCGAAGCTCTATAGTAAAAAAACTAAAACTAATACAGTAAATAAGAACATTTGAAAGAATACAGAAACAATTCAAGTTTTATTTACATATATCTTACAGATGTTCTATGTGTGAACCCTTGGTCACACGGTATACATCAATGCGGTAGTCCAGTTCCTGCCGAAAAGTCCAGTCCTTGCTTCGAAACCCGGGAGGGAATTCTGAATAACCCTGTATTAAATTTTAAAACAACTGCATGATTCTTTTTTTTTTAACACACTTTTATTAGCTTCGAATGTATCTAATGTAAAGGAATCTTTAAACTTGATTTTCGACCCCTTCGAAACGTTGCATTAATTTGAAATTTTGCAGAGTTATCAAGGACCGATGACAGTACAATAATTCAATAAGTTTGTTGCATTATCTTTACCAGGATCTTCAGGATCAGCGATTTGTCATGTTCAGAGACACAGTAGTGTTTTGTGCCAAGTACTACAGCAGTAAAAGCATACACGTGACTTAAATTTGAGACAGGCATGTTACTATTGGCAGGAACAACTGGAGAGTTTTGTACACTTAACTAAAAAAAATTAAGTAAAAAAAATATATAGTTTACAAAAAATAAAAAAAAGTAAAAAATAATAATTAATAGTTTAAAATACTAAAAAAAAACACGCTTTAATAGAAACCCAAACTAAAAAGTAAAATATAAATAATAGTTTAAAAAACTAAAAAACACGCTTTAATAGAAAACTAAACTAAAAAGTAGAAAATAATTTTAAATATGTTTGAAATAAGAATAGAGTGATTAACAAGAAATATTTATTTTATCGTAAAAAAGCATGGGGTGCATTTAAGATATTTTCATAATGGCTCTACTTTTACTAATATCTGTCATTAAATATTTACAACAACTGACATCAAGCACCCCACGCTATTTTACGGTAAAATAAATATTTCTCATTAATCACTCTATTCTTATTTCAAACTTATTTAAAATCAATTTCTACTTTCTAATTTAGTTTTCTATTAAAGCGTGTTTTTTTAGTTTTTTAGACAATTTTTTATTTTTTTTATTTAGTCTTTTATTCAACCGGTGATGTGTTTCATTATAATGTTTTAACCCAATACCTGCTTGTTGATGGGAGCGGTGACAATGCATCTTATCAAATTTTGGTTATGTTACCGTCAATAAAAGGTCACTTTTAACCGAATACAAATAAACCAACTTGCCGTCATTCAATCGCATTAAACAATCCTTCAAACGACCATTGTTCAAACTCTTACCTGTAGCCATTTTTTTTTTTTTTTTTAATAAATAATAAAATTACTTTAATCAGAATAAATAAATGATATTTGGATGACTTTCACGTTCATTTTTAACAAATAAATTTTTAAATGTAGTTTGTCGCACATTTTACTGATATAAATGTTTTTAATACCGGCGCTGTGTTAATGAATATAAAAATTGACCATGCATATAAAGGATTTATATTAAAAACTCGTTCTTATGGGTTATTTTATTAAATATATTTGTATTGCTATATTTTCTAACCCTGGATTACTTAACTAGGGTCAGGTACCTGTGAGCAACAGAAATTGATTTGCTTTGTAATGTTGAATTTGAATCATGACTGTTGGAAAGAATTTTTTTAATAATCTCAGAAAATTAGTATTATTATTCTAGTTTATAAGAAATATTTATTCAATCACTATTCAAATCGTTCTAAGTGAAATTTTATTAACTCATGTGAACTTGTACTTTTCATAATTTCTTCTGTAATTCAAGTTCCTCAGCAGTCAAGTACTGTCTCCTGATAGAGGATGTATACAGTATTTATCTAACGCTCATTTTTGAAGTGGTTCTCATGCACTATCATACGCAATTATAGGCAAAAAATACAATAATTGAAATCAAAGCTGTATATATGTCTCAATGGCAGTTCATTTACACACATACAATTATATCACTATGTACAGTAGGTTAAAAAAAAAAAAAAAATCCAAACGATGGCTATATCTTGTATTGATGAAATAACAAAAATCAAGTATTGTTGTAAATCGTAGAAGTTCTTTATTAATTGTGTGTATATATATATATATATATATATATATATATATATATATATATATATATATTATGAAGGGTCATCTACGTACTAAAACTGAGCCAAACTTTAAAAATTCCAATGGCATCCACATAATATTATACCAAATAAATTTTAAGTAGTTAATATATTTTAACAATTTTTGTTTCAAACGATAATTTAAGGTCAAATATAAATAACACGCAACTTCTGTATTAAACAGTTTTTTAATAATTAGTAATTAATAAAACAAGTTCTAATTTTTTTTTTTAAATAGAAACATATATATATTGCTTCTATTGAAATTATCATGGTCGATAGCCCCTCTAGAATTTTTTTCATTCCATTTTGATTTTTGGTTCTCAAAATTTTAGCAAAAATTTCAATATATCTACTTTTCTCATTTTTCGTATATCCAGACGAAATTTTCGATCACTGGACATAACATTTATTAATTTATATAATTAGTTTTACGAACAAAATATAAATAAACACTCGCATACTTAAATACCATTAATTTAAACTTACGCTACAAAGTCTTACAGTTTAGTCAAAACATAGTTTGACTATCACATAGGTATGAAGATTAAATATCCTTAACTTAATTCAATAAAATATAATCCGATCTTTCATAGAGCAAGCTAATTTTACATACATACGTTTAAAAGTTGTCAAGAATGAAATTTTTGTTACATTTGTTTAAAAGTATTTTCTAAACGATTTTCTTGTATTTTATTTTCTACTCTTTAATCTTTCTCCAACACAATTGTCTTTTAACAATTGCGCGTAAATGTAAATCTTTAGCGGAACGAACATTTGTTGCACGTCATCCATAAATAAAATCGCACTATCTTAAAATTCCCCTTACACTCACTGCAAAGCGTGCAAATTAGCATAGTTGTGGGAAAAGACACCCGCTAATGTTTAAACCCGGGACACCTCACCTTCACAATTTGTGTGGATTAATTATTAGACAGTTCTTTGGCAGTGCCACACAGAAATAGAGCAATTCTCTGTTGTACCCACTAGACATTTTGGCTCTTTTTTTTTTTTACTCGTAAACAGAAAAGAATTTTAAAATTGAGATGAATCTAATAGTTATGTTTTTATTTTATGTAATATTACTTGGTGATCAAATTATATGGGAAAATTAATTACTTTAACTAGGTCAAATATGCAATTATAACCACCGACGCAAGGGACATGGACGTGCGCCGTTGGCTTAAAAATGTATATTTAACGTAGTTAAAAATTATTTTTTTAAATATGGCTTTATCACCAATTAGAGTTGTATAAAAACAACAACAACATAACTACCATATTCATCATGACCAAACGGTATAGTGGTTAGCGTACTAGCTTCTAGACCACGAGGTTGGTGGTTCGAATCCCGTGTTAGGCATGGGTGTTTGTAAATGTATGTTGGCTTGTCTAATGACGAATGTTTCGGCGAATTATAGCCCTCGTGTTGCTGACGGATAATCTGAAAACAACCAACCAACCAACTTCATCATAATTTTATAATTCTAATTTGTCTGCGAGCAGAAAAAAGGTGCCAATATGTCTCTCGCGGGTGCAGCAGAGAATGGTTATACGGCAATTGTGGATTATCATCGAGTTTGAGTAAGTAGGTGCCAAGTATTCAATAATTGAGAAATGGGCTAAAATTAAGTTGGATGCAAATAATCGCAAAATCCATGCAAATCTTTGAATTTTTAAAAATATTAAATGTTTTGGGGCAAATATGTAAGGCACATCTGTATGAAGCTTGATCATTTCTAAAAAAAAAAGAGAGACATATTGAAGAGAAATAAAATGTCCAACCCTAAAAGCTTGTTAATTTTGCTGTATATGGTAGTTCATAGGCCGCATATATTTGAAGAACCGGTGAACAAAACCGGACTTTTCCAACACGATGCCAAGTTTTTTATTTTTAGGCTCTTCAAACTCTTCTTTATTCCCCCCACCCGAAACTTTTTGAATAAAAACCAATCCATCTCTACGTCTCCTGTAAGAAACTTAGGGTGCAAGTCTGTTTTTAAATCCTTTATATCAGCTTCGATTTTGTGCGTGTCTGGGCATCTCGATGGTGGGCACATCTGCGGAGGCCTCAGTAACTCCCTTTGCCGTCATCCAATAGGGCTAAAACATGGCAGTTAGATTCGATGTCAATGACAATGCATTCTATCAAATTTTGAGGCTGTCACTGTCACACTAACAGGTGGTTTTTACGGAATACCAAAAAACTAACTTGCCGTCATCCAATCCCGCTAAATTAGTATTTCACCGATCATTGAAGAAAGTCTTTCATGTTGCCAAAATTTTTAACAAAAAAAATAATAATAATTTTTTTTTATCGGAATGAATAAATGATATTTGAATCTGAATGCGTAAATTCAAGTTCATTTTTAATGAATAAATTTTGAAACGTAGTTTGCCGCACATCTTGCTGATAGAGGTGTTTTGAATATTAAAAATTAGATGCAAACACTTAGCACGCGCTGTTTACAGAATCGGGGCTGTGTAAAATGAATATAAAAATTGTCAATGCATACAAAGGATTTATATTAAAAACTTCGTTTTTATTACTTTCTCACCAACTTCTCATGTGTTACTTATCCGCTCCTAAGTCCAGACTTGTGGTGGACCTCTCCAGGGAGAATCAAACAGGTGTGCTTGCACTTCTTAATCATTTTCAAATTAAAAAATAAAGTGGAGAAAAAATGGTTAAATTCACTTGAAAATGAATTATGATAGAAGTTTTAAGTTGTGCATTTGAAAAGAATAAGAAAGTAAGAATTCCAATTATCATTTTAGAAAATTCAAGTTTTGAACACAAACTTTCTCCGCTTTGCCCCCCCCCCCCCCACCCTTCTCTCTCTTTGGCAGTGCCTGTAGACGTGGCGAAAGAGCGACTAATCATTTAAAAAAAAAAAACATAAGCTGTTATCGCACGCAGTTGCTAGAAATTGAGTTGCAGTATGGCTCACAACCCTTATCCCACGGCTCTTTTCAACAAAACAATAAATAACCTCCCCTTCAAAAAAATCCTGGTTGTTGGTTTATCCTCTCATCGGCCCAAGTAAATCCAGGACCTACAACTTAACCCTTTTCAACGTGACTTTTGCATAATTAAAATTCGTAAAAATTAGAAAACTACGATGTTGAAATTTGGTGTGCGGGTTGGTGATGGCACAGGGACCTACCATTAAGATTTCCGTCAATACCACGCATGCGCATAAAGTAGCTGCCATTGAAAAAAATCACGTTTTTCAGTAATTGCTAAAAAACGGCTCGAATGATTTTTATCAAAATAGCTGTAGTAATGACTCTGAAGGTGTTCTAAACATTCCCACCTCCGAAATGTCCATAAAAATGCGATAAAAGAGGGAAAAGTTGAAAAAAGAGTGCCTTTAACACAGAGTTCTCTGCCCTTGAGCATCTGCCATCAACGATTGATTTTTTTTACATTTCACGCACAAGCAAGGACAATGTAATGTCTATCAAATAAAGTCACAAATTTTGGCATTTTTTTTTTTTTTTTTTTCATGTAAAAATTCTTGCCAAAAATATCGTCAAACTGGCCATTTTTATTCAAATGAGAGAAAATTAGAAAATGGTAAGTAACACAATGTCAAATTTTACTGCAATGACCAATGATATATAGCGCAATTGAAAGTTGTGCGATGTTCCACACCCCTTAGTTTTGAAAAGTGGCGACATCATTTCCTCTCGAAAATTCCTCTCCTAATCGCATATTCAACTGAAACTGTTTGTTCCGAATGTCTCGGATATTGTAATGATAACCACATACTTTCATAAACACGCACTGTTGGAATATATCGTTTCATTATTAAATACGTTAGGATGAATATTATCCATTAGGGACGAATGGTTTAACGTATTTCAAACCACAATGATCATCCTTGCCTAACCCAGAATTCGATCCCGGCACCCTTAGCATGCGAGACCGGAGCGCTAACCACATAACCTTCAGTAACCTATATTACGATCTTCTAGTCCTGTGCATTTAGAAACTACTTTGTTTAGCCACCTTGACATTTGATGAGTAGGTACGAAAATGATCACAAAATGAAATGACGTAAATTAAAAACTTGAAAATAGTTTCTTTATTTTATAATTGAAATCCTTACGTCAGTGCTTATGCAATGGTTCCACCCGCGATACTCTTTTGCTTTAATTTTCAAATATAAAATATAATATTTGACTATTTTCTAGTTTTGATTAATTGTCCTTTCATGAAGTGATCTTTTTCGTAACTATACTCACCAAGTGTCAATGTGGTTGTAAAAAGTCGTTTCTAAATTGCATCGTAACACAGCGATGATAGCTTTAATCCTAGTAAGGATAATTCCCTAATAGAGTGAGAGGCGACTGCAAGTTTTGGACCCCATCGAACATCATTCTGAATTTTTTATAGAAATTGAAGTAAAGTGAGTAGATTACGAATCCACTGGTCTGCCGTGGCAAAAATGGCCGAAACAGGTCAAAAATCGACTTTTCATAAGTTGAACTATTGCCAAAAAAATAAATCTAATTGCCAAATGAGCCATAACCTGCCAAATAATGAACATTTTTTTTTATTTGGTAACCCTCACTCTTTAATTTTCAATTAAGAAGGTTGCAGACGGTTCAGATATCTGGCGACGGTCTCCTTGCAACTATTAAAAAGGAGACAAGTTGGCAAAAAATATTACGTCACTTATGACGTAACTGATGTCGCCAATTTGTCCTACTTTTAAAAGATATAACTTTTCCTAGCCAAAGATCAGAAATCGTTTGCGCTTTTTCTTATTGAAATTCAAAATGCAGTGGGTTGCCAGACGAAAAAGTTTATCTTTTTGGCAAGTTATGACATATTTGGCAATCGGATTTTAGTTCAACTCATTCCAAGTCGATTATTGATCAGTTTCGGCCATTTTTGCCACGGCAGACCAGTAGATTCCTAATCTACTCCCTTTTCTCCAATTTCTATAAGAAATTCAGAATGATGTTCGATGGGGTCCAAAAATTGCAGTCGCCTCTCGGACTATTAGGGAATTATCCTTACTAAGATTAAAGCTAAGTGGTTGGTTGGTGAGGGAGGAGGGATGTGGATCTCCTCTTATAATAGACTAGCTGAATACCCGTGCTGCGCTACGAAATTTTACCATTAGCATTTTAGCGATCAAAAGACATTCATGTATTCTACACTTCAGACGTTTGCTCCCATTTCGATCCCGACAAATTGATTTATCAAAATAGGAACTTTCCTTTGTTGACATTTTAAACGAAATTTATAATTGTGAATAGTAAACTGGAATAGTTTATTGTGTTTATGTTTGCTCTTAGTTCTAAATTTCAAAGTAGTAGCTGTATTGGAATTGAGACATTAAGTTAATCCTCGTATAGTTTCAATGTTGCGTCGTCTTTTCATCCCTTAAAAATTCGTTAATCGATATTGGAATGACTTATTTTTTTAACATTTGCAAAAAAATATCAGAAAAATGACTACATTGGAAGAGGAACATTCGGATATCCCTCGTTTGGAACATTTAACCCCTTTTCGACCCCTTAAAGTTGGTTAATCGAGAACAGAATAGCTTACTTTTTCTATGTTTAATCTTTTTTGACATTTTTACCAAATTTCCGAGTTGTGACCATATGGGAAGTGGTACATTCGAATATTCCTCGTTTGGAACGTTTAACCCCTTTTCCACCCCTTGATCCACCGGAGATCGGAATAGTTTACTTTTTCTGCGTTTGTCTTTATTAATATTCACACCAGTTTTCAGAATTATGAAAATATGAGAAGTAGGACATTCGAATATATCGCTCGTTTGGAACGTTTAACCCCTTTTTGACCTCTTAAAGTGGGTTAATCGAGATCGGAATAGCTTACTTTTTCTATGTTTACCATTGTTGATATTTGTGCCGATTTTCAGAGTTGTGACTATGTGGGAAGTAGGATTTTCGAATGTCCCCCGTTTGGAACGTTTAACCCCTTTTCGACCCCTTAAAGTGGGTTAATCGAGATCGGAATAGTTTACTTTTTCTATTTTTACCATTGTTGATATTTGTGCCGATTTTCAGAGTTGTGACTATGTGGGAAGTAGGATTTTCGAATGTCCCCCGTTTGGAACGTTTAACCCCTTTTCGACCCCTTAAAGTGGGTTAATCGAGATCGGAATAGTTTACTTTTTCTATTTTTACCATTGTTGATATTTGTGCCGATTTTCAGAGTTGTGACTATGTGGGAAGTAGGATTTTCGAATGTCCCCCGTTTGGAACGTTTGACCCCTTTTCGACCCCTTAAAGTGTGTTAATCGAGATCGGAATAGTTTACTTTTTCTATTTTTACCATTGTTGATATTTGTGCCGATTTTCAGAGTTGTGACTACGTGGGAAGTAGGATTTTCGAATGTCCCCCGTTTGGAACGTTTGACCCCTTTTCGACCCCTTAAAGTGGGTTAATCGAGATCGGAATAGTTTACTTTTTCTATTTTTACCATTGTTGATATTTGTGCCGATTTTCAGAGTTGTGACTATGTGGGAAGTAGGATTTTCGAATGTCCCCCGTTTGGAACGTTTAACCCCTTTTCGACCCCTTAAAGTGGGTTAATCGAGATCGGAATAGTTTACTTTTTCTATTTTTACCATTGTTGATATTTGTGCCGATTTTCAGAGTTGTGACTATGTGGGAAGTAGGATTTTCGAATGTCCCCCGTTTGGAACGTTTGACCCCTTTTCGACCCCTTAAAGTGTGTTAATCGAGATCGGAATAGTTTACTTTTTCTATTTTTACCATTGTTGATATTTGTGCCGATTTTCAGAGTTGTGACTACGTGGGAAGTAGGATTTTCGAATGTCCCCCGTTTGGAACGTTTGACCCCTTTTCGACCCCTTAAAGTGGGTTAATCGAGATCGGAATAGTTTACTTTTTCTATTTTTACCATTGTTGATATTTGTGCCGATTTTCAGAGTTGTGACTATGTGGGAAGTAGGATTTTCGAATGTCCCCCGTTTGGAACGTTTGACCCCTTTTCGACCCCTTAAAGTGTGTTAATCGAGATCGGAATAGTTTACTTTTTCTATTTTTACCATTGTTGATATTTGTGCCGATTTTCAGAGTTGTGACTATGTGGGAAGTAGGATTTTCGAATGTCCCCCGTTTGGAACGTTTGACCCCTTTTCGACCCCTTAAAGTGTGTTAATCGAGATCGGAATAGTTTACTTTTTCTATTTTTACCATTGTTGATATTTGTGCCGATTTTCAGAGTTGTGACTATGTGGGAAGTAGGATTTTCGAATGTCCCCCGTTTGGAACGTTTGACCCCTTTTCGACCCCTTAAAGTGTGTTAATCGAGATCGGAATAGTTTACTTTTTCTATTTTTACCATTGTTGATATTTGTGCCGATTTTCAGAGTTGTGACTATGTGGGAAGTAGGATTTTCGAATGTCCCCCGTTTGGAACGTTTGACCCCTTTTCGACCCCTTAAAGTGGGTTAATCGAGATCGGAATAGTTTACTTTTTCTATTTTTACCATTGTTGATATTTGTGCCGATTTTCAGAGTTGTGACTATGTGGGAAGTAGGATTTTCGAATGTCCCCCGTTTGGAACGTTTGACCCCTTTTCGACCCCTTAAAGTGTGTTAATCGAGATCGGAATAGTTTACTTTTTCTATGTTTACCATTGTTGATATTTGTGCCGATTTTCAGAGTTGTGACTATGTGGGAAGTGGGAGAATTAGTGATGAGTGAGTCAGTGAGTCAGTGAGTGAGTGAGTGAGTGAGTGAGTGAGTGAGTGAGGGCTTTGCCTTATATATATAGAGATAACTGGCGTTTTATTTCCAAATCGAAGGAACCAATGGCATAGCACAAATAGACAATAACATATCGCCGTCAGAAACCGCCCACCATCGCGAGTATCCTCGCCTTGATGTCGTTACATCCTGTATCATCACTCGCTTTCCGTCATGAAAGGGTTACCCCCTTTCCCCGGTAGCACCCGTGTTTAGTGAAATCCATTTCAATTACATACCTGGCGATCATCCCTCCCCCCCTCTCGGCATATCCAGGTTCCGTGATTGATTCCGGGATGGAAATCCTGGATTTCTCCTTTTCCCAACCCCTTCATTATCACTTCGCACCCGTGCCATTATCCATCACGGGAAAGTGTTCGGAAATGGAGAGGGGGAGGGGGATAATTTTTCCCGAAATCGATTACGTAAATTATATTTCATATTTCATCCTCGGATTTGCATCTGCTATATCCGTCCTTTTGCTTCTCGTGGGCTGTGAGGACAAAAGTTGTATTTTAACTAGGGATGTAGAACATCTCGCGACTTTCAATTGCATTATGATATTCGTCATTGCAATAAATCTATGGTGTTATTTACCGTTTTTTCATATTTTCACTCACTTAAAATAAAAATTACTAGTTTGGCGATATTCATTGCCATAATTTTTACATAGACAAAAAAAAAATCGCCAAGTTGGCGATATTATTCGATAGACATTACATCGTTCCTACTTTGCGTGAAACAGAAAAAAATTAATCGTAGAAAGCCGATGCTCAAGGGCAGAAAGCTCTGTAATAAAGGCACTCGTTTTTCAACTTTTTACGCTTTTATCGTATTTCAAAGGAAACTTCGAATGTGAGAACGATTAGAGCACCTTCAGAGGCATTATCACAGAGATTTTAATCAAAATCGTTAGAACCGTTATTTACCAATCGCTGAAAAACGCGATTTTTTTCATGATTTTAACAACATGCGTAGGCGCGATTTTGACGTTTAATGGTAAGTCCCATGGCTACTACTAACCCCACACAAAATTTGAACATCGAAGGTCAATATGTTCGGAGTTATGCTGACCACGTAGGCACAGACAGGCATTTTTTCTAGACCACTTTTATGAATTCAGGAAGTTCCAAAACGTGAGAAATGCAAAGAAATCGAATTTTTTTGACCGAAAACAATACATTCAATACCCTATATAAACATATGGCTATTGAAAGTAAAAAATTAAATCATTCACTTACACCTTCTAAATTTTTTTTAAAAAAGGTTATCTCCTTGTTTCAATTATAAACACCGATTCGGGGATTTTTATTTCATGTTGTTTCATATTTTTTGGCCTATCAACATCAACTCGAGGGCAAGGTTATAGTGCAAAACAAATTTTTCCCTGTACCCAAGCTTCTCGATTGTGGCAATAACACCAACTTTGGTTGGTATTTTTTAACTATAAAATGAAAATTCAAAATTTGTTGCATACTTTATCATATAAACAAAAGCTAAATGCTCTCAATTTACGTATTTATTTGCCCACTAATCACAATGCATGCATAGAGATTTGTGAGTTATTATTAATTAGCTTAAAAAATTGGTGGTACCCCGTAGTGCATTCCTGCGCAGGGGTTAGAAGTATGAAGCACGTTCTGAGTGGAGATGACGTCAATATAAACAGCCAATATGCGACGTCAATATAAACTACAACTTCTACTACTGTGCGGTTGGGTTTTTATAGATTTCTATGAACTACTTCTTCGTATTTGAACTTGACAAATGTATTCCACCATTTTACTTCAGCTTGCAGCAGAACATGCTGTTGTCTTGTAATAAAAACATAACGCATGTAATTCTTTATCCTTTTGATTAATATATAGAGTCAATTAACGTTCATTACGAGGTAGTCACCGTCCACGCTCAATGAGACATTACCATTTTACTACAGGATAACAGCATGTTCTGTTAGCACGCTACAAGCAGAAATAAAATGGTGGAATGCATTCGTCTAAGTTCAAATTCGAAGAAGTAGTTCATAGAATGTATAAAAACTCAACAGCACAGTAGTGGAAGTTGTAGTTTATATTGACGTCGCATATTGGCTGTTCATACTGACGTCATCTCCATCGCAGCTGTATGAAGCTCGTAGCTATAAAGTTCGTTCTTTAATCGTTGGATGGCGACAGAAGCTTATTTCTTTTTATATGTAAACACATAGACGATTTTCAATCTTGTATACTTGTCTCTAACAAGCTCCCTCAGAGAAATAAGTTTGTGCTGCCATGCAGCAATTGAAGAACGAACTTCATATAGAAGTAGATTTCAAAGTCCCGTTGGGTCTCAAAGCTTTTAAATTAATACAGCACTATGAGAAAACTTACGAGACTTATTCCCCCCCCCCCCTCCCCCGAGACTTATTTACTCTTTATTACCAGTCGATATGCATCATCATTGTTAGCATGGGTAGAAGGACGTGGTTTTCCAGTGACGTTTTCAATTCTGCTTGATTTTTAAACCCGACCTGGTTGTGTCTGGTTCTTCTCCCAACCTGCCCCCAGTTTCCCCCAAAAGAGCCCCCTTCCCCTCCCCCATCAAGCGAGGAATTATTAAAATCAGCCACTTTTGTGTGTTAGCGAGTGTTTTGGTTCCCAAAGACTCTGGAATTATGATAATGCGGCCTCTTTCATAATCACTGGATTCCGCGGCACATCATTTGTCTTTCTAGGAGGATGGGTTCTCGCGAAGAGGCCACAGGATACCTTTGGTACAGTGGCATTGGTTTCTTACGGTTTGATAATTATTGTGGAAGGTATTTGCGCTTTTTAATTTCCCGAATGTTAACGTAGGGCAATGAAGGAATTGTTTTCGGGTCAATTTTTTGTGTGCATTTCTCCACGTTTTGGAATATAATTAATTCAAAAAAGAGATATGGAAAATATATCTGTGTGTACGTGGTCAGCATATCTCTCGAACGAACCGATCTAAGATGTTCAAATTTGGTGTACGGGTTAGTGGTGACAATGGGACATACCATTAAGGTTTTTGTCAAAATTGAGCATGCGCATAAGGATGCTGCTATTAAGAAAAATCATGTTTTTCAGTAATGGAAAAAAACAGGCTGCGACTATTTTGATCAAAATTTCTGTAGTAATAATGCCTCCTAAATATCTCTACCTCCGAAACTCCTGTAAAAATGCTGTAAAGGCTTAAGAAGTTGAAAAACTAATATCTACGTATTGAATTTATGAATTCTCATCGAATTATCTTTTATTTATTCTGATTAAAACAATTTCGACAAATGGAATGCATCCAGAGTGAGCGAGTGATAAGTGTATCTCTTATAACGATCATATAATATTCCTATGCTACGAGCCACTTGTGAATACTATCCCAATACAATGCTTAAATAATATCCCCATTATATTTCTGGTTATTTTAAGTTAAAATTGAATCAGTGAAAAAAAAACGAAAACTTATAGCCGAATAAATATATCCTCGTGCATCTCTAGCGGGATGAATATATCCTCTTGCCGTCAAAACTAGATATCCTCGTACTTTACCTTGTGTTCTACAGAACAGAGATTGAAGATAGCAGTTCGGAAAATGGCTTATTTACTAATAAAGTTTTCTTTAAACTTTCTTTTCGTATTATCAAAATCGTAAACGCTCAACCATCTACAAGTTTGATTTGTCATCGACGTTACTGCCATAAAATGTAATAAATTGTGACTAAGCCATTCCCCCCCCCCCCCCTCCCCTTCTATTCTTTTATTCCCGCGCTTTATGCGATCCATCGAAATCGTACTAATAAGGAAGGCATCCGAAGAAATGAGCCACTTGTGAAATGATGAGGCCACCTGAAAGTGAAGGGATAAAATTAGACTCCCGTATTGATTTCAGTTTTAATGAGTCTCCTCCTCTCAAAATAGAGGCCTCGAAACAACGCCATCACTTCATCGGATTCGTGGCCGGACTTACGAGCCGAGAGTTTGGGCGCCAACTTTTCACTTTTAGCACGAGAGTGTGACTCGTTGAATAAATTCGACGGGGAAAGGGGAGTTCACCTACTGAATATTGGTACGAAATTTTCATCAAGAGAATGATGTCCCACCTTTTACTAAATGAAAACTATAATTTATACTGTATTTGAAAGCTCACAAAGCATCTCCGAACAACTGAACTATTGCTATCAAGTTTCAATATAAGCTTCGTTGCGTACAACTACGAACACAGCGATAATTCGGGCTCAGCGGAAGTAAACAAAGATGGGATGCTTTCCGAACAGCCAAACGATACTCTATTTTTTAAACTCCTTTTATAGTCACTCGGACGAAATTTCTAGCATAATCCAGTTAACCAATCACGTGAGGGAAATGTCTCGAAATTTTAGGATTGATTTAGATGTTGCCACCTTTTTTTTCTAACCTGTATTATCGCTGTTAACAACTAAAATAAAATGGAGTCTTGATAGGAATACGTCACTTTTTATATTTATATGCAGAATAAAATAAGATAAAATAGAACTTTTAAATAAATACGTAACTATTTACAAATAGATACAGAAAATTTGTGCAACAACATATTGAACTTGCTAACATATCACGGAATAAAACTTTCTCAAACTGCTTATGCAGCAAAGCTATTTGTCTAAAATTAGTTCAGAAACGTTTTATGGAAAAAGTAAAAACACTAACCAGTTAATTCATCATTATAAAATAATTTATTTCACTATCATTCATTATTTTAAAAAGATATACTTTTATGATATTCCATTAAAATAAAGAAAGCAAATTTTAATAATTCTAGATAATATTTAAGGTAGGGAAGAAAAAAAAAAAAAGCCAAATTTATTAAAAATTTGGTGCTAGGTTTCACCAGAAATCTGGTAATATAGTACCTGCACCCACTATGTGGTGAAATATTTTTCCACTTTTGTGGTTCTACTGTATACGCAAAATTCATGGTAAAAGGTTGAACCAATTTTCACGTTTCTCCTTGCACCAATATTCTGGATTTAGCTTAACCAGTTTTTACAACCTTGTCACACACTTAAAACTAAGTACAATGCTTCCTTAGTTTGAAGGAAAAAGTATGCAATGAAACATGGCATATTTTTTAGTGTTTATTTACTAATCCTGTTAATTAACAACACCAAACCATATTTATTATTTATTTGTTAAAACAATTTTGGCAACTAGAAAGAGTTCTTCAATGGTCGGTTAAATGTTATTTTATCGCGATTGGATGACAGCAATTTAGTTTATTATAAAAAGAGACCTTTTAGTGGCATTTTCAGCCCCAACATTTGACAGCATGCATTTCTATCGACATCGAATCTATCGGCCAAGTTTTAGCCCGATTGGATGACGCAAAGACGGTTCAAAAGGCCTCCGCAGAATTTCCCGCCATCGTTAAACATACACACAAAATCGAAGTTAATATAAAGAATTTAAAAAAAAAAAAAAGAACTCTTCCGTTCCTCCTTTTATTTTGAGCATCTTCCCCCATCCCATTCGTCACGTCCAATCAAGTTAGCCCTTCGCAGCTAATGGCGGAAGACTTTTATTATTATTATTTTTTTTTTGTGCGTTTTAATTCATTTTTGCTTATTTATTCATTCGCTTGGCACCGAACCCAAACGCAATTACTGCTCCATAAAATACTTAATTGCTCGGGGAAAATCCCGTTTTTCCCGGAAAAACCGGGAGGAAACGAAAACGAAAGCTTCCTTCTGCGCTCTTCACTTCTGAAATGTTAATAAGATGGTCTTCTTTTCCAAGGTTTCTTGTCTTTTGTATTTCTTCTTTCTTTTCTTTCTTGACGTTATTAGTAGTATTTCGGATTTGCTCCCTCACTCCCATGGGAGTTTGCTCAAAATGCAAATTCGAATTCGCTACCGACCTAGTAATTACGCGAAGTCTGTTTTTTCTCGCTACTTTGTTGTTTTTCTTCTTTTCTCTCCCTTGTTGAACTGATGTGGCATCTTCTAAAATTTCTTTTTAAACTCTTTATATTAACTTCGATTTTTGTGTGTATTATGTTGGTGGGTATGTCGATGGAGGGAAAAATCTGCGGAGGAGTAATTAACCTCCTTTACGTCATCCAATCGGGCTGAAACTTGACAGATAGATTCGATGTCGATGACAATGCATTCTATGAAATTTTTGGGCTGTTACTGTCACTAAAAGGTCGCTTTGACGGAAAACTATAAACCAACTTGCCGTCATCCAATCGAGCAAAATAACATTTAACTGACCATTGAAGAAAAAAAATTGACAGTGTTGACAATTTCTTTTTAAATAAATGATAAAATTGCTTTAATCAGAATAAATAAATGATATTTGGATGAGAGTGCAAAAATTCACGTTCATTTTTAATGAATAAATTTTGAAATGTAGGTTGCCGCACATTTTACCGATAGAAATGTTTTTGATATTTAAAATTAGATGCAAACACCAAGCACACGCTGTTTACAGAATCGGCGCTATGTTAATGAATATAAAAATTGGCAAATATAAAGGATTTATATTAAAAACTTTGCTTTTATGGGTTATATTATTTGTTTTAAAAAGCCGTTTGGGTAAATACATCTTGGTTGGTTGGATTGGTGAGGCGCAAGAGCTGCAAAAGGGCTATACTGTGCCGAGACATCTTTTGATATGTGGGAAGACTTCCTTGATTGTATTCCAATGACAAACTGGCCAACAATTGCTTCTCAAATAGGAAAAAATCCGTGCAACTATCAGCCGTGTCTACTCACTTTGAAATGAGCTATTGCAGAGCACCAAAGAGGTTCAGTACCCCTTGTCAGAGGCATATCCAGGAGAAGGGAAGTGGGAGGCACTGATAGAGCTGCAGCTCTTTCTCTCTCTCCCCCCCCCCCCCTCCCGAAAAGCGGGAAAAATTACGTTAAGTTTATTGGTTCTCAAAAAAGCTAGGAGGTTTGGACAATATTGAATACAAGTAATCAGCAAGTTGAGTCTTTTAAAAAAAATAACGTAAATCTTTACTTAACTTGTCCTTCATTTATTAATCAAAATTTATAGATTAATTAAAGTGTGTGTTTAAAAAACAGTTTTGCTATTTCCTTTTTATCAAACATTCAAAAACAAATATACTTTCAAAAATAGCACCTCCCCCCCCCCCCTCGTCACCCATCCCTTAATGATGTGTCTGGATAAGTCACTGTCTCTTTGCATGCTAAGCGTGAATTCTGACTGGTATATGGGATTTGAATGCATCACAATTTGGAAATAGAAGACAAATCGTCCGTACAAAGTGACTCTCTGTCACATTCAGCGCTATGACCGCTCACTTTGAAATCGGAGGCTGCTAAATCTGCGATTCTCTGTTGGCATGCACATCGCCTTGAGGATAGCTTTAAATTGTATCGATGCATCGTCGGGTGTTGTGAATAGAACTCCGTTTCCAGTTTGTCCAATCGTGAGATGTTTTTAGTTGACACCCTGCCAACAAAAGTGGACCCAACTCAAAATTCTTCATTTTTGACTGAAAAGGAAGTCCTAGTAAGGACCCTTTACTCGCTATGTTACACTCTTCTAGCCCATCTTCATTTAGAAATTATTATGTAGAAAACCTTGACATTTGGTGAGTAGGTACCAAAATGATCACTGAATGAAATGATATAAATTAAAAACTCGAGAATGGCGTCTAATATATTTTATAATTTGAAATCCTTTCGATAATTTACATGCAATGGCATCTCCTGCAATAGTCTTTTTTTTTTTTTATTTTTTTTTTAATTTTATTTTTAATTTTCCTTTTGTAAAATCTCTCTATATATAAGGCAAAGCCCTCACTGACTAACTCACTCCCTCATCACTAATTCTCCCACTTCCCACATGTCCACAACTCTGAAAATTGGTACACATATTAACAATGGTAAACATAGAAAAAGTAAGCTATTCCGATCTCGATTAACCCTCTTTAAGAGGTGGAAAAGGGGTTAAAAGTTCCAAACGAGGAATATTCGAATGTCCCACTTCCCATTTGGTCACAATTCTGAAAGCTGGTGCAAATGTCAACAAACGTAGTAAAATTAAGCTATTGCAATCTCGATTAACCCTTATTAAGGGGTGGAAAAGGGGTTAAACGTTCCAAACGAGGGATATCCAAAATGACCCACTTCCAATGTTATCACAATTCTGATATTTGGTGCAAATGTTTAGAAGGGCAAATATAGAAGAAATTAGTTATTAAAAATTAGTTATTAGTTAAAATTATTGAAAAGATCCAAAGGGTTCTAAACGAGAGATACTCAAATGTCTCATTTCCAATATATTCTCAATTATTAATTTTTAAAAAAATATCAATAAAAGAAAGTTCCTATTTTGATAATTCAAATTGTCGGGATCGAAATGGAAGCAAGCGTCTGAAGTGTAAATAAATTAATGTCTTTTGATTGCTAAAATGCACATGGTAAAATTTCGTAGCGCAACACGGATATTCAGCTAGTAAAATATATTAGACGCTATTTTCGAATTTTTAACTGATGTGATTTCATTAAGTGATCATTTTCGTACCAAATGTCAATTTGTTTTTACAAAGTAGTTTCCAAATAAAGTGGTAGGGTTGTAATAGAGGTTGTAGCATAGCGTGTATAGAGAATTATCCTTACCAGGAGTTCCTATTAAAGTGAACCACAAAGGATACATGGACTTGAATTTGGAAGAACGGCATAAGTCAGTTGTGAACAAACTTGTGCCACTCGACCAAGTATTTCAAGTCCGTGTTTCTGTAGGCACTTTTGCTCAAAATGAAGACTTTCGTGTTTGAGGAACTTTTGTGGTAAGGTTGCAATGTGCTGCCCAATTGTTCTTTCACCTTGAAAAATTCGTTAGAGCTATGAAATTTCCAATTTTTAATCATAGACTGAAAAGCGACTGCAAGCCCTCATCGAATATCATTCTGAATTTTTTTATAGAAAGTGGAAACATGTTAGTAGATTACGAATCCACTGGTATGTCTGCTGCAAAAACGGTTGAAACTGGTCAAAAATCGACCTTGAGCGAGTTGAACTGAATCCGATTGGCAAATGTGTCATAACTTGCTAAAAAGTAAGCACGCTTTTTCGCTTGATAACGTACCACACTTTCACTTTTAATGAGGAAGGAAGGGCACAGACGAGTTCTGATCTCTGGCTCAGAAAACTTGCATAGATTAAAATTAATCCAAATTAGCGATATCAGTTACGTCATCAGTGACGTAATATGTATTGTCAACTTGGCTCATCCTTAAAAAGATTCAAGTAAGCCGTCGCCAGATATTTGAATCGTCTGCAGCCCTCTTAATTAAAAATCAAGGAGCAATGGTTTACTGAATAAAAAAATAATGCACTTTATTTGGTAAGTTATTTTGTATTTGGCAATCGGTTTTACTTGGACTCATTCAATGTCGATTTTTGACCAGTTTCGGTCGTTTTTACCAAGGCAGACAAGTGGATTCGTAATCTACTAACATTTCCTTATATTTTATTAAAAAAATTCCAAATGATCGGTGCATAAACTTGCAGATTCCTTTCGGACTCCCCAATTGCTGCTCAAATACGAATAATGAAGTTGTGTAGCAGCAACAGAAGCCTCTTTCTTCATCCGTCATCTTTACTTCCCTCTGCAACAAATGAATGGGAATAATGACGGGCTATTAAGCAGCCGTTTTATGTTATTCCTTCATCAATCGAACGTTTCCTTCCTTTTCTTTCAATATGATACTCCACTTAATCTTCTGCACGATCCACTCACACCTGTACAAAGATATGCTTTCAAGTGGATTACAACAGCCCATGAGGCCCAGGACAGGTTACTGGCATGCAAGAGGATTTGAAACTCAAATTCCCAAGTTGCCGCCTGGTAAAAATGAGTAGAGATGATGGTGAATATGACGGATAGATGTCTCATTGGAAAAAATTCTTTCGGTCTTCTTTCTTCTGCAGCCAGAGTTCACCAAAATATGTGAAATCTGCGGGAACACGCATTGAAAATCAATTTACCCCATAGAATTTACCTCGTGTGAATTCACGCATCGGCGCATGGTTACATTTTTAAAATTAATCCTCCATTTTATAAAATCAACAATCATCTTAGTCATTTTTCGAAGGGCGGTGGTACCTCCCTGCCCATTTTCTTTAGAAATAAGCGTCCTTTGCTAAAAAATGCACAAATATATGTATATATATTGATAAATAATATTGCATAAATATATATCGCATACCTTTGGAATATATATATATTTTCCAACGGTACGCAATATACGGATCACCCATTTCGAAATCGTCAGTTATGCATGCGCATTCATGTTTAAACGTGCCTCGCACAGACCAGTGACCGACTGATGTCATTGAATGGCCGCTGATACCACGTGCGTCATTGGTAAGTAGATTGTAGGGAGTGTCCCTTGAGTTTCCAAATGTAATTTCGTAAAACTAAACTCAGTGGCGTAACAGTCCCGTGGGGGGCTATGGCCTGCTGTGCCCAAACTAGCTTACTTGACCATGGATCCCGGGGAGCCATTACAGCAATGTTATGGTCAGTCTGACTCGGAACCCCCAGTGTTTAGTTCTCAAGCATGCTTGGATTTGCTTGCATTTAATCGACTCACTTAAAGCATGAAAGGCTGATTGTAATTCCGTACGTTCCTTAATTAAGTGTATTTCGCCGGGTTTTTTTACCATGCCTTCTTACACAAAATAGAGAAAAAAGGTAACGTGATGTGTGAAATCATGTAAAACGAAGATTAACACTTTGTCGTCCGCAAAGTCTTATAGGGATACTTTTTTTTTTTGCCTCAGGTAGGACTGGTTCAGAAGTTCAGATCATATCTCCAGCGTTTTTTTCGGGGGGAAACATCGCCATTTTGGCCATGTTTTTTTTGCCCATTTAAAAATTATTGCCAATGTTATTGCCAAACTGGCTCTAAATGAGGGAAAATATGAAAACGTTAAAGAACACCGTATAAATTTTTAATGCAATGACCAATATTTTAGTGTAATTAAAAGTTGTACGATGTTCTACACTCCTAGTTGAAAAATGCCGACCAAACGGTATAGTGGTTAGCGTGCTGGCTTCTAGACCGCGAGGTTGCGGGTTCGAGTCCCGTGTTGGCATGGATGTTTGTAAATGTATGTTGGTTTGTTAAATGACGAAATGTTTCGGCGCATTATAGCCCTCGTGTTGCTGACGGCGCCAGATAATCTGAATACAACCAACCAACCTAGTTGAAAAATATTTGTGGTCAATGCTGTCAAGTGTTTCGCTTCTTTGTCCATGCATTATCATGAGGTTACAGCTATGGATAAGTAGTAATAATATAAACATATATCTTGGGGAAAACCTTTCGACGCCAATTCGACTGCCAAAACGAGAAGAAAAAAAAAAAAAAAATCCAGAATTAATAAGAAGAAAATCTACCTTGTTACATCAGAAGGGGCGAAACGGTACAATGTAATATCTCAACTGCCAAATCCTTTCTTCCTAATTGAGTTTTTTAAATATTTATCATCGTCTCTTTGGTCCCTTTGACGGCTTTTCATGACTCAATCAGGCTGGCCGACATTTCGTAACATCCTCCACCAATATTCTCTTTCACTTGACCCCTTCGTATTTTGATAAATGGACGAGAGAAGGAACGCACTTCTCAACTCCATTAACCGATCGTACCATTTTTCACCTCCGGGGGGTCTCCATCTTGTTGAGTGAGGTGTGGCCCATCCGGAGTGTTAACAATATAACTACTTCTCGGTCTTCAGAGACCGCCATCTTTGGACACAGATGCATTGAACCCTTCAGTCCGAGGCACTCATGCACCTGGCCGCCCTCCCCCTCCCCCCTTTTTTTTTTTAAATGTAGAAAAAGGAGTAGAAAATTAAAAACCAAAATAAAATTAACCGATCCCCCCCCCCCCAAATTTTCATACTAAAATGTAATGAAATTGTCCTTTTCTATGTTGAGAACCCCTCGTTTTCAGGGAGACTTTCCAGGGATTGGAGCCCCCCTCCCCCTTTTTTTTTTTTTGGCGGATAATTCCAGCCCTTCCTATCTGTTGTCTCCCCCCCCCCCCCCTCTATCTGTTGCCTACAGGCAATTATTGGTGCAATATCGACACTTGACACCATATTGACCTCTGACCTGATTCATTAAGTTCCTGACCGACAGTTGCATATTTTCCTAGAAGTACAGCCAGTTGCGTATAATGTGTTTCATTGCACGCTTGGCTTTGCCTGGAAAACTAGATACATTCTTATTATTAAAGTAATTACCAATTTTTTTTTTTCAAAAAAAGAACATGACACTGTTAGTTAAATCCTTCATAAGAAAATAATGATCCATTTAAAATATGACAAATCGATTAGTATTTGGTAAGCACTGTTTAAATTGTTTGTAAGTACTGGGAAAATATTATTGAACAGAACTAATATTGTTCAATATAAGAAATTATTTTGTATTGTAATTATTTTATACACCTTGTGGCTTCAATTTTTTTTCACAGCTCTTTTTTAAAGTATGTATGATCATTACTAATGCACACCAGGTTTTGTAGCATTGTGTAAACTCGAGATAGCTTTTAGTAAAATCTTAGTTTTTCCTGAACCTCTCAAACTCTAAGACCACACTGGGATTATGAATGAATATAATTATTTATTTCTATCAATTCTTAATACATATACCCCTCATATTGGGGGAGAAAAAAAAAATGGATAGATAAGGATTGTTATCGGCAATATTGTTTATTACAATTGCCACTGCGGAAAGGTCCCTCTAATCTTTAAGACAATTTAAAAATTACCTGAGAAAATCTACTTCCCAAAATCGCATAATTTTTTGGATTTCATCTCGATCGATAAAAAAATTTACATTGGCAAAAAGTCCTTAATAAACTTTCCAAAAAGTGTTAAGTTTTCTATTATGAATTGCGAGGCAACTTAATTTTCTGTAAATTTTGTGAGTGGAGTTAATAAAATTTATATATTTTTTTATCTACTAAAAAAAGAGTGGTTATTGATTTGAAGCAATCAGTATACGGATCTGTTTTAGCAACTTTTCCCCAAACCAATTAAAATCTGTTTGTAACCATTGGCAAACTATTGCATAGCATTATTCAATTGGCTTCAGAGCTTCTTCGTGGAAGTTCTCAAGAGCTTGAGGGATTGTGTGCGTCGAGTGCGACCAAATTTGTATGATGATGATGATGGATGGCTGCTGCATTATGACAATGCGCACATCCAGCACTGATTGTCCGCCAGTTTCTGACCCGTAATGCGATCACAAGGGCTGATCACCCTCCCTATTCACTAGATTTAGCCCACTGCGACTTCATTTTGTTTCTGAAATGAAAAAATGTCATGCGGAGGCAGCACTAGGACGACATGGAGACAATGAAACGTTGGAAGAGCCTTACTGATGAAGACTTCCAGGAATGTTTTGAACAATGGAAACAGAGGTGGGATAAGTGCATTACTACAAATGGGAAATATTTTGAAGGGGATAAGATTGATGGTGATAGCAACGCATAAATTGCTTATAAAATATCCAGAAGCTGTATACTAGAAGACAACATACCCTGAGCTCAGTGAATATTCTACAACGATGAGTGAACCGGTTTTACCACTCCCCGATTGGCTGGTCGGAACGATATGTGGCCAATTTGTTAAAACTCTTGCAGTATCCGTGGTTAGAAAAATATATTAATTGAAATTTAAAATCAAAAGCGCTTATTTTCTTTTTTATATCAGCATTTAAATTTAAAATAAAACTATGCTAGCAGGTTATCAATATAAGTTGTAATTTGCTTGGAACTATATCTTGTCGGCGGAAGGATACATCCTACAGCGTATTCAGTGAGGTCAGGGTATGTTGTCTTCAAGTATAGTTAGGGTTCAGTAGGTTGGTTGGTTTGTACGCTCAACAACCTATTTTTATGCCCATTGACGACTAATCAGGTGGAGACCTACAGCTTAACGTGGATTCCAAACCGCAATGAACATCCATGCCCAATCCGAAATTAGAACCCGGCACCTTCGACATGCGATGCCAGAGCGCTAACCCCACACCTAGGGATCAGTAGGACTGTTTCAGGACTCAGGGGTGCATGTCATCAAAGGCATTGATCTCTAATAACAACTTTCGGGCTAGTTCATAAGCAGTCTCTGCAAGCAGATGATGTCATTGAAGAGCTTCCATACTGTTCCCCATCTATTTCCTATTAGGTCAACAGTGTTCAGCCATATACGCTAACTTGCTGGGGTGAGAGTTGCTACCACAGATCGCTATGTTATGCCTTCTTTGGCTGTTTGTGAATAGCTTGCCGGTTCGAAAGAATTGCGCTAAACTCCAATGGACTGTATAAAATTGTTCAGTAAAAAACACTCCTCAAAACCAGTCTGAATTTAAAATAAGCTTTGGAAATCTCACGCACTACAAAACAAACACAGTAAAATATAATTGAAATAATTAAGCACTTCTTCTCTAGAATAAACTTCAAACATCAATTTCAAAGCCAACACGGCATAGAGATCCCGCTGAATTCCCAAAAGCGCACACACTCGTCAACTGACCAAAAGGAACGCAGACATGCATGATAGGCAATAGGCTTCTGTCGTGCTACCATCTACATAAATAAATACAAAAGCAATTGAATTAATACACCACATTGGCTTTAGGGCAATTACCAAGAGTGCGCAGTGCACAATCCGGCCGTTAAACGGAAGAGATCGCAGTTTCTTAAGTACTATACAAGCAATGCCCGAGTTCACTATTACTTGCATTCTTTGCCCACACTGGGTATGAAATTAGTGAAGATGAGGGAATCTTCCTCAATGTCATTTTCATAAACTTCTGCAAACTGATCGGCTTCACTAAAAAAAGATCTGTATTACAGACAGGCAAGCAGCTAGGAAAAAAAAAAAAAAAAATATCTTACTAAAGTATATTGTCCTACCAATGAGAACATAGAACTAATTACAAGTAAATTTTGTATTTATTTGTTTATTCCATAAGGCTTTTTATGATAATATACGATACGATAATCAATATGCATACTTTGAATTGTGTTTTGTGGCCGAAATTATAGGTAATAAATCCGTATTGTATGCGTATCAATTATTTTATTCTTTGGCCAATTGATTTCATATTCCCTTGTGAATAGTAGTCTAACTACGTCTCTGGTTCTCTTTTAAAAGCACCAAAGAGAGTGGTATGAGTTTAGCTCAGAAGAAACCTGGAAACTTTATTGCATGAAATTTAAATTAAAAGTAATCATACTAAAGTTGAAGGCAAAAAATATTTTCGAGTATTTTTACAGAAATTTAAGACTGGATATATATTTTTAAATCATATGTGTAGAACTTGCGCACAATCTCGTTTCAGTAGAGATTACGAAGTTGAACGTAAGGGAAATTGAAAAAGTAACATTGCAGATTTCTGCAGTTAATAACTAACACTAAGACAGTGGAGCATGTATTTGGCGAATGCTACTTCTTCGTGGGGTAGTCAGAATTTTCTGCCCAAAGAGTCAACCATTCAATAATCAGAATACCAAATTTTTTAAAAAGCGGCAATAGGACCTTTTAACTACGAACATTTTTATGCAATTTTTATGGCATAAAAAATGTGACAAATGAGACAAATCGGTAGACAATTTTTGATTTGAATGAACTCATACAATTCAATCCATTCTTTCTTAAATTCACGATTTTTCTTTTCCTCCATGTTTTTCCATTGCTTAATGCATTTTTATAGAGCGCTCAACCACAAAAGTTTTATTGTGAACAGTGCTGTCTAAATGTAAAAAACGAGAGAACGCCAACAAAACAACTGGAATTGTGACGCATTGGAAGCTCAGACATATTGCGCATTGACGATTGCACATTCAGACGACGTCAGGTGTAGACACTAACTTCACGTTGATACTATACTTCACCCTATTAATTTCTTAGTGTTTCTTCACTGTTTCTTTATTTCTCAGGTTTGAGATTACGCAGTAAGTTTATAATCGCTTTTCCCAAACAAAGAACACATTTATTTCCATTTATTGCTTCAGTTTATTCTTAGGTTGAAATGTTAAGAGCCCGCTGTTTGCCGACCCCTGGTCTAAGTTATAAAACCTGAGACCTCAAGTCCGATGGCTTTTTCAGTGCCCCTTTTAAAAGAATGTTTGACCTTCTGCTGGCTACAGAACTATACTATAGGCTATATATTCAGAAATGCTTGAGAAATACAATGGATCGACCTAGTCTTAACCGCTCTCTTTTCTATTATTAGGCCCCTAAAAAAAAATGCGCCCTGTTCAGACGGCGAAAATTAAGCTCTGCATCTATAAATTAACTCGTTCAACTGCATATATATATATCTCTGACATGAAACGTTTCTTAATCGCATTCGGTCAATTGCGAAACAGAAATGGCCGAACCCTTGCATTCGCAGATTGAAACCGCCCTGGCTTAATGCAGGAAGGAGGAGGTTATTAATGATACGGGGCCGTCGAGGGAGTGAGTTGTAAAGATTTCTTCTTCTTCTTCTTGACGGCCGGACAGACAAACCTGTTTCTGCAAAAAAAGAGATGTGCCTCACTTTCTCATTAACTTCTCTCCCGCTTCAGATTCTGATATTAACCCTTTGAGGAACAGCGATACGTCGTGGCATTACTGATTTGATCTCTTAACTGTCGAAGTTTCTGCTATGTAAGTAAGATGAAGCTAATTGAGTTGTCACCACACTGCTCTATATCTAATGCAGTGTTTATAGGTGGCCAGAAATCACCTAAAAATACTAACAAGTATGGGCTGAGAGTCGTTAACGTAGATCTCTGTGATGATTAGGGGAGTTGGGTAACCTAAAATTTATAAATAATCGATTTTGAATGTGTTATTATTTATCAAAATTTAAAATCTCCCCTTTAAAAGAATACCTCATTTATAATAATACCTCAACTAGTTAACTTTTTTAAATAATTTTGTGAAGACAAAATTGATAACTATTAAGTTTTCTTTAAAATGCGTTTCTCTACATTTTTCATTATTCATGAGCCTTTTTCTTAGAAACTGCACAAACTATGTTCCTAGAATTTTTACAACATATTCCTATTACGTATCTGTATATACTGAAGGGAGATTTTTTGTTGTTGTTATTCTAAAAATATTTTTTGTTTTGGCTTATTTTGGCAAGTTTACGCGGAAAATGATTTTTCATTGAGTGACTTTCACGAAAATTGATTTAAAAAAAATTAAATGAATTACAATCAAAAGTTAACTTCAGCAGAATAACAAGTGTCTGCTAAATGCACTGAAAAAAAAAAGTCGGGCTTCTACGCCAATTACTTTCTGAGAAAAAGGTACTTGAAATATGCCAAATTAACATTACCGGTAGAGAGGGTACCAATTCCCCTTAAGATTTCTTCAGCTTCAAGTCAAATATTGATTCGTTACCACATTGGTATTTCACTGTACTCCATAGTAATGTTTTTTTTTTTTTTTTTAAATGAAACTATTTTGTGAAGTCATATTGGAAAAATTGGAATGGGGAAAGGGGGGGATGTATATATCAACTTTTTTTAAAAATTCAAATATCTTCATCTTTTTTTAACCCTTATACTATACTAAACTTCAATTTAACTTGACATCACTAGACGGTAGATCATCACAGTGCTCATAGGCAATTTGTCCATTTTGGCGGCGTGAAAGTAGTATAATGCTCGCCGGACCATGTAGCCTTTTGTTCGACAAACGGGATGGACAGGAGTACTGTATCACCCCATTCCCTTTTCATTCTTCTCCCGTCCCACGAGAAAAAATCACGCTAGGAAACAGCCCAGCAACCCTGTACAGAACAAAAGGCTATTAGGTTTGGCGAGAATTATGTCTTCACTCCGCTGAAATGGATTCATTGCCTATGAGC
The DNA here is from genome assembly GCA_963978545.1 of Linyphia triangularis. Taxonomy (NCBI): domain Eukaryota; kingdom Metazoa; phylum Arthropoda; class Arachnida; order Araneae; family Linyphiidae; genus Linyphia; species Linyphia triangularis. The sequence continues at coordinate 4,036,743 of OZ021732.1, forward strand.
ACGGTGAAGATCTATCGTCTAGTGATGTCAAGTTAAGTTGGAGTTTAGTATACCATAGGATACATACGTCTCCAACAAAATAGAATATAAACACTAATGGGATTTCACAAATTCTAAAACTCATTGAATATTGTCCCAATGGTTGTGAGCAGCATTTACTGGTAAGATATTTGTTGTTGTTTTTTCTCTTACCTAGAATACCAGTAGGATCTAATGATTACGGATAGTAGTACCACTGGAACGCATTATCCCACCCTCTAAATTCATCCCTTCTCCTTATGATTATGATCAAGTATGAAGAACTTCAACTCATTTTTGCAAAAAAAAAAAAAGAAGAAAAAAAAGGGGGACTGTAAAAGTCTTTCAAAATAAAAATATAAAATGGTAGTATTTTGATTGAAATGTAACTGAGGTCAACATGGGAATAAGTCTTACTATATAAAGACGTGCTCAGCCATGTATATTGAAGATTGGTAAAGAAGAATGACTTTTTCGGAAGTTTATCAGAGCAAGATATTGTACTCTATTGGTGAGAAAAATACCGAGACTGGATTTGAATAGCAGAACTATCGGTACGGTATCCCGTACGTTCACCATAGAGTTCGTGCGACGGAAGAGACTCTTGCCGGGACGAGTCGAAGCATACTAGCATAAAGTCTCCTCTACATACATATATAGTCCTCTCTACATATATATGCTCACCTGATGGGTGTGTGCTTAGAGCTCTGACCTCGGCATGGCAAAGGTTCGAATTCCGGGTTAGGCATGGATGTTCGTTGGGGTTTAGAATCCACGTTAAGATCCTTGCCTGATTAGCCCTCATTGCGCATAAATAAAGGTCGTTAAACGTACAAACTAATCAACAAATTTATGAATTTCGGTGATTTATAAAGGGAAAAAGGGACTTCACATTCTCACCACAAGTTAACGTATAAGACAGCCCAGGGGCGTGGCAGGACTCCTTATGCGCAGTTAGGATTCGCGTCATTATCATTAAAAAAATAAAAATTGGCAGGAAACTGTGGAGGTGAGAACCGGCACCAAATGAATTTCTAGAAATGGGAGCGAAGGTGGCGATTGGTCGGTTCCACGCCCTTCCGTCACGCATCGCTCGAAATGGTTCCATTGTTTTCGGAAAGAGAAAATGATTCGGCGTAATATTCGAATGGGGACTCCCACTAAATTAAAAAAATGGTGCCGACAACTGTTTCACCCGCACTGTGTCATTTGGGGAATTCCTACCGAGTTCCGGTTTTTATGGCTTTAGTTTTTTGTTTTTATTATTCCCGTCATAAGTTTAAGAGCCTTCATCTCCAAAAAATTTTTGATTTCATATTTTGACACTTTCTGATTCATCTCTAGCAAATAATCTGTTTATTTCGTTGAATGGCTCAAGTTCTTGGTTCATACAAATCTAAACTGCCATAAAAATATATCTGTGCTGTCCCGGAAGGTAAGTTCACTATGTCTCAGAAAGCAAATTTTACAGGAGAGCCATATATAGTGCTGTTTCCTTTTATGTTATGATGGGACACAGTACTTTTCAAAAACGTCTTAATCGGTTTTTATTTAACCTAGGACATAGAACGGAAAGTGTTATGTAAGAGGATGTCAAAACCCAATTTAAAAAAATTTGGACCTAGTGCGCTTTTTTTCCGGGTTACAGATATGTAATTTCAAAGGACCAATTCAAAAGAGTAGAAATAGGCTTTTTTTTTTTGGCTTTTTAGCTTATGACAGTCATATCATTTTCCAAGTTTAGGAAGGCTCAAATTTAAATGTTCAATTACAAACCTTTAATTTACTTTGCTTCCCCCCCTCTTCACTTCACTTGCTTCCCCCTTTACTTTGCTTCTCCCCTTACTACCCTTCCCCTCCCCTCCACTTAAAAACGGTCCTATGTTGAATGAACTTATTGCATCGCCACAGTCCTAAACCTACTGATTATATGTATTATTTCTGGGCGCTGTTTTCTTGTGATGCTTCTTTTCCTATCCCTTTATAGCCGACCAAACGGTATAGTGGTTAGCGTGCTAGCTTCTAGACCGCGAGGTTGCGGGTCCCGTGTGAGGCATGGGTGTTTGTAAATGTATGTTGGCTTGTCTAATGACGAATGTTTCGGCGCATTATAGCCATCGTGTTGCTGACGGCACCAGATAATCTGAAAACAACCAACCTATCCCTTTATAAAAAAAAAAAAATTAAATTAATAAATTGATATTCTCCTTAATGCTTCAAAACAGTGAGAATAAAATGAGACAGGTGGTGTGTTGGATAGGTATTGAATTTTAACAAACACTTGTTTGCAAAAATTGATTGACGAGAGTAAATTTGATGACGACTGCATATATTGTTCTGAATTTTTCTCTGAGGAAATGATGACGCAGGTTTTATTAAATAAAAACTACAATTTACTCTTCCTTCGAATGCTCACAAACTTCTTCGAACAATTGAACAATTCCTATCAAGCTTCAATACAAGCTTCGGTACGTAAAACTTCGAACACAGCGATAATTCCAGCTCAGCGCGAAAGTAAACAAAGCATCCGATGCTTTCCGAACAGCAAACGATTCTCGACTGAATTCGCGATCTCATTTATCGTCTCTTTAACTATAGTGCCGCGGCAGAAATTTCTAGCAAAATTCAGCTCTCCAATCACCTGATCGAAATGTTTCGAAATTTTCTGAATGATTTCGGTGTTGCCACCTTTTTTTAACCTGTATTATCGCTGTTTACAAATAAAATAAAATATTAAAAGAAATACATCCCTATTTACAATTATATACAGAAAAAAATGTGATAAATTAGAACTTTAATATAAATTTGTCACTATTAACCCTTTGCACGCGAGAGGCGACTCTCACTCACCACATGATTGGATGCCGCAACTCGAAAGGACCACTAGGTTTGTTGCTGAAATTCAGTGCAAGTGTGTTAGTTTCTTTGAAGCGGATCTGTAACCAAGAACCGAACCAAAAATGGAGGGAAACGTCTCGAGTTGCTAGTTCTTCAGCGCGAAAAGGCCTCGAGTACAAAGGGTTAACAATTTTATACAGACGATTTTTGTAACATTATGGTCCACCGAAAAGGCCCATTTTAGTTTGGATTAGTGAACATGAGTTTTTAGTAAAAACCACTGGCTTTGCAAAAGTGACCTTTTGGGTCTGCACTAGCCAATAAAGGAGCACTAATACATAAAAATTCTATAGTTGACTACATCTCTTCTTTCTCTCTGTCTCTTGGCAATTTTATAATTAGTGAGTCTATTCTGAAATACTGTGCCAATGATATACTAATTTAAAGGGACAAAACTTATTTGATATTGAACAACTTATTTATAATTGCACATTGTACTATTTGTTTGAAAATAGAAGTTCAGAAATAGTCGAAAACTATCGTGATGTTTCGATAGCATACCATAGATAACAGCCTAGTTGTTAAGAGAAAATCTATTAGCCGTTCATTATTATTATTCCGTTTTCGATATGTTACATTCTTCTAGCTCAGTGCATTTAGAAACTACTTTGTTTAGCCACCTTGACATTTGGTGAGTAGGGACAAAAAAGATCACTTCATGAAATGACATCAATTAAAAACTCGAAAATAGCGTGGAATATATTTTAGATTATATTTATTGTGAAAAGATTTTTTTATCACCAAAAACTTCATTTGTTACCTACCTACTCTGTTAGTTTTCAAGTTCTGGCGACATTTTTGTTTTGTTTAAAAAGGACTTTGGTGGTAAAGCGGGACAATTTGGAGGGACAGCGAGGGAGAAAAGCGGGACGTCTGGTCACATTAATTATATTTGAAATCCTTGCTTCAATGCATAACGCTGTACACCACCTGATCTCGTTTTTTTCTATTTTGATTTTCGTTTATAATTGGTTGGTTGAATTCAGATTATCTGGCGCCTTCAGCAACACGAGGGCTAGAATGCGCCGAAACATTCGTCAAGCCAACATACATTTACAAACACCCATGCCTTACACTGGACTCGGAACCCGCAGCCTCGCGGTCTAGAAGCTAGCTCTCTAAACACTACACCATTTGGTCGGCTTTTCGTTTATAATAGATAGATATTGAATGAAAGCAATGACACGTAATTTCATGAAGTGATTCTTTTCATACCAAATGTCAAGGTAGTTGTAGAAAGTCGTTTCTAAATGCTCTGGGCTGGAAGACTGTAACACGGCTAGTATTAGGGAATGATAGTTACTAGGACTTAAGTAGATGATCCAAGTTGATGCCGAGGGAGTCGATTGTCACGACAACCGTGACGGTAGCCCACATACCGGCGGTGGCTTCTTAAACGGTAGTCACCGACTATATCGCATAGGCATCGTGCGCTGGACGCCCGTGGGAAATCAATCCATACATTCCCAATCCTTGACCCAGTGGTATACCGAAAAGAGAGGTGGCAAAGGGCAATGATAGGGGGAACGAACTCATGGCTCCGATGTAGATGCTTGCAGGCGAGAAGTCTCTTGTGTAACTTGGGCTTTTTTTGACATGGAATTTGTAAGCTGGTTTTTTTCTCATGACATTTTATAAAGTATTTTCTTCTCAGTAAAGGGGGGGGGGGGGAGAATCGAGTTCATCGATATCTTGGGATACCATTACTTGAGTATATGCTGTAGGATACAACTTTTCGAGTAAATATTTAGTTTTGTGTAAAACTTAAATATATGATGATAACAAAAAGAAAATAAATGCTTTTAAGTTTAAATTTCAACTTATAGTTTCCACAGTTAGAAAAGTAAAATATAAGAGTTTTAACGAATCAGACACACATATTGTTATAATCAGGGTGCACTAAAACCGGTTCACACATCGTTGCAGCGTATTCAATGAGCTCAAGTAAGTTTGTTCCAATGTATAGTGAAATTATCTTATTAAATAATATTTCAAAATGAGTTGCGTTATTGTGTATCTAGAAGACATTATTTTCGCGTCTGAAAATGCTTGTTTCTAATCTCTATGTCTAGTCTCGGTTAGACGAGGTCCGCGAGATTATTCACTGGCAAAAATCAAAAACAAATGAGGGGACAACCCCAGACACTGTAGCTTGTGTGCAAGATGAATGAAGACAACATCTTTTGGTAATTTTTTTTAAACTGGAAAATAACATATAAGAAAAGACAGGACACTTCATTAGGCTTAAAATTCGTAAGCTAAAGAGGAAATGGCAAAATAGTTTTTTTTTTTAACGATTGGCAAATTAACTGAGCGAAATCAAAATATTTTTTTAAAAAATTAATTTTTTTCTCATTAGTTTGTTTTACCACAAGTTTTTGTTTAATATCATTAGGGCAATTCTCTGCTATGTACACGGCACATTTTGGCTCTTTTTTCCAAGTCGTAAAAAATACTTGCATATAGCATAACTGCAAAACAGTGCGAGACGACACAAGTTGGATAGACAGGTATTTAATTTTAACGGTTTCCAATAAAAGTAACAATGTGTTGTATTATGTAGCGGAATGTTGATCGTTTCTCTCGCAAAAAAGATCCCACGACTATGTAAACGATTACATTTGCGAAATGACACACAGACCGGTTTCCCCCTTTTTCACCAGTTTTGGACAAATTCATCCAAATGAAGCTTTGAGTTGCACTCCCATCAATCAAGTTTGCAAAGCGGCGTATTTAAAATTATCTACCTGTCTATCCCCCCTTGTCTTTTTTTCCTGGGTCAAAGTTGCTTCATTTCAAAGTTAGGAATAGCTTTCCGAAAGACATTGTACAATGTTTTGTCCATTATATCGACGTAAAAGAGGAAGTAAAAGGATAATTTCCTAGGCTCATTATGTTCTAGCCCACTTCATTTAGAAACTACTTTGTAGAAAAACTTCTTGACATTGGGAGAGATTGAAATAACATCAATTATTTTCATTTGATGTCTATCTATTAGAAATGAAAATTAAAAAAAGCAAAGTAAAAAACCAGGTTCAGCCAACTGCATAGGCATTGACGTAAGGATTTCAGATATAAAATAAAATACTTTTTCGAGTTTTAAATTGATGTCATTTCATTAAGTGGTCATTTTCGTACCTACTCACCCAATGTCAAGGGGGTTTTAGAAAGTAGTTTCTAAATGCACCGGGCTGGAAGATGGCAACATAGCGAGCTTAGATTGATTTTTACTATACTAAACTTCAACTTAACTTGACATCACTAGACGGTAGATCGTCACGGTGCTCATAGGCATTTAATCCATTTTGGAGGCGTGAAAGCATAATGTTCGCCAAACCACGACCCTGTAGAGAACAAAAGGCTCTAAGGTTTGGCGAGAATTATGTCTTCACTCCGCTAAAATGGTTTAACTGTCTATGAGCACGGTGAAGATCTATCGTCTAGTGATATCAAGTTAAGTTGGAGTTTAGTATAGCACTTGCTCTTAAACAACCTTTTGCCCGGCCGATTAGAACTCGAGTTCTATCAATCTGCGGAATCTGGCTAATTGCAGACCCCCTCCACAAAACAATGTTTCAAATTACACTTTCTGCAACTCCAATTACAATTCGAACAAACGTTTTCTCGCCCCGCGAAAGAAGTGAGTGATGGCGCTTTGTCATTTCCCCCATCCCCACAGCTGCAAAGCACAATTACAACTAAGAAACCGCCGCAGACTATTAATTTTCTCCTCCAGGTAATAATTGCGCAATTGAAATTTCGTGTTCGCCGCTCAGTTTTCGGTAGCAGAAGCTCGCCGACCTCTCAACTTCTCTCCTTCTCGTGTAGCGCCCCCACGCGGAGAGCTTATTACGCGTGTAAGGTTGGTGGAATATAAGGTTGTCGTCTTAAAAGGCTATTGTCAATCGTCAAAAAGCTTAAATATCGATTTGCGTGATCACTTTTACGGTCGAAACATTCAGCCTGAATTATCAGTTACTATGATTAGGATTTTATTTAATATTGATCCTCATAAATGGCAAACATAAAGCCATTAAAAACGACTTTGAAACAGTTAAAAACAAGGACTTTTTTTATCCCTTACCTTGTTGATTTAGATCATTTAAAGTAAATTTTGATTTTTTAAAATTTTAAAAATTTGGCAAAATTTGTTGCCAACCGCCGTAAATGGGTTAGATTCGAATATATATATTTAATACAAACACTGAAATATCTTCAAACGCGATTTCAACCGAATTCATCGAGTTTACACTTTATATTTACACTGTGCCGACCAAACGGTATGGTGGTTAGCGTGCTACCTTCTAGACCGCGAGTCCCGTGTGTGGCATGGGTGTTTGTAAATGTATGTTGGCTTGTCTAATGACGAATGTTTTCAGCGCGCCCTCGTGTTGCTGACGGATAATCTGAAAACAACCAATATTTACACTGTAGAAGACACTAATAATTCTCCCTAGAAATGTTCGCTAATTCAAAATTTTGAAAACCAATCCAAATCCCCAATGCCTCTTGGCGTTGGAAAAATAAGAATTAAGTGAGGAAAAATGGAAAAATTTACTTAAAAAAAGTATAAGTTTTAAATTATTCAAATGAACTGAAAATGAACACTCAGCTGTTACTTCAGTAGGAAATCGAATACTTTTTAAATCCCTTAAATTAACTTCGATTTTGTATGCTTGTCGATGGGAGCGGAATCTGCGGATGCCCAACCCTCTTGCCGTCATCCAATCGGGCTGAAACTTGGCAGATAGGTTTGATGTCGATGACAATACTTTCGTTAAAATTTTGGGGCTGTTACTGTCACTAAAAGATCGCTTTTACAGAATACTACTAAACCAACTTTGTGGTCATCCAATCACGCTTTGGTTAGCATTTAATTGATCGTTGTTGAAACTCTTTCCCGTTGCCAAATTTTTTTAAATAAATAAATTATAAAATTACTTTAATCAGAATAAATAAATGATATTTGGATGTAAGAGCATAAAGTAGCGTTCATTTTTAATAAATAAATTTTGAAACTTAGTTTGCCGCCCGCTTTACCGATAGAAATGTTTTTGATATTTAAAATTAGACGTGTAAACACAAAGCACGCGCTATTTACAGAAACGGCACTGTGTTTTTATGAATCTAAAAATTGGCAATGCATAAAAAGGATTTATATTAAAAACTTTGTTTTAATGGGATATATTATTAAAACATTTATATTAACTTCGATTTTTTTCTCTTCTATGCAAATCTGTCGAGTGCTAATTAGCATAAACGCCGTCATCCGATCAAACTAAAAACTTGGGCAGATACTCGTTGTCGATGATATTGTATTTTGTCAGCACTGGGCGAGAATGGCCAAGAAGATCCGTAGTAATGGCTGGTTTACAACGATCCACATCGGAATTGGCCAGTGTCGGGGCGGTATTGTCCAAGGGATTTGTGCTATTGGGGTATAAATGATTTTATATATATTGCGGTTCGGATTTACTGCCATTTGGCGACTTTTTTAAAGTTGGAAATTGAGCACCGAATGTGGCAACACGTTCCAATATATTCCGACAACTCATCCTGAGACAACTTATCCTGACCCCACTGAATACGCTGTACCCTTCCGCTTAAAAGATATAGTTCCGACCAAATCACAACTTATATGGTAAGATTGATAACCTACGCACATAGTTTTCTGTTAAACTTAAATATATGTTGATAAAAATAAGAAAATAAGCGCTTTTAAATTTCATTTAAAATTTTATTTTTTCTAACCACGGATACTATAAGAGCTATTTCATGATGTCACTAACTTGGCGAATCACAATTGGCTCGGTTCATACCTCTCATTTCAAGACTGCCCAAATTACCTCCCCCCTCCCCTCTAAATAAAAACTACAGTATAATGAAGTAGCATGATGGCATTTTGGATGTTTTGAATTTAGAAATAATGTTGTTCAACAAAGTTTCTCTCGTGATGAAATTGTAAGAACTCAATCAAAAATGTCAAAGATTTCTTCCTATCTGACAAATCGCTTGTTAAATTAACGAGTAAGTACGTAAGTACATTGGCTCTCTAAAACATTTTATCACGTAGAAAATAGAAGGGCTAAGTGGATGAAGAGGATAATTTTGATATTTTTGAAATATTAACTCTTAAAGTGTTTTGTTTTTTCCTTTTTACTACTGCCCAATCTTAGATTTACGACTGCCCTAATTAGCCCGATAGAATAGGTCCCTGGAAACCACTTCTGAGCACTGCAGTGTTGGGGCCTTCTTGTGACGTCGAGCGAGAGGCGACTCTCTTCTCTTCGCGCTTTGCGTTGGGAGGTCTCAGTTCTGAGAGCCATTAACATCCAGTCACGAGCATCTCTTTAAAGACCATCACGCCTCGTAATTGGCCTCTTCAATAACTCGCTATGAATATGAAGTGGTCCACTTATCGTTTCTTCCACATAACCGAGAGATTTTCATTTGTTTTTTTCTTAAGAACACCTCTGGGCTACGGCTAGTCTGTGCAAAAGAAAAGATGTTATTTTGTTTTAAGTTCGAAAGACATTTGACGACTTAATGGCCCACCATTCTAACAGGATGCTGCATATCTTTATGCAAACGAACACCAGAAGTGTTTATAGCCCGGGTTAGATGATTTGAGTGAGTCGTTGTAATGAAACTGATTGTTTATGTATGAAACTGCGGGACTGATATAGAAAAGAAAAAACAAATCAATTTAATGGTAGTCGTAGTTTATTAATTATTGAGGAAGGTTAAAAACTTTGTATCGACTGACGAAAGACTTAAGAGAACTCATAGTAAGGATTTTTCCCTATACTCACTAAGTCACAATTTTGTGATCCAGTTCATTTAGAAACTACTTTGTATAAAACCTTGCAATTTGGAGAGCCGGTACGAAAATGACCACTTAATGAAACTCGAAAATACCGCTTAATATATTTTATTTTACACTATCTGGCCAAAAGTATCCGGACACCCAGTGGTATGGACTTAGAGCGTCCTGAGGCACATATTAATATGATGTTGGTCCCCCTTTTGCATCGATGACAGCCTGCACACGTTTTGGAAGACTTTCCACCAATTTTTGATAGGGGACCATAGGAATTGCCTTTCAGGCGTCCATCACAGCTGAAGTGAGTGCTTGTAGTGAAGATGGTCGATTTGGCTGGCTACGTAATCTGCTCTCTAATTCGTCCCAAAGGTGTTCTACGGGATTTAGATCGGGGCTCTGAGAAGACCAGTCCAGTTTTTGAACACCCATTTCGTCAAACCACGTCTGTGCAAGCCTCGATGTGTGAATGGAGCAGTTATCCTGCTGGAAGAGAAATGGGCCTTCCCCGAAATATTACCATAGAGTTGGGAGTGCAGCATTGTCCAAAATGTCCTCATACATCTCAGAGTTCATGTTTCCAACCACAGGAACTAACGGACCCAGGCCAAACCACGAGAAACACCCCCACACCATTATGCTTCCACCACCAAACTTAACAGTCGGCACAATGCAGTCACTATAGAAACGTTCACCGGGCATCCGCCAAACCCAGACGCGTCCATCCGACTGCCAGACTGTAAAGCGAGATTCATCACTCCAAAGAACAGTTTTCCACACGTCCACAGTCCAATGACGGTGAGCTCTACACCATTGCAATCGATGCTTCGCATTCTGTGGAGTGATGTTCGGTTTGTGAGTGGCTGCACGACCATGGAATCCCAAGTCTTTTAACTCTCGACTGACAGTCCTGCTGCTAACACTAACGCCTGATGAACTTTGGAACTCTTGAGAAATTTCCACCAACGAGGACTTGCGATTTTGTTTCAACCCTTTTCAGAATTCTGCGGCTGCGTTCGCCAAGTGTTTTCGGTCTACAGGTTCGTTTTTCTGCCGTTTCACTGCCTCGACGTTTCCACTTCACAATTACATCCCTCACAGTGGATTTAGGCTTTTGTAGAATGTCCGCAATCTCACGAACTGATTTCAAACAAAGGTGGCATCCCACTATTCTGCCACGATCAAACTCATTAAGCTCCTTTGACTTACTCATTGCCTCACAAACGCATAAATACAATCTGACAAACCACTACCAACACTTTTATAGCTTTCAATTACGTATCAAATTGTATCACTCGCCAGAACCACTTTTTTAAGGGGTGTCCGGATACTTTTGGCCAGATAGTGTATATTTGGAATTCTTACGTCAATGCCTATGCATCGGCTCCACCTGCAATAGTCGTTTGCTTTTTATAATTTTCATTTGCAAAATCAAATATATTAGGCGCTATTTTCGAGTTTTTAATTTATGACATTTCATTAAGTGACACTTTTTGTGCCTAATCGCAGAATTTCAATTTTTACTACCAATTAGTTTCTATATGATCAGGGCCAGAAGATTATAACACAGCTAGTAAAGGGAATAATCCATACTAGGATTTTCTATTAAGGCTGCTGATTTACTCATTGCCTGCGCCACGAAACGGTAAATTGATTGGAAAGTCTCTGTCAAGCTGAATGAAAGCTTTGAGTTTATACACTGCCAGCATTAGAACAATCTAGCTATTGAGTGAGGTAAGAGAAGACGCCAGTAATTAGAAAGTGCTTAAACTACTGGAATCGCCAGTCAGAGTCGATCACGGGACTAGGACTGGAATGAAGCGATTATAGTAGTAGTGTCAATTGGACTGTCGATCTGTTATGGTAACACCTAAATCAACCTCCTTAAACTGTTGACAATGACAGAAGTCATTGGAAAAGGCATCTTGCGCACTCTGAAGAGAGAAACGAAGATTAGGGGAAAACTCAATAAATAATACGCTACACAATATTGAATACTAGCTGCGGCCTCCCTCTGCAAAGGGATTTCTAAAAGCTTTTAGACTTTACCAGTCCTGTGACGTCAGCACTTGTACCGTCTAAACTTATACAGGAGAAGAAACTCATGTAAGTAATGCAACAAGTCATGCAATAAGTAAACTTGTGTGACATCTGGCTGGTGAGTCCAGTTGGTCAAATATTTTCTATTTACTGGCACGTCAACTTTCATCATACAATCACATGCGCTCTCCCGTGACACCCGACAGGAGGCGTAACGGTCGCTATAAGCTGGATTGTTTAAGCTGCTGGCACCATGTAAGGGCAAAGCTAGCATTTCGATCATCACGTGACCTTGTCCTTCCAATCAACTAACCGGCTGGAATTCAAATTACTGGTAGTGAGTAAATCAGTCTTAAAAGGACATTTGAGATGGCAGTTTTGCATTTTTTGGAAATCATTTAAGGAGGTCGAATGTAAAAGAGACTTGCTGCCCCTTGACACATGGGCGCAGCCAGAGATTTTTTCGGGAGGAGTTATGAAATTTTAAGTCAACAAATCATACTAATCCATTTTGTCATTATTTCTGCATGTACTTAGTAATCAAGATAACAGTGTTTTTTTAAACTTGTGTATAGACATTTAAAAACGATTTTATTAACTTTACCATTTTAAGCCAGAAGAATTCTTTGATTTTTGAGTTCTTGTAACAGAAAACTTTCAGGAGAGGGTATATCACCATACGAGGTCTGTCCAATAAATACGCGAACTGATTTTTTTAACATTTTAGGATCGATTAATCTTATCTCCTTCAAAATACTCTCCATTTGTAGCAATGCACTAGTCCCACCTTCCGTTTCCATTGTTCAAAACATTCTCTACTCTACAGCTGCTTCTTCGTTTGACGTTTTAATGTCCCATTGCCGCCCCCGCGTGACCTTTTTACATTTCGAGAAAAGATGACAACGCTATTTGGAAGATCGCAGTGTAAGAAATCAGTTTCATAGGCGCTTCTTTTGTAAATAGTTATTGTAAGTATATCGTGTAAATTTCATCCTAAGATTCATTAAATTAGTTTAGCCATCAAGGAATGGTTTTAATTATTTGAAGTCTGCGTTTTTATTTTGTATTGTACACTGTAAATATTGCATTTAATTACCGATGTCGGTAAATAACTGCATTAAATGTTCCTTCGGCTATTCCCAAAGTGTTGAATTAAGCAACACACCATTATGAGCTCCCTGCCTCGAGAGTAAATTGAAAAGTGAGTGATCGGTGGCAGAAGTGGGGAAACTAGGGATGTGGAACATCGCACAACTTTCAATTACACTATAATAATGACGTGGATTTGTGTCATCTACCGTTTGTATATTTGCATCCTTCATTTAGTATATAAATGGCCAGTTTGGCGATATTTTTTGCGATAATTCTTGTATGGGTCTATTAAAAAACCGTTCCAAACGAGGGATATTCGAATGTACCACTTAACATACGGTCACAACTCTGAAAATTGGCTCAAGTGTCAACAAAGACAAACATAGAATAAGTAAGCTATTCCGATCTCGGTTAACCAACTTTTAGGGGTCGAAAAGGGGTTAAACGTTCCAAACGAGGGATATTCGAATGTTCTACTTCCCATTTCGTCACAACTCTGAAAATTGGCACTAATGTCAAAAAAGATAAACATAGAAAAAGTAAGCTATTCCGTTCTGGATTAACCAATTTTAAGAAGTCGAAAAAGGGTTAAATGTTCCAAACGAGGGATATCCAACGTAGTCATAATTCTGATATTTGGTGCAAATGTTAAATGGGCAAATGTAAAAAAAATAAGTTATTCCAATATCGATTAACGAATTTTTAAGGGATGAAAAGTCGACGCAACATTGAAACTATACGAGCATTACCTTAATGTCTCAATTCCAACACAGCTACTACTTTGAAATTTAGAACTAAGAGCAAACATAAACACAAAAAACTATTGCAATCTCGATTACTTAATTAAAAAGGGTCCGAAGGGAGTTAAATATTCTAAACGAGGGATATTCAAATGTCTCTTTCCAATATACTATTCACAATTATACATTTTGTTAAAAATGTCAACAAAGGAAAGTTCATATTTTGATAAATCAATTTGTCGCGATCGAATTAGGAGAAAATGTCTGAAGTGTAGAATACATGAATGTCTTTTGATCGCTAAAATGCTAATGGTAAAATTTCGTAGTGCAGCACGGGTATTCAGCTAGTGTATACATATAGGTAATTGAAAGTAAAAAAAGTGGGTGACAAGTGCAACCCCAAGTGCAGCATAATATCCTATCTTGCGTAATAAAAATATTAACCAGTAAGGAAATAATTGATACTTATTCCTAACACTAACTATGAACAAGGGTCTAAAATTCATTGTTATTTTAATGAATATTCTGAGAAGGCGCTTGTTTTTGTAATGTAACTTGGAAGTAAGAGATAAAGTGAAGTAATAATTCAACATTATATAACTGTTTATATGATTTAAATAGTGCTTTTAAAGATGCATACTTTCACGAAATTATATTAATCGAGAACTTTAAATAGTTTTTTTTTTTTTTTTTTTTTTTTTTTTTTAAATAGCTTGTCTTTATACGAAACAAGAATTGAAATGTTACTTAAAAGAAAGTTCCTCCGAAGTTGAAAGTGCCGACCAAACGGTATAGTGGTTAGCGTGCTAGCTTCTAGACCGCGAGGTTCCGAGTCCCGTGTTAGGTATGGGTGTTTGTAAATGTATGTTGGCTTGTCTATTGACGAATGCTTCGGCGCATTATAGCCCTCGTGTCGCTGACGTTGCCAGATAATCTGAAAACAACCAACCGAAGTTAAAAGTTAACCAAGCGTAACAGTATTTGCTAATAAAAATACTCGTATCTTTATACAAAGTAGTATAATATATTTTTTATAATATATTATATATACCATAAAAGTTTTTTTTTTTTCTTCTATACATTTGAAAACCTGAGATCACTTTTTGTCAGTGTCACTACATTTAAAGTTTAATGTTACTTTTCTTTAGTAGTTTTTAGACGGATCGAGTGTTTTTAAAAGTGGGGGACGCATGGGTGTTTTCTTGGAAAATGGAGGGGAAGCACTTCTAGCACTGTGTGTGATGCGTTGCTGCAAAAACTTTTTCATGTCTGTTATTGTGTTAGAAAAACCTACTTGTTCCCGTCATTATGTAAGTGAGTGGTTTGTATGGGCTGATGCGGGTGACAACAGGGGGTCTCGACCACCATCCATCATGTGAGTGCGGGGCGCGCCGATTGAGAAGGTGGAATGAGATAAATCACGGGTGGCGTGTGTAGGCGGCGTTGACAGCCAAAACACGATGACGCCTTTGTTTACGGCTCCACAGCTGAAAGCTCATGATAAACAACCGACTGGTAAGCATTTCCGAAGGAGCGATGGCCCGATCAAAAGATGATATCTTTAATATGCAGCCCATAAGACAGAATGAAGTGGTTTTGCAAGGCACACAGACGAGTTTTCAGTATTCCATGTTCAATAATTTTCCCAAATGAGAAGAAGCAACATCGTTGGACCTTAAACGGCTGGCATCGAAGTGACTCTAATGAAAAGATTTTGAAAACCAATTCCTATCCTCCATGCAACTGGTCTCTATTTTTCTGTCTCTTCATTGTAGATCACGAATCCACTGGTCAGCCGGTGCAAAAATGGCCGAAACCATTCAAAAATCGACTTCGAATGAGTTGAACTAAATTTTATTGACACGTACGTCATAATTTAGCAAATAATGAGCATTCTTTTTCAAGTGGTAGGCCACTCACTGATCTTTAAATTTCCAATGAGGACGATAACTATTCTCTGTCGAAATATACTTACAGTTTTTAAAAGTCAGCCAAGTTGGCAATAAATAATACGTCATCATCAGTGACGTAATATTTATCGCTAACTTGGCTGGTTTTTAAAAGATGAAAGATCTTGGCGCTAGGAAAGACAAATTTTGTAAACTTTTTAATTGAAAATTAATGAGTGATTGGTTGCCAGAAAAAAAAAAGCATGCTCATTTTTTGAAAAGTTATGACTTATTTAGCAATCCGGTTTAGTTCTACGCATTCAAAGTCGATTTTTGAATAGTTTTGGCAATTTTTGCCTCGCCAGACCAGTGGATTCCTGCTCTACTAACATTTCTCTGCATTCTATATAAAAAATTTAGAATTATATTCGATGGCTTGCCTAAATTGGTAGTCTCCTCTCAGTGTACAAGCAGCCCCTTCTGAAAGGACCTTGTATTAAAAAGCCTTGTTTTATCTTAAGAAAAATGCCAAGATGGGTACGACGCAGTTATTAAGTGAAAAAAAAAAAAAAAAAAAAATGCAAATTTCGCAACATCGCCAACAGATCTTTTATTTCAATTAGAAAACTTCCTGGCAACACGACAGAGACGGATCTTTCACCGGATCGAACTTCGGAAAAGAACCATTTATCAGAAAGTTGGCGCGTGGGGGGAAAACAACGAAATCGCGTGTTACTACAACGAAGAAACAATTTGACGCGTGAAGTGAATTCTGTTAACATCGCGTGGAGAACGACAAAAACGGTCACGTTGTGATTCCTCCCTCCCCAACTCCTGGATTTAATTATGCACGCAGAGAAGAAAAGGTAATTAAAATTATCCCCGGTCTGAATATTCATCACAATTAGTTGGAGGAAGAGTTGACTTTTTTTTGTTTGGTTGAGAGATTTGATTTGTGGTTGGTTCTCCTCGCTTTGTGATTGCTTTCCGGTAGTCTATATCTTCCGCATTTCCGTTTATGCTTTGGCCCACTTCAGAGGAAGTCCTAGTAAGGATTATTCCCTATACTCGCTATGTTATAATGTTCTTGTCCAGTGCATTTAGAAACTACTTTCTATAAAAACCTTGAATTTTGGTGAGTAGATACGAAAATGATCACTTCATGAAATGATATCAATTGTTTTCATTTAATGCCTATCTATTATAAATGAAAATTAAAATAGCAAAAGACAAAACAAAATGGAGCTACTGCATATGCATCGACGTATGGTTTTCAAATATAAAATAAAATACATTGAACGCTATCTTCGAGTTTTTAATTTATGCCATTTCATGAAGTGATTCTTTTCGTACCAATAGTCAAGGTGGTTATAGAAAGTAGTTTCTAAGTGATTGATTGACTGTGTAGGGAATAATCCTTACTTCTTAAATAATGACAATAACAAAACGGTAATTTGCATCAATCCTTGGTAAATATAAACGCAGACTAGCATTAAGTGTTATTCCACCCGTGTAAGGAGTATATTCGAAGAAATCGAATTCCGCTGGACAGATGGACACACTTTTCCTGATTGTTGGGGGCAAATGGGTGTGGAATGCAAAATGGAATTTTATTCTGGATGCATATGTTCTTAAAAAAGGTTTCAATCTGGGTGAGTGGAGAGAACAAATTTTTGATGGAGTCCGATTTGGTCAGATACGCTGTTTGAATGAAGATTCGGTTATCTGTGGGGGACGGTTTGGAATTTAAAAAAAAAAAAAAAAATCCTTTACATTGTTTGTGGCTGGGTATGTCGATGATTGGCAAATCAGAGGATATCTAATTAACCCCCTTGCCGTCATTCAGTCGGGTTGAAACATGGCGGACAGATTCGATGTCGATGACAATGCATTCTATCAAATTTTGGGGGCTGTTTCTGACACTAATAGGTCGCTTTTACGGAATACTAAGAGACCATTTTGTCGGCATCCAGCGCTGAAATAGCATTTAACTGATCATTGAAGAAACTGTTTCCTGTTGCCAATTTTTTTTTATAAATAATAAAATTGTTTTAATCGGAATACATAAAAGATGTTTGGATGTGAGTGCATAATTTTACGTTCATTTTCAATATTTTTTTTTTTTTAAAACGTAGTTCGCCGCACATTTTCCTGATAGAAATGTTTTTAATATTTAAAATCGGATGCCAAAAACAAGATCTCTGTTTACGGAATCGACGCTGTGTTAAAATATAAAAATTGGCAATGCACATAAAGGATTCATATTAAAAACTTTGCTTTGATGGGATATATTATTAAAGGTAAATTTGATAGAATGGATATTGTTACGGTCGAGATTTTACAGGTAATTGCCCATAATTAAAATTCGTAAATTCTATATTTATCCTGTTATCACTTTTAACCTTTAGAATTCCGCTGTCCCCGCTCAGGGGACATCGTAAATAGTAGTCCGAGTGTAGCATATCACTCGGTTGTCCCCTCTCAGGGGATATTAAAGTTTATTAGTGATTACGGGGAATTAACTTATTCCAGCAAATTTTTTGGGGAAATGCATGTTTCCCTGAAGTTTTCTCTTCAAATAACACAAGAAATTAAATCAAAATATGGTAAAGTTACTAAGAGATATATATATAAATTTCAGCAGGGTTTTGTGTCAGAAGAAAACGTGAGAAGTGTGCTCACGACGGTCCGAGCACTTCGCTGCTCCACTTGAAAGGAACGATAAGGAGAGTTTGTAGATGGTTTGTGGAAATTGAAATTTACTGGCACAAGAGCAACGCTAGGGCCGAGCTGCGCCGAGAGAGAGAGATAGTTTGCAGAAGAAAGGTTGGTATGCGAGCATGCTTTGCATTGTATGATGAGATTTCCTAACATAAATAAACAAGAAAAAAAAAATAATCAAACATCATTGACACATTACAAGTTTGTCAAAACACTTATAGATTAGTTGAGAGGTGATTTCTGGGAACCGAGAACGCAGCCATCTTCGGGGGACTAAATAATAAGCTACATATTCCAGATGTGGGAGAAAAGAAATGTATTGTTTGTTCTGACAGGAAAACACCTATTGGAAGACGTCAAACAAATTATTATTGTCAAACGTGCACACAAATCCGCTCGCAATGCGTATTGGGGAGTGTTTCAAAGTTTATTATACTGCACAAAATTATAAAAAAATAAAACATTGATTATTTTTTTTTTGCAAATATATATTTCTCGATGCCAACCAATTCATATAAGTCCAATATCATTATAATACGTTATTTGGTTCCAAAACTATACCAAATAACATGAGGATTCATAAATGCCACCGCGCTGAGTAGCCGGTAGCTGACATCCAGAATGGTTCGAAGTGCAAAGGGTTAAATTGCAAATACAATGATCTTTATCTACAACTTCTGGAGAGTGATTATTATAGCCCTCGTATTGCTGACGGCGCCAGATAATCTGAATACAACTGGAGAGTGATTGCTTAAGAAGCTTCCGCAGCTGAAGAAGCCCATAGAAAGATCGATAAAGATCTACCGTAGGAAAGACCATCCACCAAAACTTGTTAGAAATTGAAATTTAAAGTTAATTTCTTAAAGTTTAAAAAAAGTGTTTTAACAATCGATTTTCAATCATTTGACAGTGAATTGCAGCTATAAAAGTTAACTTACAATTAAGTTGGACTTAATTTCATCTCTGTTAATTTGAAAACCACTAACTACATTACATATGCAGAAACTGAAGGGACATGGTAAAATTAAATAAATTAATATTTAGGAGGTGCAGCAGCTTGAAATAATTTTAAAGAAGGGGGGGGGGGGGCAAAGAACTCAAAATTTTGTGTGACGTATATAATTGTAAATAAGTGCGCATAGTTCTTTTAAAGTTCTATTTTATTATATTTATTTGTTAAAAACGATAATGTTGGATAGAAAAAGTTGGCAACACCTGGGGCAATTCGGGAAATTTCGAGACGTATCCATCTCGGGATCGATTGCTCTGGAGAACGACGGAGTAAAATCGGGGATCAGAGGAGTTTTGGACGCTGCTTAAAAAGGAGCTGAGAGCTTGTTTACTTTCGTTGTGCCTGCATTTTCGCTGTATCGGAAGTTGTATTCACTAGGCTTGACGGCGAGTTTACTGTTGTTCGGAGAAGTTTCGTGAGTTTTCGAAAGAAGAATAAATTATATTTTTTATTTTGTAAAAACGTCATAATTTTCTCTCTGCAAATTCTATGTCTGTATATTCTCTTTCTCCTCTGAAAATTCTCCTTCTGATTGAACTTCCCAAAAAGAAATTCTGCTAAGAAACCTTAAGGGACTCAACATTTAAAAAAATTCTCAATTTTTTTTTATTGTATTGAAAAATAATAAAAATATTTCTAAATAAAATGAAACAATAATTTTGTTTCTATCATTAGTAAAACTTGAAATATTTAAGTTTTTGTTACATGACAACTCTATCTCGGACGTATTATCTTGAAACTTTAAAACTGTTTTTCTCGGTGATTCCTTTTTTGAGTTTAAATGGGTATAGCTTAAAAACTACTTGTTATAAAGAAATGAAACTTTCCACAATTATTTTTCATACATATTTCTTCAGTTTGTCTTCCGGAATTGTGTGTTTTGAATTAACTTTTTTAAAAAAAGTTTGGAACTTTTAGCATACTATAGGTTTTATATAGTTTTTGCACACAGTATATTTATTTTTTCTAAGAATTTTATTGTAAAATCACGAAGACCATTTATATGAACTATAACAAGTAATTTAATGCAAAAACGAAGTTTTTTTTTTTTTTTTTAATTTTAAACATATTAAATTTAGGAATTGTCAAAATTTTGAAGTTTTTTTTTAATTTAAATATATATATATTTAAATTAAAAAAAACCCTTCAAAATTTTGACAATTCCTAAATTTGATATATACTATATATATATATATATATATATATATATATATATATATATATATATAAAAAAATTTTTTTTAAATTTGAAGATTTAAAATAGTTTGAGTTTCAAAACATAATACAGTAATGAATAAAAATAATTTAAAAAAAATATCCGAAAAATATTTCTCAAAATAAAGATTTTAGAATTTTGTGTCCTAGACTCCATTAAATGCGACCACTTGTTAAATTTACAATAATACTATAATAATGAGTCATCATTTTGAACGCATTTCAAGAATCGTCCCTTTAAAAGTTCTCTCGCAGTGTTTGTCGATTGATGGTACCTTTTTGCAGTTAAGAAATCGAGGTCTATCTAATATTGGCACAGATACACCAGTAATAAGATAACAGAAGGAACCTCTCTCTTGTTGTTTTTCCAGGAAAGAAGAAAATCAGGAAATGATCCCGTGGCGTCAGAAACGGGAGCGCGCTCGTGTCGAACCGAAGCGGAGCCGTCGTCACGTCCTCCCGCAGACGTGATCTTCGCGTCCATTCTCGGCGAGATCTCGCTTCTGGTCACGTGGCAGGACGTGATTGCCCCCCTCCCTCCTCCCTCTGATCAAATATGCATTCACGTAACTAAGGGTGTGGAACATCGCACAGCTTTTTCAATAGCATTGTAATATGTTTTGGTTTAAATGCCTTTTTTTTTAATTTTTTTTAAATAAAATGCTTTAAAATTTCATATGGATTGACGTAGTTTACCGTACGCATTTTTTAGAATTTATTTTAATTAAAAAAAAAAAAAAAACCACGTCAATTTGGCAGATTTAGCGATATTTAAAAAATAAATGTGTGGGACCTAGAAAATTGAACTCAGGCTGAACAACATGGCCTTTGTATAAAATTATTAATAAATGTAGTGCAGAGAGCTAAATTATAAATGGACTTTATGCATGACAATATTTAGGAACAAATAGAAAATTTCTTGTTTTTAAATCTTCTGTGCTAAATAACTAAAAAATAGTAGAAATACCTTTAAAAAACATATTATCAACTTAAAGAAATTTAAATTTTTTTCACGTCAAGAACAAAGAAATCTTAAATATGTTCCGATTTGAAAGTTTGTCAAACAAGTTGTGGGGGGTGGGAATAAAATGTAAGAATGTTCTCTACAAAAGTTAAAATAAAATAACAAATTTGGTCTTAGGAAATATGAAAGGATAGTTATTTATGCAACTAGTAATACTTTTTTAAACGAGGTAAAACTCTGATTTGTCGAGTGCGATAGCACGAGTCAAATAATTGACTGAGTTTAAAAAGGTATCTTCCCACGTGTTGCACACTATTTTTTTTATAATCTGAAAAAAGTATTGTTAAAGCATTTATTTATTTCTGTTGGCAACTCTACTCAATGTATTTCTTCTGAAAATATGTCATTACAATACCAACATAGCCGTTATAGCTATACATACTTGCGACGATATTCCAATCGGTTAACTATTTGGTAAATATTCTTGACCCTGATTGGAAAGAAAATATCTTATTGGCAGTTATAGTAAACAGCGCAAAAATAGCTCATGCAGGTTTGGGGTGGGGGGGGGGGGTCTTTCACATTCATCGTAAAAACGTGTTCAGTTTAAAAAATTGTTCTTATAAAATAAATAAATATAATAAATAAAATATAAATAAACATTTTTCTTATCCTTATTATGTCAATAATCAAACTTTAACTCGTTCTGACCATATCAGAGATCTTGGCGTCATTTTTGATTCTAAACTTGATTTTTCTCTTCATACTAGGGGGCTCCGCCCCCTGCTCGCTGACGCTCGCCAACCCCCTGAATTGCTATGCAATCCCCTTGACTCGCTTTGCTCGCCTCAAAATGAAGCATTTAAAATATGCCCTAGCAAAAAGCTATATCAACTGCATAATGCCATGAAATTGAAAACGTTTTGTTATTTATGAAAAGCCAGAATACTTGCCACGTCATTATCCCACGGCTATCAAGACGCGTTAAGCAGGGACAGTGTGGTAGCGTAGTAGAAAGTTCTTGGAAAACAACAAAAATGAACAGTATCGTACATATTTAAAAAAGATCGGTTATTTCATTGAACAATTACAAATTACGGGCTATCGTATGAAGCGCTAAAATAATTAAAGTTTTTATCGAAATTTCTTAACGAAGAAATCATATGTTCGCATAATCATTTTTGCGATACTTAGAAAATAAATAAACAGGAATTTTTTGAAAGTCAAATTTGGCGAGAAAATTAGCCCTATTTCGCCAAAAGTTTTTTATTTATTTCATATGAGATTTTGAAGTTGAGCGAGTGATTTTATTCGTTATTTTGATAGTTTTCAATTTGTAATAGCTGAATTTGCACTGATTAGATATGAATATAGGTTCAGATTTACTGCACAATGCCTCTTAGCGACTTTTTGAAAGTTGGTGATTTGCAACCCGGCGTCCTCCGGAACATGCTCCAGCAGATAACTTTTCCGAAAAGTCTGGTTTATCCGGAATTCCAATCCAAAAGAAATATACACATCTTGAATCTATTTATTCTTGCATCATCGTAACTATTAAATCAATACGTTTTAAATAGGCTATAATTTTATCTGTAGACTGTAATAAGGAAAACCAAAAATATAGCGAATCCAAGTTGTTGCTGTTGCCAGATGTATTAGTCAAATTTCAAAAGATATATTGTGATTGGCTGGATTGCTGAATTTGGGAATTTGTGCATAAAGTACGTTTAGAAGATTTGTTTTAAGTCATTGCCATTCTGCTCACAGAAATACAGCCGAATTTGGACGTTACGCAAGAGAATTATATATATAGATTGATGATATTATCTTAAAGGCTCATAACATGCTTGGTTTTCTTAAATGTAATACAAAAGATTTTTCTAATCCTCAGGCTCTTAAAACTCTTTATTTTAGTTTGGTCCGTTCAAATCTTGAATACTGCTCACTTATTTGGGACCCTTACTATAACAATAAAATTATAATTCTTGAAAGGGTTCAGACTAAATTTATGCGTTATCTTTATTATAAGGGTAACCATTATAATTCTCATGATCTCTCCTCTTTTCCTCCGCAATTTCTTCAGCATCCCCAGTTTAAAATCTAGACGTGAGCTTTCTTGTGTTTCTTTCTTTTACAAAGTCCTTAATAATTTTATTGATTACATTGAGATCCATAATTCCATTAAATTTGCTCTACCGACCAATACTCGTAGCCAAAATTTATTTATTACTGTTTTTACCAAATATAACTACATTGACAACTTTTGTTTGTATAAATTTTATAGAATTTTTAATTTGATTTCTGACGATTTGGATATTTTTAATGTATCTTTTTCTATGTTCAACGCTAAATGTCTGCTGGTTTTAAATGTGTAATCTTGTTTTGTTACTATTGTTTGCTTGTTTGTGTACTATTCCTTGTACACTTTAAATGGAATTTTTTCTGTAGTGTGCTTTATAATAATAATAAATAAATAAATTATAATAATAAAAAATTAATATCTGAAGATCTCTCCATTTTACAGGATAGAATAAAAATATATTGATTTTGGAAAGAAAAGGATAAAGTTTTTAGGAAACCAAATTAAAACTATAGATTTTTTTTTAGCTAATTTATATCTCAAATGTATGTAGTACATGTTAAAAGAGCTTACAAAGAGATAAAAAAAAAAAAAAAAAAAAAACCCGCATTTTTATAATTTCTTCATATAGATGCTAGGTTTTTAAATTGGACTGCCAAATATGTAAAATACAGGGAAAATATTCGGTTAGAAATTGTTTCTTTTATTCGCATCTTGACAATTGTTTTATTTATAAAAACGGCAAATGGGCAGGATTTTTTGTGTAAGCCACCAAATTTTACATGTTTACCATCCACTTTCACTGTAATGTGTTGAACTCTGATTTATTTTATGGAATACTGGGTGTTTACAAAGTAACTGTACATTCTTGTGACATTTTATTGCATAAATTACATTGTTATTGAAACATACCCTTTAGTACATTTCAATATGTCCCTTCTTCACATCTTGTCACAGCGCCTTCACAGGGACTCGTCAAGAATGTGATGTCCACAGTCACCAACCTCCCTCTCCCCCGAGATTTTGTGTGTGTGGGGATTTATAAAATCTGAGGTGTAATCTAATCTGAGGTGATTTATAAAATCTAGGTGAAGATATGCAATGTTGAACAGCTTGAATAACACACTGAAGCCGTATTTGAGGAAATGACACCGGCATTATACGCCATGTGCCATGTGTTCCCGGTCATGGTATGGAACATTAGATGTTGTGACGAGATTTGCAAAGGGGGATTCATTGAAATGTGCTAAAGATGTGTCCTGGTATGATATATGTTTGAATATTAATGTAATTTGCTCAATAAAATGTAAATATCGCAAGAATGTATACAGTAGAACCTCGATTAACCGTCCCACCTTTATCCGGAACTCTCTGTTAACCGGCAACCATTTAGTCGACATCAAAAATCTCCCAAATGAGTAATAAATCATTTGTTCCTTTTTAAACCGTAATCTTTTCCCTCGCTCTAAAGTTACATAAGTAATGGTGAGGCTTTTGACTGTGTTTCTAAAGAACTGACATGATTAGAGAAACCTTCGGATACAGATCAAACTGAACTATTGCCTTCAAAAAGACTCCGGGATAGAGCAGCAAAACAAAGATTATCAAGATTACTGCAACAAAAACTAATTTCCAACAATTATGTCATAAAAAAACATTTAAAAGTCCTGTATTCAATAAACGAAAATCATTTACTTGTTATTGTTTTTTACAACTCTCTTTTATCCGGAATTTTCGCTTAACCGACCTACCTTTGGTCCGAATTAGGTCGGTTAATCGAGATTCTACTGTAGTTACTTTATAAACACTATATAACTGCGCTTAAAAAGATATTTTGTAGCTGTATGTTTCAACTCTTGTTATTCTTTTTTTCTTCTTTTGACATAATGAATGACTGTGGATTAATAAAGTTTAAATTATAGTTTCTTAGGAGAACATTCACATAAACGGATTAGTATTTGGTATTTGTTAAATCTTCATTTCATAAATCATTCCTGGTTCAAATCAAAATAGCCGACCAAACGGTGTAGTGGTTAGCGTGCTAGCTTCTAGACCGCGAGGTTGCGAGTCCCGTGTTAGGCATGGGTGTTTGTAAATGTATGTTGGCTTGTCTAATGAGGAATGTTTGGGCGCATTATAGCCCTCGTGTTGCTGACGGCGCCAGATAATCTGAAAACAACCAATCAAATCAAAATATGTAAGAACTGGAATGAGTCGCAGAAGAAATAAGATTACAATAAACGCAGCAATTATTATTATAAGCTTAATTGGAATATTTTGGTAGTGAGCATTTGATCTGGATACGACCAGATTGTTCGTAAAAGTATAGAATCTGATATATTCTGGAGAACAAGAGAGAGAGAGAGACGAAAATCCTTTCGCAAGAAAAAGCTCTCTTTACTAATTCAGTAATACGCTTTTTCGTTGCATAATTTTTCTCGTTCGAGTTGCATTTCGGGAGTTAAGGTAGCTACGGGCGTGATCATAAATATCTGGATGCAAAACAGGTGGACGGTGCCGGGGAGCATCCACACATTGCGAGGACATCCGAATTTGAAACTGATTCTTTATAGAATTATTTTCTATTCTTTTGCAACAATGTCGAATGCTACTGTTACATACATTTCTGTGTATAATTGTACAGTGACCAGGGTTGTAGTGCTAAAAACATTATTACTGGTACGCAAGCTTGCCGATCGTAGCTATGTTGGGATTTTTAATTATAAAATGCAAATTGACAAAATTTTATCGTACAAAAAGAAGCTAAATGCTCTTTATTAAATGTATGTATAATTTTCTTTCTAACTTATATCACAATACATGCATAAAGATTTATATGTTATTATTAATTAGTTCAAAAAAGTACCGGTACGTCACACCGGCCCCACTACATCCGTGATAGTGACGTATTTCTTTTCAAGTTCTATTTTATTTTAGATAATTTGTTAACAACGATAATAGAGGCTAGAAAAAGGTGGCAACATCTAAATCAATCGGGAAATTCCGGCGCACGTGATTGGTTGACTGGATTTTGCTAGAAAGTTCTGTCGCGAGGCGAAAAATGGAATCCAGAGATCAGTTGAGTTTCGGCCGCTGATTGGAAGATGACTGAGCGTTGATTCTTTGTGCCTGTATTATCGCTGAATCCTAACTTGTATGTACCGAACTTGCATTGAAGCCTGATAGATATTTTACTGTGATCAGACTTTTCGAAGTTTCGTGAGCCTTCGAAAGGAGAATAAATCGTAGTTTTAATTTAGTAAAAACTGCTTCATAATTTCCTCCGTGAAGAATTCTTAACGCTATTTTTTAACATTAATCTGGAACAAATTCCATCTTGACTTTTCCGCATTTTTCAGCACAGTATGTCATCGAATCGTTGATCTTTAATTACCAACTTCCGGATATCTTTCGAACGGTTTCTGTTGTGCAAGCACATGTAGTCAATCGAATACTGTCCCCCATCTATGCTATGCAATAGGTTGCTCATGGTTACAAACAGATTCTAACTAGTTTGGTGGGAAGTTGCTATAGTATAGATCTGTATGGTGATTGTTGAGCCTCCTTCGGTTTCAAGTCAATAACGAAACATGCGCTCAGTTGCAGTTAGAGATGAGAAACTACTCTGTATAACCACCTTGACATTTGGTGTGTAGATACAAAAAAGATCACGAAATTACGTCAGTTGTTTTCTTTTAAAGTCTATCTATTATAAATGAACATTAAAATAGCAACAGATAAAACCAGGTGGAGCCACTGCATATGCATTCAAACATAAAATAAAATATAGTAGAGGCTAATTTCGAGTTTTTAATTGATGTCATTTTATTAAGTGATCGTACCTATTCACCAAATGTCAAGTTTTTTATATTAAGTAGTTTTTAAATGGTCTTAGAAGATTGCAACGTAGCGAGTATATTAATAGAACTTCCTTTTAATATACTTTTCTTTTGGCCAATAACAAATTTGTATTTCCTTCTTTGGTATTCCTTACAATAATATATATATTTCAGTTTTGTTTTAACTTGGATCGACCATACGTCCTAAAGATATTCTTCAGAACAATGTTTTAGTTTGATATCTGGCTCATTAGAATTAGTGAATCAAGTTTAGGAAAATATTTCAACATTATTTCCAATTTTCGTAGGTAGCTAATTGAAGGTTTAGCAACAAACGTTAGCATGAAGTTGATTACCATTTTAGCTACTACAGGGGCGTACTGGGACATGAAATCGGCCTGGTGAATTTCGATTTATACCGGCCCAAACTTTCAATATAATTATGAATCAATTTTAATAATTATTTTTAATAAAATAATTTCAATAACTGAATAGTTCATTTTAATAATGAAATTAATATATATTTTTATTTAAATACTTATGTTTAATAATTAAATAGTTTCATTAATTAATTTTAATAATTGAATTGTTTTAGTAAACAGTTTAATTAAATCAAACTTTCTCTGTCTCTACTATTTATACCTCCTTTGAATTAACTTGATTTCAGTAAACCATTGATATACATTTGATCTTAAAAGTTATAAAATAAGAAAATATTCATAGTATGATAATATATAAATTTATCTGTATCTATTTTCTAGATTCCACATTATCTACAAAATTAATGTGAAATTTTAAGCAATTTTCAATATGGTAATTATACCTCTGAAAGTAAAGTCATAGCTCAATGATAGTTAATAGATCAGGTGGGAGTGATAGGGCTTTTAAGAAGAAAAAAAACAAGAAAAAAAAAGGGGGGGGGGGGAAAACAAACAACAACTTTGAAATCGAAGTGGTCAACTAATTATCTTGAAACACTTTTTTAAAAACATTCTGTACTTTAATGTAGAGAGAAACAAAAACTAGAGTTGAGGAACATCGCACAACTTTCATTTACACTATATTACTGATGGGGATTTCGTCATTTACCATTTTTATATTTTCATCATTCATTAAGAAAAAATGGCCAGATTGGCGATATTTTTTGCGATAACTCTTATAAGGGTATTTAAAAAAAAAAAAAAAATTACTTTGCCTAAATAGTCCTTTTGGCGATATATTTTTCGATAAGTGAAACTGAGGAGAGGAGAAAAAACGCTCGTTGATGAGCTATGTTCGAGCAAAAAGAACTCTGTGTTGAAGGCATTCGCTTTTCAACTTTTTACGCCATTAAAATATTTTTACGGAAATTTCGGAGGTAGAGATGCTTAGAACACCTTAAAAGCATTACCATAGAGATTTTGAGCAAAATCGTTAGAACCGTTAGAAATTTGAACATCGTAGATCAATTTGTTACAGACATTTTTTCTATATCACTCTTTTGAATTTTGACCAAATATTACATTTTCATTACTCTATGTGTACATATGGGTAATTGAAAGTAACAATGGTTCTGCATGAAGTCAACTTTCCCAAATAAAATTCCAAATACTATATTTCCGTGTTAAGCACAGAAATGGCATCTACAACCGACTATCTGGACTAAGTTTCGCAATAATAAAAAAATGTAGATATCCCTACTGTGTTTAGCCCGCCCCCCTTCTCTTCTTCTAGCAACGACTAATCACTTGGGTTTTAGGCTTAAGAGAAATTCCTAGTACGGATCATGTCCTATACTCGCTATATTACAGTGCATTTAGAAACTACTTTCTATAACCACATTGACATTTGGTGAGGAGGAACGAAAAAGCTCATCTAATTAAATGACATAAATTGTTTTCATTTACTGTCTATATATTATAATTTGAAATAGAGAAACACAAAACCAGGTGGAGCCACTGCATGTGCTTTGACGTAAAGATTTCAAATATAAAAATAACTATATTAGACGCTGTTTTCAAGTTTTTAATTTATGTCACTTCATTTGGTGATTATTTTCGTATCTTTTCACCAAATGTCAAGGTTTTCTATTAAGTAGTTTCTTAATACACCGGGTTAGAAGATAGTAACAAGTGAGTATACGGAATTATTTTTACTTAGATTTCCTCTTAAAAGTCTGAAGAAAGAAAGAAAAAAGAAAAGAAAAAAAAACCCCTAAAATGTCACTCTACGTCCGACAAAATAAATGAAAGCCCCCACCACCGGAAGCCATGATTCTTGTACTAGAATTCCGCTATTCCAATTCCCCTAATATTAGATCGTATATACACGCAGACCTGGCGGAAACCTAGAACAGCAACTCCACCCAACGCAACGAGACAATTTCATCGAGTACAATATTTTTAATTCAAAATTCTGACTAAAATCAGAAAAAAAAGCACACCAGCGAATCATCCAGAAATAACTCCATTGAATCGTAGAGTCAAGTTTGGAGCACTTTGTAATACGTGCAAAAAATTTAAAAAGACTATAATTTAGCTTTATTGACTGAAAAATTAGCATACAACGGAAACAATTTTAAATACAGATTATGATGAAAAATTATCGTTAAGATGCTTCGTTCGATGAATGACTGCCGACCAAAGGGTATAGTGGTTAGCGTGCTAGCTTCTAGACCCTCGAGGTTGCGGGTTCCGAGTCCCGTGTTAGGCATGGGTGTTTGTAAATGTATGTTGGCTTGTCTAATGACGAATGTTTCGGCGCATTATAGCCCTCGTGTTGCTGACAGCGCCAGATAATCTGAAAACAACCAACCAGTCCGATGAATGACACACAAGGTACTTATCTTGCTTGAGAATAAAAATATCGGTTCGATATTTGCTGACAAGTTTTGTCGCCAAACTTGAGCTGAGGGTCCCCTTAAAATGACTGAAATTTCCTTTTCTTAAAGTTGGTGATATAAGTTCACCAAAACTCTACCAATTTATTTGTTTTCGTAAACAATGTCTCCAAATTGGAGAATTTAATAAATTCTCCAATTTTTTGAAATTTTTTCTAACTTACTGGCAAGATTTTTTATAAACATATTTCATCAGCCTTAAAAAGAGGAAATTTCAATCATTTAATAGGTCTTGTCCCATAAACTCAAAACTTCATTTTTTTTTTTAGCCACAAAATCTGTCGAAGTATAATAGCAGAAATAAAAGATCACTAATGAAATGTTGATCACTAATGAAATTGAAATGTTAGCAATTTTTTTAAAACTATGCGGCCAAAAAATGAAGCATTTGGTTTGAGACAGACTAGTAGTTTCTTTTTCATGTCGACAAAATGATATATATTCGCCATATGGACATCAAGTACAGAATACAAACGTATGTGGAAGCGTCTTTTTAGTGACTGTGCCTCATAATCCAAGTTGTCGTAGCTTCCTAAAGTATGTTATTGGTCGTTTTTTTCGAGACATTTGTACTCGCAAGTGTGTGTCCCAGAATTGAAGCGCAATGAGTATCCCGTTCCCCGCGTCCTTCATTTTTGATGAGCGCTGCCGACTCCTTATTCAATTTGGACACCCGTGTCACTGGCATCGATTGAAGGGAAAGACGCTTTATGAGCGGACACCCTGACGCACTACTCAATGGAACAGCGGCCATTCCTGGACACGAACTTCGGTTGTAGACAAAGACTGTCTCCTTATACATAAGTACCCTTGCTACAATCAGGGGTCGAATCTTATAATTTTTTTTTTATAGTTGCTCTAAGGACAATCACTGAAATGAGCTTGGTTGTCCCTCAAGCATGGTTTCGCAATAAAAAATTTTAATGTTACAGAATATGAAAGCTTGAGATTCATTTTACTGCTGACTTAATCAAAGTTTAGTCATAAAATAATTGCAATATTTACTTGCATAGTCAATGGTAAATAAGGAAAATGAAGTTTTAGAATTCAGATCTATACCTTTATATATACTATACCTTTATTTATACAAATATTCTATTCACCCAAAATGCAGAACTTTTAATCATCACCATGTTTCCATGATGATTTAATTCACGCATTTTTTTATTCAATTCTAAATGTTTCGAAAAGGCCATAAACACAAAAATTTCTGCCCACTGCGATTTTTTTTTTAATTTGGCACCAAAATTCGCTGGTTTATTTTGGAGGGAAAAACGACTCATTCAGCTCGAAGCGAATGTGACGTCATGACATCTTAAACAACTTGGCTTGAAACGCAGTAGCGAAAACCAGTTTTTGAAAGTTTCTCGCAAATCGCGTCAACCTGTACGGGTTATAACAACTGTCTACCAAACCAACGCCAACTGTTTGGCAGAAACCTAACTGTAACTATAGAAATGGAAGGATGTTTTGATGTCAAAGCTATAGTGGATCGTTTTTATCGGATTGCAATCGGGCGGGGTTTTGGCGCAATTTTTTTTCTTAATATTTAAATAACTTATTTTTTTAAAGAACTTTTGTTTGAATATTTGGAATCAGGAAGAAATTCGTCATAAATATAAACTAATTTCAATCGGTACATATGTACCGGATGTCTTTTTTTTTAACTTTTATTTTTTTTTCAATATGAAAAGTTTCCTTACTTAATGCTTTTTTTTTTAAAAGCCCTCAGTAACCTAGTCATCTTACATTGTAACCCAATCATCTTACTCTGTAATACAATTATCTTACCCTGTAACTAAATAATCTTACACTGCAACCTAACCATCTTGCATTGTAACCTAACCATTTTACACTGTAACCTAGCCATCTTGCATTGTAACCTAGCCATCTTGCATTGTAACCTAATCATCTTACCCTGTAATCTAACCATCATACAATGTAACTTAATTATCTTACACTGTAATCTAACCATTTTACAATGTAACTTAATCATCTTACACTGTAACCTAACCATCGTACACTTTAACTTAACCATCTTGCATTGTAACCTAACCATTTTACACTGTAACCTAGCCATCTTGCATTGTAACCTAATCATCTTACACTGTAATCTAACCATCATACAATGTAACTTAATTATCTTACACTGTAATCTAACCATCTTGCACTGTAACCTAACCATTTTACACTGTAACCTAATCATCTTTCACTGTAACCTTACCATCTTACACTGTAATCTAATCATCTTACACTGTAACCTAACTATCTTACAATGTAACTTAATCATCGTACATTGTAACCTAACCACCTTAAATACTGTATCTGGACGTTGTTCCTTTGTGATGATCATTTTCCTCTTTATTATACAAATCCAAAATTGATAAATTATGTGACTATGCTTCTGAATAAATTTTAAGTACAATGGACAACACCTGCATTTTTTTAAAAACGAGTGAAATTAGTTTATATTTATGAAGAATTTCTTTCTGATTCCAAATATTTAAACAAAAGTTCTTTTAAAAATTTAGTTCTTTAAATATTAAGAAAAGAAAATGCCCCAAGACCGAGTTAAAACCTGTCCGAACAAAACACTCAACAAAATCTGAGATGTCAAAGCTTCCTTCCGTTTATGTGGTTATCGTGAAGTTTCTGCCAAATAGTTGGCGTTGGTAGACCATTGCAATACGAAACATTTATAATTGAATAAAATAATAAAATAAAAATATGCGGGAATTTTCCATTGCACAATGCGTTATTTGTTTGAAAATTGAAGTTGGTTAAAACAATCAGCCCAAATACGACTGAAAGTTGCGATGGCATACAATAGATGGGAGCACTATAGCAAAGAGAAAATAGCAATTTAAGCAGATTGAGGAAATCTAAGGAAACTTGAATCTTAATTACAAAAATGTAATGTCTAAATCTGACAAACTTAATATATATATATTCTTATAACTATCCTAAATGCACAAGCTGTGAACGGATCCACTATTAAGACTTATAATCAGGTTTATCTAAATATAACTTTATCTCTAAATAATCTATAAAAACAAAGTTTTTAATATAAATCCTTCATATGCATTACCAGTTTTTACATTCATTAACACAGTGCAGTTTCTGTACACAGCTGTACTTGGTGTTTGTATCTAATTTTAAATATCAAAAACAGTTCTATCGGCAAAGTGCGTGGCAAACTACATTTCAAAATTTATTTATTAAAAATGAAAGTGATTTTATGCACTCGCATCCGAATTTCTTTTATTTTTTTCTGATTAAAACAATTTTACTATTTATTTATTTAAAAAAATTTGGCAACAGGAAAGAGTTTCTTCAATGGTCGGTTAAATACTATTTTAGCGCGATTGGATAACGGCAAAGGGATTAATTAAGCTCCCGCAGATTTGCCTACCATCGATAAACATACCCACACACATACATACACACGAAATCCAAGGTAATGTGAAGGATTTAAAAAAAAAAGATATAAATATTCCTTTTGTCGAATAAAATAATGCATTAAAGTTGAATTTTTATGAAATAAGGGAAATAGTTTCAAGAAATTTCTACGATAATTATTTTTATAACTATTTATTACATATTCTTATTTTTTTATTTTTATTTTTTTTATTTAATTATTTTTAATTGTCCTTCCTATGATTGTCCTTTTAAAAAAATCATTTTATTCGGAATAGCGCTCAACTAACCTGTGACCAAATATGTCCGTCAGTTGCCGCATTCATATCAATGCGAATAAATAAGGCTTTTTCTTTAGCCTCACCCCCTCCTGCTTCTCCCCTCCCAAGACTCTTCCGAGGTAGAAAAAAAGAGCCCCCCCCCCAGTTTTTTTACAAAGTAGAGAAGGGGGGGGGGAGGGGGTCCCTCGCTGTCCCACTTAAAGCGATGGACTTACTGCCGGCTGTAAATAGTCCCAAATTACTTTAGTCCACATGTGCCCCTCACTCGTAAATTACACTTAAGGGGCGGCTCTCTCGGAGAAACGGGTTGGAGACGGGCGCGTCTTAATAATGCAGGGGCGCATCCATATTTTTGCTATTGGCAGGGCGTTTAGGGGTTCTACCAATAATCTTAAGTGGGGAGCGTATGTTTAGATGGTGCTGAACTAGTAGTCCACGCAGAAGATGTTGTTTACGGTGCTGGGAATAAGGGTGATACGAAGGGACAGTGTAGTAGAATCTTGTGTACACGTAGTTAAAGTAGTAAGTCTTTTTAAGAGTCCTGTACTCACTATGATACAATCCTCTAGCCCGATGCATCTAGAAACTACTTTATATAATAGCTTGGGAATCGGGGAGTAGGTACCAATGAAGATCACTTAATGAAATGACATAAATTATTTTCATTAAATGTTATCTATTAATAAAGGAAAAATCGAATACAAAAAGACAAAACCAGGTGGAGCCACTGCAAATGCATTCACGAAAGGTTTACAAATATAAAATAGAATGTGTTAGAAGCTATTTTCGAGTTTTTAATTGATGTCATTTCATGAAGTTATGATGTTCGTACCTTCTCGCCAAATTTGACGGTTTTATACAAAATAATTTCTAAATGCACTGGGCTAGTAGATTGTAGCATAGCGAGTATGATTCCTGCTAGATTTCCTTTTTAAGGGGAGGCAAGAGTCCTGCACAACCAAATCAGTCGTATTTTCACTCAACTTAAAAAAGTGCCTTAAATTAATTAATCTACAATAACAAAACAAGCTGTGCGTCTGTCTGTCTGTAGATCTATAGAAACCTACTTAAAATTGGAGTAGAGCTCTGAAATTTTCAACATAGGAAGTTTAGGCCTTCTAATTTTGTGCATGTCAAACAGAATGTTAAAATTTTAATTAGTTATTTTTTAATTAATAATTTAATTATAATTTTTTTTTTTTTCAAAATGACTTCAAATAGAGATACAGCTCTGAAATTTTCAACATATAGTTTCAGCCTTCTAATTGGACTTTTGAAAAACAGAATGTTAAATTTTTAATTGTTTAATTTCCAATTAATTTTTTTAATTAATTAACAATTTATTTTTACAAAATTATTTCTAATAGGGTTACAGCTCTGAAATTTTCAACATAAGTAATTTTGGCCTTCTTATTGAACTCTTGAAAAACGGAATTTTAAATTTTTATTTAGTTCTTTTTTTAATTAATTAATATGTATTTAACAAAACGATATCTAATAGGGATACAGCTCGTAAATTTTCAACCTAAGTAGTTTTGGTCTCTTAATTGGACTTTAGAAAAACATAATTTTAATTTTTTTATTTAGTTATTTTTTAATTTTTTTAATTAACTAGCAAATATTTTGCAAAACGATTTCTTCTTGGACTACAGTTCTGAAATTTTCTACACAAGTAGTTTTGGCATTCTAATTGGACTTGACAAAAATAATGTTACCATTTCAATTTATTTTTTAATTAATTATTTAAATTAATATTTTCACAAAAAACGACTTCTAATAGGCCTAGAGCTCTGAAAGTACCAACATAAGTAGTTTTGGCCTTCTAATTTTGCTTACCACAAACACGTGTTAAAATAATCGTAAAGGCGTGTTGTATTATTGTATTAACGGGTATTTGTGTGCGTGTGTCTCGACAGGAGAGAGGCTTTTAATACTAAGGCTTTACGTAGCAATTAAATTTGAGTGAGAAAAACGAGCCTATTCTTGCATAGTAACGAACCTTTCAACGAGTGAAGTAAACCTGTACTTATGTGTCAATGAACTTTTCAGCGAACGAAGCGAGCTTGATTTTGGGTAGCGATGAACCTTCCTGCGAGCGAAGCGCCAAAAACTGGGACCTATACACCATTGACGGATTTCCGCAACGCGAGGCCTCACAGCTAGTTAAAATATTGCGCATACAATTTCGTAACGAAGCATGAGTATTCAGCTAGTATACAAAATTTTTAATTAATTTTTTGGCATTGTCAATAATAACATATTTGTTAAGAATATTACGCTTCCAATTTTTATTTTATGTATACTTCATGCAATAAACCTGTATTTGAGACTTAGAATTTTAAAATTATTAAATAGTAACTTTTGGTTAGGTACACTTTTCTCAAATTCTATCGAATATTTTGATCTAATTTTTCCATGATAATGAAAACACACAAGATCTATCAAGTGAGACTTATATATTTCTTAAATTACGAAAAATAAGCATTTTACGTGTGCGATATTTTATGTTTTGAAAAATGAAAATTTGTGTTCATGCAAAATATATTATTTCTTTTAATATAATTTTAAAGATATATTAGATAAAAAAAAATAAATAGGTTTACTGTTTGCAATAGAGAGTTTATTTGCATTTGGTAAAAATTTTTATGGAAATTTATTGTATATTTATTCTGAAAAATGTACCCAACTAATGGTTGGCATATAATAATTTTAAAATTCTAAATCCAAATATAGGCTTATAATATAAAATATCTAAAATAAAATAAAATTATCAAAATAATTATAATAAAAAGTATGTTGTTATTGATTATGTTAAAAAATAAATTAAAAATACGGCATTTGAAATAATTTAGAGCACTTTAAAGTCGAAAAAAATACGAGTGATTTGGTTGTTC
Source organism: Linyphia triangularis (assembly GCA_963978545.1). NCBI lineage: Eukaryota > Metazoa > Arthropoda > Arachnida > Araneae > Linyphiidae > Linyphia > Linyphia triangularis. Next base: position 4,073,541 of record OZ021732.1, read on the forward strand.
AGAATTTTTGTTTCCTCTTAAATTGAGGAAAATTTTATTCCCTAAAAGGACATTTTTTTCGCAGAGTGGTTTTGATTTGAAAAAAATGTGAAAACACAATAGAAATGAGTACGTATTTTTTGGTGTCTTACAATCCCAGATTCCCGATATTGTCTTCCCATCAAATAAGTTTATTATTTCATTGTGTGTCCATTTTAAATACGTTCCGATTTCGGATTAAAATATTCGTTGTTCATAAAATACCTGTTGGATTTTGTTCCGAAATATTTATAAACTAGAAAGTAAAAAGGCGCTCTTTTGAAAATTGTGATTATAACAAACGATTTAAAATATTTATAAAAAAGAATATTTATTAAATATTTATTAAAATTTGAAGTTTTATTTTGATATTGTTCGAATGAAAATTATTCTCGATACATATAAATGAAATAGTATAGAAATAGTTTAGTTGTTTCCAATTCTTCAGAAACTTAAATTTTTTTTTTTACTTTTAATACCCATATGTATACATAGAGTAATAAGAGAATAGCATTCGGTAAAATAAAAAAATAAAAATAAAAAAAAATAAAAAAATGGGGGGATTTATTTTCTTTTTGCATTTTTCAACGTTTTGGAACTTCCTGATTTTAAGAAAGTGATCTAGAAAAAATGTATCTGCGAAAAAGAAATTACGTTGAACCTGAAGCATTCCTCTCAGAAGAAAATTGACGGCCAGCGAAGCAAAGGATCTAAATGACTTTTTTTAACTTTTGGGAAAGTACACTTTAAAGTTTCTTATTTATATTAAATTCTATGAAAACTAGTGATATCTTCCTCCCAGAGATTAGTTTTTGAACAACAAATAATTTTCGTACAATTTTAATATAAATAATAAAATTAAAGTGTATTTTCTCAAAAGTTAAGAAAAGTTACTTGGACCCCTTTGCTTCTCTGTCTCTCGATTCTAACAATCAAAAATCGCCATATCACGTGAACAGAAGTAAATAAAAAAAATGTACGCTCATCTAATTAATCTAAATAATTGTACAACTGAGTGTTTGTACGTCTGAACCTAATGCAAATCCACAGTTTTGTGCATAGAGGTACGAAATTTGGTCATTCGATTAAATGTTGTTTGTATTAAAATTTAATGACACCTAAAAAAAAAATTCTTGGAATGGCAATTATATATTTGTTTTGTTACATCTGAATAAAAACAAAAGTTATTTGGATGTGTCTCCCTTATTTTTCTGATTATTTTTATGTATTATATTTGTTTGTCCGATAAGCGGTTCGAATATTTTTGTAATATTTCCATATATTTATTGCCAATCAATACCATAAACAAGTTTTGCGCATGCTTGGTTTGAAAGAGCATGTCATGATTATGAATGCTGAAAGTATTAAAGGCGAAGATTATTGAAATTGACCGAAAACTTGTTTCATACGATAGTTTATAAAAGGCCAAACATAAATGAGATGTAACTTTTGTATTAAACAGTTTTTAATAATTAATTATTAATTAATAAAACAAGTTTTAAATTTTTTTTAAATAGAAACATGTTTTTTTTTTTCCTTTATAATTATTATGGTCAAAAACCCCTCCAGAAATTTTTTTATTCCATTTTGACTCTTGGTTTTTAATATTTTAGCAAATATGTAAAAAGCTCACTTTAAGGGACCGTGTAATAGATTACGTCTTGAAGAACGCAAAAATGTTGCTTTTTAACGCTTTAAAAAAAAAAATTCCCTTAATATCGACCAAAACATTCACTCATAAGTGCCGTGTTTCTCAGCATAATGAACTGAAATTTGCTATCTAAGATAAACGAAGTATTCTAAAGCGAATGGAAACGTAAGAAATAGGGGTTCGTATTAAAATTTTTAAAGATAGTTAAATTTAATTAGAATTAATTTTATTTAGTAAAAAAAAATTTGTACGAGGCATATAGAAAATTCTAAACAAAACATTTTGGTGTAAACAGCAAGATTCTACGATAATTAGAACCGAAGATATAGCCATCATTCGGATTTTTTTTTTTTTTTTTTTTTTGCGTACTGTGCATACGGTTGAAACGTATTGTTACAAAAATCATCTGTATATAATTGTAAATAGTGACTTATTTCTTTTAAAGCTCTATTTTATTTTACTTTATTTGTCAACAGCGATAAAACTTGTTCAAAAAAGGTGGCAACATTAAAATTAATCGTGATATTTCGAGGCTTTTCCATCACTTGATTGGTTGACTGGATTTTGCTAGAAACTTTTGCCTCGAGACTATAAATAAAGAAAAAAAAATAGAATTGAGAGAGCAGGCGAGTATGGAATGCTGTTCGGAAAGAATCGGATGTTTTGTTTACTTTAACGGTGCCTGAATTATCACTGTGTTCGAAGTTTGTTTTGAAAGTTGATAGCAATTGATCTGTTGTTTGGAGAAGTTTTGTGAGCCTTCGAAAGAAGAATAAATTATAGTTTTCATTTAGTAAAAACTGCGCCATCATCTCCTGAGAAAAGTTTATAACTGTAGTCACACGCACCTTTCTTCCACTTAATAGAATCTCCTCATGAACATAAAAACCGTTTCCCCTTGGAAAAAGTCCAATCGAACGAGTCTTATGCATCCGAATGCTAATATTCAACTTATACCCTTCTTGTGGCGGGGAATGGAGCGGGGCACCTTTTTCTTCTTTAAAAATGGCGTTTAATCGCCTTGTGATTATCTCCATATTTTTCACGCTACATTCTCGCCCTTCTCTTTTTACAGGTGTATAATTTGAGAGATTTTACTTTTCTTCTTTCCTCCAACACGCCCTTGTTTTGTTTCTTATCCAATGTGAGTAGCAAATGGCGTTTCGTTACTATGTTATGTTGTGGAACATTTCCATTTTTTGCTTTCAATTACCTATATGTAAACATAGGGTAATAAAAAGTATTGGATTAGCTCAAAAATAAAAATCGTGGTGAATTTTTTTTTTTTTTTTCATGTTTTGAAATGTGCTGAGTTAAAAGAAAAAGTGATCTAGAAAAAATGTCTGTCTGTCCGTGGTCAGTATAACTCCGAGTGGATTGACCTACGATGTTAAAATTTTGTGTACAGGTTACTGGTAGCCATAGGACGCGGGTTTAAAGTTTTAGTCAAGATTGCGCATGCGTATAAGGTAACTGCCATTGATAAAATTATGTTTTTTAACAACGGCTCTAACTATTTTAGTCAAAATCGCTATGATACGAAATTTTCGTAGAAATGCGATAAAGGTGTAAAAAAGGATGTCTTGAACACAGAGTTACCTTCTCTTGAACATCACCCATCAACGACTGTTTCTTCTCTGTTGCACTTAAAAGGAAGGACGATGTAATGTTTGACAAAAAAACATTTCGCCAAATACACCGTTTCGGCGCCATTTTTTAACCGCCAAAGAATTATCGCCACAGATATCATCAAACGGGCAATTTTTAAAAATAATTAACATATGAAAACGAAAACGGTAAATTACACCAATCCGTTCCAAATTTAAATGTAATGAGCAGCATAAATTGTAATTGAAAGTTGCGCGATGTTCCATACCCTTAGCTAAATTATGGCAATCATAGGCGATTCACTTGTTATTAAAAAAAGGGCGTCGGCTGACATTTGTTGGTGTAATTCTTGGCGCAGAATCAGTACCCGACTTGGAATTTTAATCTACAATTTTTCGAAAAAACCAGGTTTATACAGAATTTTAATCCAAAAGAAATGTACACATCTTGCATCTATTTATTCTGGCATTAACTTAAATCTTTAATCAATAGGTTTAAATAGGCAATAATTTGTATCAGTAATAAGAAAACAAAATACTATAGCGAATTCAATTTGTTGGCTACTGCCAGAAGTCAAATTTCAAAAGATATATTGTGATTGGTTGGATTGCTGAATTTGGAAACTCGTGTATAAAGCACACTTAAAAGATTTGTGATTGGTTGTTTGAAGTCGTTGCCATTCTGCTCACAGAAATACAGCCGAATTTGGGCGGTATGTATAGATTTAAGTTTTTTCTTTAAGTGTTTTGTACCTACAATAATATTCCAATTATTATTAGATTTTTTTTTAGATTAAAAAAAAAGTGATTTATAAAGACAAAATATATAAAACAATATTCTTTTAAAACTATAAAACAGAACAGAAAAGAGCAAAACTATTTTTATGAAGATTTTAATATTTTGTTCATTTTTTTTTTTTTTTTCAAAGTAGACTATTTCTTTTTCATTAAATCCTTTCTTCGGTCTTTCATGACTGCGTTATCTTAAATTATTCCTCCATTTTGACTTCTTTTCCTACACCACTTTCTGATGCTGTTGATAGGGGTTATCTTTTCCATGCCCCCCCCCTCTGTATCCGCGCCTGCAGTCAAATTTTGAAGAGGAAGTCCAATTAAGAATCAGTCCCTATACTCGCTATGTCACAAACTTCTATCCCAGTGCATTTAGAAACTACTTTCTATAGCCACTTTGACATTTGGTGAGTGGCTACGCACCACTCAATGAAATGACATCAATTGTTTTCATTTAATGCCTGTCTATTAGAAATGAATATTAAGAAAGTACAAGACTATTTCAGGTAGTGCCATAGACGCAAGAATTCCAAATATAAAATAAAATGTATTCGACGCTATTTTCGAGTTTACAATTTATGCCATTTCATTAAGTGATAATTTTCGTTTCAAATCTCAAGGTGGTTATAGAAAGTAGTTTCTAAATGCAGTGGGCTAGATGATTGTAACATAGCGAGTATAGGGCCTCCTCTTAAGTCCATGACATCCAGTTACAATAGCGAAAAACCCGTTCTATCGAAAACGCTTCGTAAAACAGACTTTTCTCACTCTCACGTTATCAAGTCCCGAACCCAGTAGTCCCGCACAATCGGAGCTATTTGCATGAGAATAACAACCCCTCAAATACTGTTGCCAATCCCTGAACCATAAAAACAGACAAGAAAGAATTGGAAGTGAGAATAAAACGAAGAGCTCTCTCTCTCTCTCTCCAAAAGCGAATCAAAGCGCCGCGGGTGGTAAAAAACGGCCCAATGTTTGATAGACTTACAAAGGTCACGATAAAATAAATGTCCTTCTTTTTTGATATGCCCTCCAAGAAGGGCCCAACAATAAAAAGGATTTTTCTTTCTATCGTATATTTTTTGATAACTTCATCCTTTTGCTTCGAAGACGATAATTGTAATTTATTGGACGATAAAAGGAATAAAATGTCGAACGTGTAAGAGAATGATTCGGGTGATTATTTTTTTCCCTCTCGAAGCATTTGTTTCGTCTCGGGTGTCTTTTATTGGAACGGTAAAAGAATGTTGGAACAAAAAATTCATCCGAGTTCAGTCACCTAGCGATTTAGATAAAAAAAAGTATTTGAAAAATATGACATGAATGGTTTGAATTGTCGATCGGTAATTTTATGAAGAACGTATTTGAGAAAAAGTAAACGAATCCTTTGATTTATCGATCATTTAATTTCATAAATTATGTATGGGAAATATTTTAGATATAGTAAACGAAAAATTTGAATTGTCGATCACTTAATTCGACACACCGTATTTAGTGTGAATTGGATTAGGCATGGAATTTATTTATATGTGTAAAATACACGAGGACTCGAGGCAACCAAATGTTTGCAAATTCAGCTTTGACCTTTCTTGAAGTGACACCTTACACTTTTTCACCTCTAAATGATTTCTCTTTTTTTAAAGCCGACCAAATGGCATAGTGGTTAGCGTGCTAGCTTCTAGACCGCGAGGTTGCGGGTTTCGAGTCCCGCGTTAGGCATCGGTGTTTGTAAATGTATGTTGGCTTGTCTAATGACGAATGTTTCGCCGCATTATAGCCCTCGTGTTGCTGACGGCGCCAGATAATCTGAATACAACCAACCAACTTTTATTATTGAAAAGAAGTAATAATTCGAATTTTCCCAAACGCGTACTTCCCGTACAGCTCTAAAATTTTAAACACAATTAGTTTTGCCCCTGAAATTTTGTCGGATGGAGGACGATTTTTAAAATGTTTATTATTATTATTCTTTATTTCTTCTTTTTTTCCTTTTTTTTTTCCTTTTTTTCTTTTTCTGAAATGTGGCTGCAATGTAAACCCTATATGATGAATAATCATGTGATTTTTGTATATTTCTCAATGAAGACAGCCATACAATTCTAAACATTATTAGTAAACAATCTTTAGTAGTGAAAGTGCCTATCATCATTTTCAAAATTTAATTACGACTGCATCAGCTCCGGAAAGCAGCCATCTAATCATAAATTTAATCTCGCCTGTTTTTACTTCAAATTCTGTACTTGGATGATGGCCGTGCTTTATATATACCCCTATAAGATCTATATAAAGAAAATTACTCTTAAAATTATCAGTTATATTTGTTGATGGTTTTATTAGCGACATAGAAGGTCAGTTGGGCTCTTTTGCTCGTAAATATTCTCGTTCTTTTCCCCAGTGGACATACATTTTACGATTAAACAAATAAAAGATTAAAATTAAATATTTTAAGTACCACAAGTTCTGAAAAAAATGGAATAATTTAAAAACCACAATTTCCGGGAAGGAAAAAAAAAAAAAAAAAAAAAAAAATACAAACAATTTCTAAAAAAAATGGAATATTTTGAAAACCACAAGATCTGAAAAAAAAAGGGAATATTTTAAAGATCACAAGCTCTGAAAAAAATGAATATTTTTAATTAAAAACACAGCATTACCGAATAGAATAAAGCAAAAATTAAAAAAAATATCTAAAAAATAACTTGAAAAAGAAAAAATTTAAGAAGGCTTTGATCATGGGCTGTCATCTATTGAGAAATTGATTGTGGGGTATTTGTCAACTCTCGCGTCTTACCAAGGGTTAAAGGATAACACTTCCGCTTCTTGCAAACAGTTTACCTACAATAGCACAATATGTTATTTGTTTGAAATTTGAAGTTAAAGATAACAGAATAATTCCAAAAATGTTGTGTGATAGTATATTGTTGAGTGGATGGGTTCGAAAGATTTGAAGCCAAAGCAGATATAAACTTGCAGAAATTTATTCCAATATAACTCTTCACAGATTCCTTCACAACTCCAGAACTTCTCGTTCTAGTAGACTCAATACAGCTCTTTTCACAACAATAGAGCACAAAACAGCAGTTAAAAACTTGACAACACAACTGCTAAAATCGCAGCAAAAGACAATGCAATACAGTTCGCTTTTGGAACTCTCTGAATGCTCGCTGAGAGACAGCTAACTCGATAACTCAATTCAACTAACTGACTCAACTCACTCAATCTGTCAACTAATTCCAGTCGATTAACTGACTCAACTAACTCCCCGCTCACTTGGCCGGTCTTATATAGGAGTCAAACCATCTTGAATCTTCTAGAGGTAGATATTTGGAGAACTTTCCAGGTCGTAGTCAAAAAAGTCCTATACATGTACATGTGGACCGAAAATGTCGCCAAATGGTCGCCAAGTTTGGCGACAAAAATTAGTATATAATAATTAGCTCTATCTCGCCAATTTGGCGAGATTGCCATTACCATAATGTTAAATACCCCACTCCTTGTAAAACTCATTTCCCAGCGTTACCTCTGTAAAACTCGTTATCAAGCATTAAGACCCATATTGCAGGGAAGCCAAATTAAGACGAACTATTGCACTGCCTTATGCAAAATGTACATAAATTTTCCTATTTACGAAATTAACACGACGAAATATTTACAAATATACGAAAATTCGTAACAATATTATAGATGGATGTACTATTGAAAGGAGAATATTGCAATTTAAGCACGTTGAATACTCTGATGTTTGATGGGGTATTTAAACTTGTAGTCGCCTCTCAGTGTAGTAGCAAAGTAGTTATGAGTTCGCATTCCCTTTTTGCCATTCCATCCTTAGCGGCTTTTCTAAAATCGTGACTGCTGATCCCAAAATGAAGCAAAGTCCTATTAAGCTTTTCATTTCGTGAGGCTTCTTTAATAGCCGTGTTTCAACCGATCTTCTTTAACTAAAGTACGCGCATTCATAGTTAAGGGGGGGGGAGAGAAACAGTTGATGTGGAGTGGAAGTGAAACTACCAATTAAATCAAGATCATGGAAGATCATTTTCTTCAAGATAGTGGTTGGAACTTGACGGAGGAAATGGGATTTAAGAACCTAATGCAAAGTTTTTTAAAACGCAAAATTAGATGAATTAAAGCGCTTAAAAAAAAGTTTAAAAAAAAAAAAATAAGGTTTTGAGAATTTGTTTCATAGTCAAATTCGTAACTACATATATCAAAATTTTTAGCTATTCTATTTTCTTTTTTTCCGAATTAAAATTTCTGACTTGTTATTCCTTGGATGTTTATGTAGCTGCTGGTGTTAAAATGCCGCCAGTTTTGATGTAGTATTATGTTGGAAAATAGTTGAAAATATTGCTATTGATCCAAGTCGTGTGGAAAGAGACTGAACGTCCAGGTGTTCAAAAACCACCGCATGTCTTAACTATTTTCATAATTTAGAAATTTTTGAAAAATGAATAATGTATAGTCAACATAAGTATTGCCTCGTTAGTTTGAAAATGTTTACTATGCAATAGATTTAATTTTAACTATTTTAATAACAATTTGATTTTAAAATTCAAGAATAAATAAAAAATTATCGAAGTCATTTTTTTTTTTCTCAAGCGCTTAAAGGAAAATATACAAGTATAAATTTAGTTATATATTATTTTTTCTAAAAACATTATCCTTAGTGATAAAAAATGTCGAGTATATTAAGAAGCTGAGGACACAATGCGATGCCCCAATTCATCTAGGGAAATATATAAACTAACAATAAATTCAGATTTTCCATGGTTTCGTTTCTGTAAAACAACATGGAAAAACAACATTATTTCTAATTCAATATTAAAAACACAATACTATATAAAAAAAAATGTAAGATACTTACGTATCATTAAATTATTACTTACGTATTAGTAAATTATTACTTACGTATTAGTAAATTATTACTTACGTATTAGTAAATTATTACTTACGTATTAGTAAATTATTACTTACGTATTAGTAAATTATTACTTACGTATTAGTAAATTATTACTTACGTATTAGTAAATTATTACTTACGTATTAGTAAATTATTACTTACGTATTATTAAATTATTACTTACGTATTATTAAATTATTACTTACGTATTAGTAAATTATTACTTACGTATTAGTAAATTATTACTTACGTATTAGTAAATTATTACTTACGTATTATTAAATTATTACTTACGTATTAGTAAATTATACTATTTCGACAAAGCCGAAACAGTCGCCAAAATGCAACGTTAGCACTACTATAGTCCTATAGTCAAAGACAACTTATCCTGATCTCATTGAATACGCTACAGTGATGTGCGATCCTGTTTTACTACGTGCTGATTGGCTGCGCAATATTCTAACATGTGACGTCTTGGAACTGAGAGGGGACGGTTAACCAATAGCGATTAGCCAAGTGAGTGACGTCATTAAATAGCTCGGTCAAAGCGATATGATTCGTTAAAGGGACTCTTATGGTAACCGTGGTTAGAAAAGTAAAGTATTAAGTAAAGCATTTATTTTCTTTTATTTAAGTTTTAATACAATACGTAGTTTAATACAATACATACATACGTTGTCTTTGACTATAATGGGTTAACAGTGACATCACAACAGCCTATGCAAAACCTTAGCAACGGAATCTCTCATTTTTTGCTCTGGTAACAATAATTGGTATAATTTGGCTTCTTGAAGCTCCCTTTTGGCGAGAGTTTCAGTTTTGCAGAAAATGATTGATGTTTGTTTCACTAGGAACTAACTGCATACGTATCTTTTACATCGACGATTCAATACTATCGCTTTTGTGTCGCATAAAACGCAGTAAATATTATTGAGGAAGGAAAAGTTTTAATAAAAGTTATTGTTAGGACATCTCATGAATACATCCCACCACAAAGTCTAGTGTTGCCATGGAAACATGACAAGCCCCATTTTCCACGGGTGATTTGAAGAAAGATACATCTACTTTGCCTTATTGTAATCTTTTTTGACGCCAATATCACACTATCATGCATGTACATTGTTCTAAATCATCGCCTTGTTTCTATAGCAACCACCAACCAATCGGACTTAATGGCGGGAAGTATATTCTCCTAATAGATAAATCTGCGCTCGTTTTATAAATGATACCGTGTTCATTATCTTTCGCAATGGAGTCAATGGTGTGCCACTTGATCGGTTAGTATCTTTATTAACCAAAAAGTGAAGCTTTTCAACTGTTTCCGAAGAATCGGGAGAGTAACGTTACCAAAAAAACCCGAGTTATCCACGGCTTACCTGAAACTACATTCGTAGGAAACTAACAATGGAAAGATAACGATTTAATAGAGCTGACTTACTTTGAAGTAGAGGAAATGAGGTGATTTCTATGAGATGAATTAATTATGAAAAGGTGATGTAATTATGAAGATGATGAGTTGACACTGATGAGGTGATGAGATGATTTCAATGAGATGAATTAATTATGTTGATGCTGGAAAATGTGTTGTAGTTATGAAGATGGTGAGATAACACTGAAGATGCGACTTTGATGAGATGAGCAAATTATGAAGAGTGATGAGTTTTTTATGAAGTGATGACGTAATTATGCAGAGGTGACATGACTTTGAATACTGATGAGATGATTTCGATGAGATGACTTCATTGTGCTGAGACGAGTTAATTATGAAGTGGTGAGTAAATTATGAGGCAATGAAGTAATTATGCATCGATGATTCATGACTTTTATAAATGAAATGACTTCGATGAGATGAGGTGATTTCGATGAGATGAGGTGATTTCTATGAGATGAAATGACTTCAATGAGATGACTTCGATGCGCTGAGATGAGTTAATTATGAAGTGATGAATAAATTATGAGGCAATGAAGTAATTGTGAGATGATGACTGATGAAATGACTTCGATGAGATGAGGTGATTTCGATGAGATGAAATGACTTCAATAAGATGACTTCGATGCGCTGAGATGAGTTAATTATGAAGTGATGAATAAATTATGAGGCAATGAAGTAATTGTGAGATGATGACTGATGAAATGACTTCGATGAGATGAGGTGATTTCGATGAGATGAAATGACTTCAATGAGATGACTTCGATGCGCTGAGATGAGTTAATTATGAAGTAATGAATAAATTATGAGGCAATGAAGTAATTGTGAAATGATGACTGATGAAATGACTTCGATGAGATGAGGTGATTTCTATGAGATGAAATGACTTCAATGAGATGACTTCGATGCGCTGAGATGAGTTAATTATGAAGTAATGAATAAATTATGAGGCAATGAAGTAATTGTGAAATGATGACTGATGAAATGACTTCGATGAGATGAAATGACTTCAATGAGATGACTTCGATGCCCTGAGATGAGTTAATTATGAAGTGATGAATAAATTATGAGGCAATGAAGTAATTGTGAAATGATGACTGATGAAATGACTTCGATGAGATGAGGTGATTTCGATGAGATGAGGTGATTTCGATGAGATGAAATGACTTCAATGAGATGACTTCGATGCGCTGAGATGAGTTAATTATGAAGTAATGAATAAATTATGAGGCAATGAAGTAATTGTGAAATGATGACTGATGAAATGACTTCGATGAGATGAGGTGATTTCGATGAGATGAAATGACTTCAATGAGATGACTTCGATGCGCTGAGATGAGTTAATTATGAAGTGATGAATAAATTATGAGGCAATGAAGTAATTGTGAAATGATGACTGATGAAATGACTTCGATGAGATGAGGTGATTTCGATGAGATGAAATGACTTCAATGAGATGACTTCGATGCGCTGAGATGAGTTAATTATGAAGTAATGAATAAATTATGAGGCAATGAAGTAATCGTGAAACGATGACTGATGAAATGACTTCAATGAGATGAGGTGATTTCGATGAGATGAAATGACTTCAATGAGATGACTTCGATGCGCTGAGATGAGTTAATTATGAAGTAATGAATAAATTATGAGGCAATGAAGTAATCGTGAAACGATGACTGATGAAATGACTTCGATGAGATGAGGTGATTTCTATGAGATGAAATGACTTCAATGAGATGACTTCGATGCCCTGAGATGAGTTAATTATGAAGTGATGAATAAATTATGAGGCAATGAAGTAATTGTGAAATGATGACTGATGAAATGACTTCAATGAGATGAAATGACTTCAATGAGATGACTTCGATGCGCTGAAATAAATTAATTATGAATTGATGAGTAAATTATGAAACGGTGAATTATTATGACGTTATTATGGAAATATGATTTGAATGAGATGACGTGACATTGATGAGATGACTATTGACTGTGATGATATGATTGATGAATTTGTTTAGATGATTGTTGACTTCAGTGATGTGATTGAGGAAATTAGTAATGTCTATTAAATGAAATGAATAATTATTAAATTATGAAGTAATTCGATGAAGAGATGATTGATGACTTGATGAGATGACGTGATCGATTGCAATTATGCACAGATAAGGTGACTTTGTAAAATTGGACGAGTATAAATACATAAATTAATTATAAGATCAAAAGAAGCACTTATGTTTTCTTCATTTATACAATATATGTTGACTATAATTTGTATGCGATTTAGAAAATAATAAAAACAACAAAAAATTACTTTTTCTGATTCAGAAAATTTAAATTTACTTTGTTATTACTCCGCTATTAGCAGATAATTTTTTAATAGGTTTAAAAATTTTAATGATTCCAATAAGACATAAATAATTTTGTTTATAATTTTAACATTTAAAAAAAAAAAATGTTAGAAAAAAACAACTTGGTGAATTTTTTTAAAGTCACTGTTATATCCACGGCTTTTTAATTTTTTTAAATTTCTTTTTATATAATTGGAATTCTATTTGCAAGTATCCTCTACCACAAGTTAAGTTAGATCCGTACCTTCAATTTCGTAAAAAAAAAAACTTCAACATAGTGATTTTGTTTTAATACAGAAGACAGTTCGAAATATATTGATATTATTAATGCATACGCATGTGCAAAATATCAATACTCTATGGCCTTTTAAATGCGTTCCTTTTTTGCATTTTCATTTACTGTCGGAAATATTGTCAAAGCATTTTACTCGAATCTTGGTTTTACATATTTGTGACTCAGAAAAAGTCATAAGGCTTTTTTCCATGTGGACCATAAGACTAGAATTCTGTTTGTGAAACGCACTCTATGAAGAGCTTTTTTAAATTATTACATTTGTTTTTACAATGCATTCTATAGAAATGAAAAGGACATTTCTTACCAAATTTTTTTTCCACCATGTATATATATATATATATATATATATATATATATATATATATATATATATATATATATATATATATATATATATATTTTTTTTTTTTAAAGTTGAAACTTTTTTTTAAAAAAAACATTTTTTCACAACACTTTAATTATTCTAAAATACGATTTTTCTTAGTTATATCTTAAAATAAAAAAAAAAGAGTGCGCTTAAATTTTTTAAATAAATTTTCAGTGATTTAAATTTTTAATTGTTAGAGTACCTCTTAAGTATACCAACTTTCGTAATTTTCAGAGAAAAAATAGGACGTTTCTATGCACTGCTTTTAAAACTACCAAAGTTCCATTGTTTCATAAATTAATTACCTATTGTTTTAACATTGAGTACGTTGTACACTCAAAGTAGAAAATTGGAAACATATACACAAATGTTTTTTTTTTTTTTTTTTTTTTTTTTTGTGAGATTGAATCTGCTATAAGAATGATTTGCATCTCACGAGCATTAAGGCCAATTTCGACATTTTTTTTTGACAAAACTTTTTGATAAATTTATTTCATAATGCTTTATTTTAAATATTCTAAAAACAATACTTTGAAAGGTGTTGTTATTAATATTCATGTTTTTAGCAATACAGACTCGAAATATTAAAGAAGTTGAATTCAGTAGATATAACTAAAATCTCACTTCTTACGTTTTTATTCCGGTACACTTACAAAACACTTTCGGCTGTGACTTACACTCTCCGAAATTTAATTTAAATACAAGAATATTAAAGTTTAAATAACTTACCGGCGAATATGTTGAGCATGTCTCAGATGTATATCGGTCCGTATATTTTTACCGATTTTCTTTGGAAACAGTCGGAAAAGCACATCGTGAAAGTCAATTTTTCCAGAGGTTCGATATCTCCTCAGAGCTACATTAAAAAAATTCGCGAACACACATTTACACTTTAAAACTTTCGCGGTACTGTTGGATAATTCATTAAAACTACGTTGAAATGCGAGAATAGACCCAAAAGTGATAGTATTGACTCGTATATGCGCAAAAGATATGTTTGTTTTATGCAGTTAAACCATGGCTTGGAATTTCTTGAAATATGCTATTGAATATACCAAAACCAAAAGCCATGAAATATTAAAAATTAAATATGCCATGAAATATAAAAAACCAAATATGCCATGAAATATACTAAAAACTTACTATGTCCTTTGTCCCGAGATCTTGATTTTCATTTGTCAACTATAACAATTATGACACAATTTAAACCTATAATGAATGCGGTTATAATCAAAACTTCCAAGTAACTTAATTGATGCTAAGTAATAAGTCTGCATTTTCGAAGTCTACAGGTATAAATTAATTGCTATGTAAATTCTTCTTAAACTATCTATTGGTATGTATGATATTTTCGAAAAGTGATTATTTGGTTTTTGTTCCAACACATATCAATTATATATTTATGTAATATATGCAATACAATTATATATTTATGTATGTATTATGTGTAAGAAGATAATGTAGGCCGTTGTACACAGTAACACATAATGAATTTCAGTACCTTAGCGGAAAATTATCGCAAGTGCAATTGGTTTAACATTGCACTTGTATGATAGTTGGTTAAGATCTACTTAACGGTGTTCGATGCCGATTTTTCAAAAGAGTCGCCAAAATTGAAAATGACTTCAAAAGCTGTGTCGCCAAATCAAAAATGGCGTCAAAACGTTTGTATTGTCAAATCCAAACAGTCAATACGGTTGCCGGAATAAAAAGTCAATGGGTTGCCACATTCGGCGCTAAATTGCAAACTTTCAAAAAGTTTTCATCCGACATCGTACAGTAAATCTGAACAAGATAGTTTTCTTCAAAAATACAGATTTATACAACTCTACTCAACACACCTTGTTGGTCATATCTATATAAATAAAACTGACTTTCTGTCACACGGATTTGGGGACCGTTTCACGTAAAAACTACCTAACGGATTAGGATGAAATTTGGTATATCGCTTAATTAAACGACCAAGAGTAAAATAGGCGATATATTTTTAATTTTAATTGAGTTTTAAAATTTCCGAAATAATTTTTTTTGGTGTTTTTAAGCAGACACAATTTAGTATTTCCTGAATGGCAACTGAATGACAATCTTCGTTTGGTTTGTTTTGAAAATCGCAAATGATATTCTACATTCACAATGCCTAGAAAAAAACGTCCATCATTAAGCAAAATCGACAAAAAAGTTTATCAAAAACGTTTAAAGAGGAACGAATTACAAAATGACAACCAAGAAGCTTCGACTTCGCGGCAGCCGGACATTTCCCCAGAGGACAGATTAGCGTCGCAACGGCGACGCCAGGAGTCTGTAAGGAGTAGAGAAACATCAGAGAGGCGTGCCGTTCGTTTAGAAGCCGATCGGCTAAGACATGCCGAACTAAACGAACAAAGAATGAATTTACAATGGGGTGATAAATTTAAAAGCGCGTTTTCGTATAATCCATCCATTAACTATGATACCGAATCTGACATTGGGACAATGACAATCTAATATTGTTTACAAAGAGGCTCTCCAATGACTTAATAACTGTGTATAAAGTAACTTATTTTTATGATGATATTTTGTTTACCACAAATAATTTATTTCTTTACCAACAATAAATAATGAAATTTTTTACGACAATAAATAAATAATATCTGCATGAACATCCTATATCTGTTTAAAAAATTTACTGTAATTTATAATGTAATTTTGTAAAAGATTTAAACTCAAATAGTGCTTAAAAGTATTTTCGTAACATATTATAGACAGACTTATTTTATTGTACTTATTTTTACATATATATACTTATACATATTACTACAGCATGCTTTGTAAACTTTCCATTTATTAAACTTTTATATTACTTTTATTTAGTACCAAAAACTGAGTTTATCCGTCAACGACGGGCCACGCAGCTAGTAAAGTTATATATATCAAGATTATTACTATGAAATAAATGATACACTGCCAAATTCCTCTGACGTCTTAGATTTTTTAAATATTCATTTCACGTTACATTTAGGTTTAACAGAAATATTTTTTTAAAAACTATCTAGCTAAAGCACAACTATTCTATAAATATATAAAATGGTAAATGATTACGCACTCTGCTAAACTTTGCACAGTCGGATTTCGTTTTGTCCTCGTTGGGTATAAATAGGTGCATGGTAGTGCACCCGCCTAGTTCACCGCCAGAAAACTTTTACTGGAAGCAACTCAAGAGTATTTTGACATCTTTCGTATCTGCATATTACAGTAGTATATTTGAGAGCTGAATTTTTTTACTAAATTTTAAGTCTCCAATTAAATTGGTTGAAGAGAAATACATTATTCACCAAATGCAAAGTTCTCATTTAAAACTGAAACTTCCCAACATTTTTTTAGTCAGTGTTTATAACTGAAAGCAATTATAAAATAAAACTATGCTTACCTCTAATGTATACTTACTCCCATTTAATCAGATTTCATTCCAAATCTCCAAACGCATCGAGAGACATTATGATCCCCTAGTTTCGGCGAGGTCTCGGGTATGTGCTACAACTTAGCACCGCTTCCATTCTCTGGCTGCCTGGTGAGAATTTTCCAGGTTTCCTTCATATGCTGCTCAATCTAAAGGAAGACATTCAACCTTTGAAGACAGTCCACTCCGGATCTTTGTTTGACTGTGTTCCAGTCGTATAGACTCAAGAATATACCCAATCTTGTTTCAATGTATTGATTGGAAGCAAGGCGAAATAATTTAACATATGTTCACGTACAATTTGGAGTAGTTCTTCTGTTACTTAAACAATGAGAGAGCTTCTCAAGAGTGAAGTTGCAACTCATTGTTACCAACAATACAGTCTTTAAGAATTGTTGCGGTGGATCAAGTGTTAGTTCTCAAGAGAGAATACTCAACTGATTTCCTTTATATTAACTTCGATTTTGTGTCGATGGGAGGCAAATATGTAGATGCCTAATTAATCAGTTATTCAATCGGGCTGAAAATAATAATATTAAGTGATTTTCCAATATCTCTGAAAATTTGTATTTTATATGCAATATACATTAGAAAATGAAGCGAAACATTCAAATATAAAAAAACATTTAAAAACATACTTACTTGAAATTATAAGCATATTGGAAAAACATATTTTTACAGATTTTTGGGGAGGGGGCTGCCCCCGTGTAGTTGGCGCCTAAAGTCAACGAGTGACCAAAAGTTGCAAGTGTTCCACCCATAGACTAGAACTTTCCCCAACGATGCTCTAGCTCACTTATTGTCCTGGTAGCTCTTACGTAAATAACCCTTAATACACACAATCAAACTACGCTTTATATTTATCCATCTATAATAATAAAATAAGCTGTCTGTCTGTGAATCTATAGAAACCTACTTAAAATTGGAGTAGAGCTCTGAAATTTTCAACATAGGAAGTTTTGGCTTTCTAATTTTATGTATATCAAACAGAATGTTAAAATTTTAATCAGTTCTTTTTTAATTAATTTTTTTAATTAATTTATTTTTTACAAAGTGACTTCAAATAGAGATACAGCTCCGAAATTTTCAACATAAGTAGTTTTAAACTTCTAATTGTAGTTTTGAAAAATAGAATTTTAAAATTTTGATTACTTTTTTTTAATTAATTTTCTTAATTAATTAACACATTTTTTTACTTCACGACTTCTAATAGGGCTACAGCTCTGAAATATTCAACATAAGTAGTTTTGACCTTAGGATTGGACTTTTAAAAAACAGAATTTTAAATTTTAATTTAGTGTTTTTTAATTAATTTGTTTTTATTTAATTAATAAACATTTTACAAAACGACTAGTAATAGGGCTACAGCTCTGAAATTGTCCGCATAAGTAGTTTTGACCTTCTAATTTTGCTTTTTACAAATATCACGTGTTAAAATATTCTTAAAGGGTATTATCGTTATTAACGGGGAATTTTTTTATTGTTTCTCGTCAATTGAGGGGCTTCTAATATTAAGTCTTTACGTAGCAATTAGTTTTTAGTGTGTGAGTCGACCTTATACTTAAGCAGCAATGAACCTTTCATCGAGCAAAGCGAGCTCATGCTTGCATAGCAATGAACCTTTCAACGAGTTAAGTAAGCCTGTGCTTATGTGTTAATGACTTTTTCAGCGATTTTACGTCGCGATCAACCTTCTTGCGAGCGAAACTCCAAAAATTGGGGTCTATACACCAATGAAGGATGTCCGCAACGCGGGGCCTCACAGCTGGCTTGAATAATGCACATGGTAAAATTTCGTGGAGAAGCACGGGTATTTAGCTAGTTTGCAATAAAAGGAAATTGTACGGGAATGAATTATTCTCCAGCATCAAAGTAAGATGTGCAACGAAGGACTTTCGTTTTTAAAATTAAATAACTCAAAAACAAAGATCGATAGAAACAAGTTTAGTCGAGTTATTTTTGAACGTTGTAAAAATCTTATTCAACATTTTCAAAATTAGTTGCAGATGTTTGCCAACAGGTGGCGCTATACACTGTAGTTCTTATGAATGAAGAGTACTTTGAAGATTCAGAGACCAATTTTCGGACAGTTTCACTGTTTAAACGTGAAAGGAAGGGAGAGTGATTGCAACAACTGATTGCTGAAGACAAATTAATAACATATTTCTAGAATTTCGCAACTACAGCTCCATCTGTTGGCAACTTTTGTAACTATATTTGAAAATTTAGTATCAGATTTTTACAGCTTTCAAAAATAACTCGACTTTTTGTTTAATTCTTCCATCGCTCTTTGTTTTTGAGTTATTTAATTTTAAAATCAGGCTCTGGACACCCTGTATGAGACAGATGTTAAATCATGGGTTGAACAGTCTGTTTATGATCTCTTCTTTTTTTATCGAATTCTTCATACATTAACTTCGATTTTGTGCCCGCGTGACGAACAAATCTGAAGATGGCTAATTAAACCATTTGCCGTCACCTAATCGCGCTGAAATTCAACGGACAGATTCGTTGTTCATAAGAATGCATTACATTAAGGGGCTATTACAACAAGTTCGCTTTTACACAAGCTCCTATTGGTGTTTATGATTACTAATAAACCCACTTCCTATCATCTAATCGAGCTGAAACTTGGCAGATAGACTTGCTGTCGATGACAATACTTTCCATCAAGTTTTGGGGCAGTTTCTTTACACACGTTTCACTTTTACAAACGTTTCTTACGTTAGACTTATCCCCTCTTACTCGCGTTCCATGTATCAGAAACCAAGTTTAATTCAAACATGTACCACTTAATGATATTTAATGACTGAAACCTGTCCCTATAAAGGTTAGCAACGCCACATTTTTGGATGGTTATTCGACCTTTTGTAAACATTAATTCGAGTTGAAACTTGGCTGATAGACTCATTGTGGATAACAATGTTTTCAATCAAGTTTTGGTTGCAAAAAAAAGTTAAAGGCTTGGAATGAATGTTTTCTTCGTAGTAGTCAATCATTATGGGGAAATTTGATCTGAGCTCAATAAGTTGAAATTCAACACAAAAATTGGCTATGCAGATAGGCTTGTATACATAGAATTTATATAAAAAACTTTGCATTTATGGGTTGTATTTATGACATAAGTTTTGGTCAACATAAAAGTCGGCGTTATACAATATTAAAGCACAGTAATTATTGGTTGTTTTGGAATCTTCGGATGGACCTTTAGTTGAATTCGAAATCTTCAGTTTGAGAGATTTAATTTACGTAATGATTCATAGTTCGGTACTTTTCCGTTAAAAGGGGCCGTTGGCATAAACTTCCAAGTACGGTATGGATTCTGCACTAAGGTGATTTTCGCCAACAAAGGGAAGCCGCCGCCGATTTTTTTAATTACAAGTGTAATAGTTGTCATAATTTGGAACTGTTTTATGTAGCCAATTCTTGGCTCAGAATCTGAATCTTACTTGGAAGTTTTACCCCAGACGTTTGTCTGGATCCACTTTTTTTAACGTTTGTTCCATATTCTTTACAGTCTATGCATTTATAAACAGCAAATTTTTAGTGAAATGTAACTATTTGAAGTGAAAAATATGTATGCTCATGAAATTTTAGAAACGAAAAAATACAGCTCATTGCTTATAAAAATAAAAATTCAGTTACAAAAATATGAATTTCCGTCGGCTTTTCACAAACATGAAACTTCCTACATCAAATTTTGCTCGGCAGATACTCGACCATTTGATACACGCAACTTTTAGACAATATCAATTTCTCGGTCAATTGCATTCAAATACGGCTCGTACTGGCACATTCCCCATAGGCGTCAAAGATATTGGGAGAGATGGATGATGCATTGCTTGCGCATAAATCGTGGCAAAAGTGACACTTGCAAACCTAAACGTGTGCAAATGGCATTCCCTTCTACCATTTTGATTAGGAACATGCCTAAACTTTCCGAGTTTCTTCAACTGGTAATACTGATTTCTACGAAACATGTAACTTCGTCAGACAGGTGGAGGATAAGAAACAACAACGAAACATGTTTTTGTAAAGTGCTATTGCTGAAACCCGTAAATGTTTGATCTTTTTTTCGATGAATAATATTTTTTTAAAAAATTTGTGTTATTTTTCACTTCCCACAGTTTGTATTATCATTTCATCGCTTTCCATTTCCTGTTTTAGACTTTTTTTTTTTCTACTACCTAAAACTATGCTCTGTTTTACTCATCGAGTTATAATGGGATTGGAGAGAGCAAAGGCAACCTTTAGCTGAACACCGCACCATGTCATGTGATCCGGGAACGCACTTTTTCCTGCTCAGCACCTCCTCAACCATTGTATTTTAATGGCGGTTGCTTATGCTAAACTCCACCTTAACCTAAAATCACTTAGACGGTAGATTTTCACCGTACACTCAGGCAATTCATCCACTTTGGGGGCGAGAAGACACGCTGGGAAGTTCAGTCCAGCAACTCTGTAGAGAACAAAAGCTCTTAGGTTTGGCGAGAATTATGCCTTCGCGGCGCAAAAATGCATGAATTGCTTAAGTGCATCATGAAGATCTAAGTGATGTTAATTAAAGGTGGAGTTTAGTACAGTTAGAATGTAGGTCGCTTGTCTTTAACAGGTCAAAATGGTAAGTTATTGCTGTCCCAGTTATTACAAGGAACTTTTTAAGAAAGGAGAACCCTATAAGATTTCACAAGCAAGAATTAAATCCAGTTTATTATAAATATTTACTTTGTTTTGATCGGTTTTTGAGGATTGGAAGTTGTGTAGTTAAAAGAAAATTTATGGCACAGGAAACTTATTTTTCCTCAAAAAATTATTACATACATTATATATTTCGTAAGTAAGATCATTATTAGGGATGGAACGGATATCCGGCAAATATCCGATATCCGGCATATCCGGCTGATTTTTCAATATCCGAAACCCCGTCGGATATCCGATTTGAAATACCGGACATCCGATAATTTCATTCGGATATCCGGCTATATATCCGGCCACCAGGTATCCACAAGAAATAATTTTTTGCAAAAAATAATGATCTTTTTCGGACAAAGCGGACACCGCATCCTACACTTTTTTTAAAATTTTTTTTTTCTTGGACATAAATTGCAACATAATTGCGTATTATTGGCGCTGAGTTGATAAACATAAACGATTCCTCCAATCTTTTTCCATACTCATCCTTCATACGTGTTTTGCAATATGTTCTTTTCATTCCAAGTTTATGATCTGATTAATTCCAGATGTTATACTTGAATGCTTCTCCGTAAAACACGAACCGAAATACTAATAGTACTTTTTTTCCATAGCATAAGTCTTCCCACTTCCTCCTTTATTTCTGACATTTGCTAGCGAGTAAAAAGCAATAAAATAGCCAATGCGCACTTCTCAATGTTTTTTTTTTTTTTTTTTTGTTCTATCGACGATAATACCCTACCCCTTCATGCTGTGAATGGTATGCTCTAATTTCTGATTTTTCATTGGCAGAAGTTGAAAGCTGGTATATTTTTTCTGACGTAAAATGAAATATTGTAATTTTTAGGTCTTTAACGCAGCGCCACAATGTGGAATTATATTTAGCTCTCTAGAATGTCTTGAATCATAGTTTTCTCCAATTACAATCCAATTTATAATTTTTAATAATGGTTAATTTAAAATCACCTATTTGGAAGTATTTTAAAATTAATGGAAATGACGAAAGCAAAGCCCTCTATGTTACTTGCTCCACAGAATCGTTTAAAAAATATATTGTGCGCGGCAAAAGCCCAAAATCCTTTTCCACCCTTATGGAACTATTTAATGAGTGTGCATAAGGAAATTCACCGTAGCTTAAAAGACTCACTAAATGCATCAAATATTGATGAACAAGAAAAAACAATTCATCAAAACAAGAAATGCACGCAGACAACATTGGAATCGACATTATATGTACCAGAATTGTGGAGTTTAGATGATCCTAAAGCAAAAGCCTTAACCACAAATATATGTAAGTACTAATTTTGTTTGTTATCACCTTGCTGTGTGTTTTTCGGGTAAAAGCAATATGGGATATTTATGCAGACTTGAGGAAGATTATCTTATGTTTACATTACATGATACAAGGTAAGAAGAAGTTGAGTAACAATTTACAAACGTATTTCTGAAATATTTTCATCACATTGCAGAATGTTTGGTACAATTTTAAGTAACACACAAACAAAATGGTGATGAAGTTTCAAAATTGTTCAGCAAGTGTAGGTATTGCAGGGGTCGCAGACGTCCTATATGTCCTATAAATCCTATATTTTTTTAAAAATCGGTAAAAACGTCCTATATTGTCCTATATTTTACAATTGTCCTATATATCCTATATTTCTATATTGATTCGATCTATATTTTCTTCAAATTCGTAATCGCCGCCTATCGTTGCCGCCTATCGTTGCCATTTTTTATATTTCGGATTCTTTGGCGCGATCGTAGGTGAAAAAATCCTGACAAAAGCGATCTTTGTAACGGCGGCGTTTTATCTCTTGTGACGTCACGTGCTACATAACCTACAACTCAACTCATGTAAACATGTGAACTTTTCCATAGCACGCGGTCTTGAATTTTTGATTTGTTTTCTCCTCCAACGTAGTACATTGATTGGTCATAATACATAGAGAGATGCAGCAACAAAACTCTGCCTCGAGAAAAACGGATGAAAACAACTTGTAATTAACTTGCAGGACTACTATAAAACATAACATTTTGAGTGCTCAGTCAATAATTGATGAAGGAAACAAAAGGGTTAAGATTTACTGTATGATGTCGGATGGCGATTTTTTTATTCCAAATCCGATACGGATTCTGCGCCACGAACTGTTTACATCAAACTGCGCCTAATTATGACAACCATATGCAATATGCAGTTCTCTTGCTCTTAAAAAATGGCAGGGCTGCCATTTTTTGTCAATCACCGTCAAATTATTACCGTGGCGCAGAATCAGTACCGGATTCGGAATATTAGCCACGATTTTTTCATAATAAAAGTCGTCAAAATTGAAAATGACTTCAATACGTTGTATTGTCAAATCCAAACGGTCACTAGGGTTTCCGGAAAACCAAGTCCCCGGTTCACCACATTCGGCGCTAAATCTCCCAATTTTCGCCGCCAATCCAACCGACACTGAACAATAAATCTGAACCAACAAAAGACTGCAAACAGAAATAAAAAGAAAATACAGAAATTGAAGCAGTTCAAGCAGTTATAGATGCTGGAAGCAAAAGACTCAAGATTGCAAATAATGTAATTAATAAAACTTCATTTAGGGATGGAATATTGAAACAATAACGGATGACATATTCAGAATCAGGCGATTTCTTTTTTTTTTAAAAGGTGTTGTGGTGCACGAGGCTAATAAAATTCCACGCATCAAAATTTATTTCTTGTTCCTGGATGGCAGTTACGCGTTGCCAGGACAACGTAACTTGGTTTTTACTTTATTTTCCATTTTGTCGTGTTCTATAAATTTATGCAGTTATAAGACGATGAACGTATATCTTTTCCTCATATGAGCTGTGTTTTATAACAGAGGCTAATTATGCTTGTAAATATTTTGGCTAAATATTTTGCTTGTAAATAACTAAATATTAAATGCTAACATGTCGTCAATTGTCTTGAGTTTACTCATCTTATTAAACCGCATATTGTAGGAAGTTCTATCTATTCGCTTCCCCTAACAGTGTGTTTTGATTCTCTTAAATACAATATAACGCGTATATAAATGTATAACGAGTTAATTTTTAAGTTCAGTAGCAACTGTGTGCAGTTATTTGATGTTTTAAATTGTCCTATATTTTTTTTTAAAAAATCCTATATATTCATATTTTGTCACTTTGACCCCTGGTATTGGCATCACTAAAACATCGTTTCACCAACTAAAGTTTAAATAAAAAAATTAACTCAGTGGCGTGACAGCCCGTGTGGACCAAGGCCTGCTGGGCCCAGCTCAGCTTTCTTGACTGTTGCATTTGTGTGTCACATAGCAGATGTTCCGGTCAGATGGTCATTCTGACGCCGAACCCCAGTGTTTAGATCCCAAGCATGCATGGTCCTCCTCAGTTTATTTCTTTCAGGTATAAACAGCTAAGGTAACAGCTAAGGCTTCAGGTTTAACCCTTTAAATCCCATGGAGTCAGCGTTGTGGGTTTCACAAAACCCCGATGACTTTCCATTCATAAAAACTGGAAATGAACTCGCCCGACTCGTTCTCCTGTCTGCCACTCCTGGGATTGCTGTGGGGGGTCACTGTCGACCATTAAAAGATCATTACTATATGTATACAGCCTGCAATAGGGGTGTGCGTTGGGTCATCTGCTTGATATGTCAGAGAATTTAGTTGGCGTCTTATCAATGAAACAAACGCCACCGCTAAGTACATGACAAGATTCGCATAAAAGAAGAGTCCCTGACTATCTTACTCCATGTCCAAAGGGTGGGGCAGTTTGACATTGAGTACTTTAAATCCATGTCTCCCCTCTACATGCCCCACAATAGCCTATTGTTGAGGACCGTCACGCTTTAAACAACTAAGGCAGGGCAGTTCCCCTCACTTGAAAATATACGTTTACCCCTGCAACCGCCCGAAAGGCGGTTAGCTGGGAAATTCTCTACAAGGCGGTATAGGGCGGGTTGGGATTTAAAGTGTTCAGCTTTCCCAGTTCACGAATCAAACCATGGACTTGTGGCATGCAGTGCAGTGCGCTAACCACTAATTATAATTTACTTGATACTTCATATCATGACCATTTTTTTCGTATAGCATATCGTATAACTATCGTTTTTAGTATATAGACCAAATATCCGGCCGGATATCCGGTGAAATCCGTTTCGGATATCCGTATCCGGTAGACATGGTAACCCGGATATCCGAAATCCGGTATCCGGCAAAACTCACATCCGTTCTATCCCTAATCATTATCAGTCGTATATTGCCCTCATGTGGTGTAATTTGTGAGTTATTTGCATGAAAAATAAACTAAACAAACATGCTAACTCAATAAAGACCCACAAAATAATATTAAAAGTGTACACAAATGTCAAAAATTTTTTGTAGAGTCGCAGGTGCAATTCGGATATTTTTCACCGGATATTTTCGTACCGGATGTTTTTCAAATTATTTGTGAAATTTTTTTGCAATTCTCAAACTATATATATTAAAACAAAAAAGTCATTTATTATTTTTTCTAAAAAGAAATACTCCGGTAAATCCCATTTTGCTTTAATTTAAAATATATATATGCTTACTTGTTTTTTCTAATTGTTTGCTTGCAAAATTAAGAATATTTGCGTTTTAATTATATATGTTTCATTTTGTATCTGCAAGATGCCTTTTTGTTTTTTCTAGATGAATTTTTAATTTACCCTAATTTCATTGAATAGCTGGTTTTTTTTAGTTCTGTAATAAATTAAATTTGATTAAAATAAAATAGTGAATGACCTTATAGGAGCTGTTAAGACCTGTATTTCAGGTTTTTTTACTTTTAATTTAATCATTTAAATTTGTCATTTAAATCATTATCATTTAAATTGTTAACAAAGCCATTCTTAATAGGCATAGGGCTCTGAAATTTAGCTCCGGAATTTTCAGCATAACTAGTTTTGACCTTCCAATTTGACTTTTGACAAACAAAATGTTAGCATTTTAATTAGTTTTTTTTAAATAAATTTTTAATTAATTTTTTACAAACCAACTTGTAATAGGCGTAGGCTTCTGAAATGCTAAACATAAGTAGTTCTGGCCTTCTAATTTTGCTTTTCACAAGCACAATGTTAAAATACTATTTGATAGAGAAGGGGGTACATTATTTCATTAACCTGGGGTGAAAATCTTCATAGTTTAGGGCAATTTCCGCTTTTTTTTTTTCTGAAAGTTCCATTTTTTCTACAATTTTATTATCACATTATGCCTGAAACTCCCCTCAGCATAAAATTTATTAACGGGGAAAATTTATTTGTTTCTCGTGAGGGGAGGGGGTTGTATTTGCCCTTTCTAAATAGCCTTTTTGTGCAATTATACTTATATACATTCATACTTCTGATTTATTTATGAAAAAAGTTCAATCAAGAGAAAAATAGCTTATTGTAAATTAGAATACCTCATTATTAATCTTAAAGCACTGAATGAAAATTTTTTAGTAAATTTTAAATACTAAGTTTTAGTAATTAGATTTTGTAGCAATCAAAAGAGAATAATCCTTGATAACTCTAGCTGTGTTTGTAACAAGCAAAATTAGAAGGCTAAAACTACGCATGTTTAAAATTTTAGAATTATACGTTTATTGTAAATCATATTGTAAAGAAGGTTTGAGACAATAAATAAAAAAATAATTAAAAAAACTCATAAAATCCAATTAGAAAGCCACAAGTACTTGTGTTGAAAATTTCAAAGCCCTACGTCTATGAGCTTTGTAAAAAATTACTTTAAATTAAAAAAAAAAAAAAAAAAAACATAATTTAAATTTTAACATTCTGTTTGTTAAGAGGCCAATTAGAAGGCCTACCTTTGTTGAAAATTTCGGTGCTTCACACCTATTTTAAGTAGTTTTCTGTCGAGGGACAGACATACAGACTTTTTTATTTTTATTATTATTATTATTACTATTATTATTAACGGTTAAATGCATCGTTGTTTTTACAAAAAATTAAATCACAATTTTCTAAAATTTCGAATTATTCCTACCTTTAATTTTAATTTGTAAATCGAAACAAAGATGAAATCAATAAAAAGAATGAACGTCCTTTTCTTAATGGATATTTTCTTGAATCTGTCGCCAGGACCAGAGATTCAAAGTCAAGAATGATTACTTTTTCACCAGTGTCACGTGATACATGCTAGCTGTACCCACTCCTTTTTAGAACAATGGTTTTACCATGAATTTTGGGAGTCTTGATTTTGATTTTCTGGTAAAACTTCCAAGTGCGGTACGGATTCCACAAATGACGGCGGCTACCATTTGTTGGCGAAAATCACTTTGGCGTAGAATCCGTACCAAACTTCGAATTTTAATCCATTCCTCTATAGATTTGTACGCTCTTCCATTTTATTTGTAGGAAGAAAAAAAGGATTCTGCCTTGGTGGGATTCTTTTATTGTAGGAAAATAAATTCAGCCACTTTGATTAATATCCTACAACATCAAAAAGATGTGTCAAAAAGGTATCTTTTTCTTTTCTTCGTCGAATACATAAAAATAATTTCCAAACTAAGGTTATTTTTTCAATGAGCAAACCTAGGGTACTTCAAAGTATTGGGGAAGTGTTCAAGTTAAGTTTACACCTATGCATATTCCTGATACACACGCGTGGATAATTAAATAAAATATTTAAGAACTATTTATATAAAGTATTTATTACTCTTTAAGTATTTCGTGTAAATACGATCCTCCTTTTCACACCGTCCTAGAGAGTAAAACACGTTTAATTTCAACCTTTTTACGTAATTTAGTAAAAATTAGCATCAAATACAGTCCTAATATTAGTAGAAACATGTAAATAACTTAATGTTTAAATGTAACTATTGCAACGTTTGACTCTTAATAGATGTTGGGAATTACGAATAAGTGTTCTGCTGCCTGCGCGCATGCGTGGGAAGAAGATAAAACCCCTTCCCCTCCCATGTAACTCTCTCTCTATGTATACGTAATTAAAATAGATCGGACGCGCGTCTAGGCGCTTCGTTCTTTACGGTGTTACCCAATAATAAATATATGTTTCATTTTTACGTGTTTGGTACCGTTGAACCCATACGACACACAACATCATCCTGGATTATTTAAGAGTTTATTTACGATTAAGAACAAATAGATAATGCATAACTAAC
Organism: Linyphia triangularis; assembly: GCA_963978545.1. NCBI lineage: Eukaryota > Metazoa > Arthropoda > Arachnida > Araneae > Linyphiidae > Linyphia > Linyphia triangularis. Next base: position 4,102,225 of record OZ021732.1, read on the forward strand.
CATATAAACAGTCAGTTTGATAAAAAAAAATATATATATATATAAACAGAAAAAGAGAAAAAAAAAAGCAAGTTTAAAACTTACATTTTCTTGTAACTTTCCTCCTTCTAAAGTTAAAAATATCAAACATTCAAACGCATCTAACGAGCAAAAATAACGAAAATAAGAGAATTTTCCAGGGTATTGTATCCGTGCAACAATAAGATAAAGTAACAATAAGAATCTTATTGATGGGAGCTTTTTCAAGTTTGAGGTTGAATTGCTTTAATATTATATCATTATTAGTCGTCATTTTATTGTTTAATTAACATCTAAAGCTCTGTTGAAATTTCTTCGTGGATAGTATGGGGAGGAAGTTTGAGGTTGAATTGCTTTAATATTATATCATTATTAGTCGTCATTTTATTGTTTAATTAACATCTAAAGCTCTGTTGAAATTTCTTCGTGGATAGTATGGGGAGGAAGTTTGAGGTTGAATTGCTTTAATATTATATCATTATTAGTCGTCATTTTATTGTTTAATTAACATCTAAAGCTCTGTTGAAATTTCTTCGTGGATAGTATGGGGAGGAAGCAACATGAATATTATTTATGGATTACAGATTTCTTTTATGATCTCTTTTTTCCCTTTAAAAAATCCACTGCTGTCTGGGTTTAAACCTCTAGTACCGTGGCGGGTTCGAATCCTGTGTAAGGCAAGGGTGTTCATTGTAGTTTGGAATCCATGTTAAGCTGTCGATCCTGGCCTAATTAGCCATCATTGTGCAAAAAAAAAAAAAAAAAAAAAAAAAAAAATGGTCTTTGAGCTTTCCATCTAACCAACCTTTTCTACAAAATCAAAATTATATTGGGAGTACAAATAAGTTTTCTACTGTTTGACAAAAGATGGCCTCTACCAGAAGGTTATGTTGAAATTGTCAGATGTAAAAAGTTACATCGTAAGTTTGGGCATCTGGCAACAACATAACCTTGGAAGTATTCTCGACTCCGTATCAGTATCACGTAATTTTTTTGGAGTAAAAGTGTCAAGTTTTATGCCGAATAAGCGTCATTTGCTGGAACTTTTGATTTGCTTCTTTAATTTGAAGAAATCTGTATCATTTGCTTGTAGAAGTATATGGTGAGACTGCTTTAAGTGAGAAAAGTTGTCGTGAGTGGTTTCAAAAGTTTTAAAACTTGGAACGTAGAAAAGAACGTAGTGGAAGGTCGAAAGTGTACGAAGACACGGATTGGAAGGATTACTGGAGGAAGATTTGTGCCAAATGCCCGAAGAACTTGCACTTACATTAGAAGCGACACAACAAGCAATTTCACATTTTTTTTTTTTTTAAATCGTTGGGAATGATTCAAAGACAAGAAAACTATGTTCCATAGGAACTGAAGCTGAGAGACGTTGAAAGCCGATTTTGCTCTTGTGAATTGCTGCTTGCCACGGATAAAAGAAAGGTTTTATTGCATCGTATAATCACTGGTGATGAATCTACTGCGATAAGACAAAGAAGAGAAAATTATGGGACCACCTGGCCATGCTTCAAAATCGAAGGCCAAACCGAATATTTGTGGGGAAAAAACTCATGCTGTGTATTCAGTGGGATCAGTTTGGTGTCGTGTATTATGAGTTGCTCAAACCGAGCGAAACCATTACTGAAGCTCTCTACCGAACACAATTAATGAGATGAACACTCAGTGAAAAACTTTTCCAGACACGCCTAAATGCCTAAAATTTTAAGCATATATTCTTAAGCATATATTACACAATTTGTGTGTAGCATTTTCAAATGTGTTGTTTTGTATCTCGGAAAAAAAAAAAAAAAAAAAAAAAAATTGATGGCAATAAAAACCGTATAAATTCTTTAATTTCTAAAATATTTCAAAATGCTACTCTGATATTGTGTAATATATTGCTATGAACATATGTTGAAAATTTTAGGCATTTGTCTTTCATAGATTTTGAGTAAATGTTCCGTGCGTCTCCAAAATTGCGTTTGGAGATACGGGCCGTTAAAGTTGAAAGCGATAATACAAAGTGACGCGCAACACTTTTTTAAAAATATATAAAAAATACTTCTAATTTAGTGAGATTAAAACTTTTTTCACCGTCGGATTCAAAATTATTTATAGTTGTTTTTTGTTGCAATATTAATCTCAAAATTGATTTTTTGACGTTCTTGAACTCCGACTCCTCTTAAAGAGACCAACATTTTAAATTTCCCATCTGGCACAGTCTTGATTAAACCGGTGTTTCGGTTGATTCTCTAAAAAGTTATTTGAGACCAAAAGTGGAGATAGCATTTTTTCAATCTAAGCCCAAAAGCCAATGGGTCCAATATAAGTGGCCAATGTTTACAAGGCAGCTTAAAAATTTTCTCAATCTCTCTTAAAGCCATAATGATGGGGTGTTCGGTCGGAAAAGTGTGCGTATTCTTGTTACCTGTTCAAAGGTGGTCCCTTTCACTACACTGTAATCATCTCTGTCCCGTTTTAAGTGGTCTGTGCCCTAAGGGAAAGAGCCCATGTAATATGCGCGCGTAATTATATTTCGCGCCAAAAAGCCGCTAGATTTATGGTTCGGCGGTGTGGTCGTTATTGGATTTGTCATTGCGAGATTTATGCTGTTCCAAAACATTTTTATGATGTGTGATGACATTTTGTATCATTTTAATTATTGATTTAATTATCGTTTTAAAAATCTGATTTTTTGTGCACTTAAAGTATATAATTAGTAATGATGTTTCACTGGAGGATACAGCGAAGGGCGATTCAGAGTTAAATAGAAAAAAAATAATGTCGGTGAAGAATAATAAGCAAAAGGCTAACCCTGGCATGCAAAAGTAACACAGTTATTTAATGTATACGCACAATAAGTGAATGATCATATGAAAGATATGTATTAAAAATAAAACCAATGCATTAGATGGTTTTCAAAGCTCACGTTTTCAGGAGAACTTTTCTCAAGCTATTGCTGTGAATTTTCCACAGAGGCAATGATGGCACAGTTCTTATTAGATAAAAACTATTATTTATTCGTTCTTCAAAGGCACACAACATTTGATCGAAGAACAGTGCAATCAATATTAAGCTGCAATAACAACAACTTCGAGTAAGGCGATAACTCAAGGCTGGCACTCTCAAGGCGTTCTGATTTCATCGAGTTCCAAAGTCAAACTGTCCCTCGATTTTAGCTGCGGTCTTATTTATAGAGGCTCGTGAGTACCTTCTCGAAATATCCAGCTAACTCGTCAAATAAAAGAAACATCTCGAAATTTCCCGATTGCTTTAGGTGTTGCCACCTTTTTCTAACCCGTATTATCGGCTGTCAATAAATAAAATACAATAGAATTTTAAAGTAATACGTCACTATTTAAAAGTATGTACAGAAAATTTGTAACACTATGGATGTAGTCAATGAAGATTTGACGAATCCGTACTGAAGATCCCAAAAATTGGAGATGATAATACCGAGAGCAAAGCAAGACAGCTAAGCTCTCTTCAAAATATTTCAGACAAATTTGGTTTAATTATTGGTGATCATGGAACATGGAAATAAAAATTTGTTCAATAGTGGCACTTCAAGGAAATTATGAAGTTTGATACATGTTTTGGTAGAACGTTTTTATAAAAAAAAAAACACGTACAAGTTTTAGAATTTTTTTTCTATGCACTTTTTGTTTAAAAAGTTGCTTGTTATAAAAATAAAATAATATTTGTAGTTTAGATATAAACTTGTTCTACTAAATGCATCCAAAAGTTTTGTTTTGAAATCCCATGGTATGGCAGTATAACTTAAAAACAACGAATTTTATCTTAACTACTCAACAGCCCAAAACTAAACAATTTTCCGCCACCTTCGTTATAATACTCTGGCTCTGTATCCACCCTTGTAAGCTTACATAAAAAAAGTTCAGTTTCACTCAAAAGTTAATTAATTAACCTTTAACTCGTTAATTAGTATATTTTTGAACAGTAATCACTTAAGTTTTATTTAGGCGAAGAAAATAAATTACGGTTGAAATTGGTTCGTAGTATCATTCGTAAAGTTTTGATCCTCCATCATGTTTCTAAAATGTAGAATTTTTTTAACAGTGAAAGTAGAAAAAAATCTCAATTATTCTTAAAATTTTTTTCTTTGAAAATCTAGCAAAATTCCTTTTCTTTTCCAATCAATTTGATTCAGGGTGAAAACGTTTGTTAAGTAACGCAGATTTCAATTCTTAAATCATTTTTCAAAAAGATTACATCAAACTTCAGTTTTCGCTGTGTAAGTGAAATTCCATATGCTAATTCTTCGAATAATAAGTTTAAAATATTCAAATTTATTTTCAGAACAAAAAGTACTTCAAATTAAATAAAAAAATTCCACTAGTTTTCTTGCTTGCTACCATTATCTTACAAAAATTCTACATTTAGAGATTATTTAAAAAAAAAAAAACCTAAAATCATATTTGACCTATTTTAATGATATTTCAAGTGTGTATATACACATTAAGGTGTATGTATACCCTACAATTCACGGAAATCGATAAGAATATTCATTTTTTTGTTATTATATCACAATATTCTCTGTTACTTTAGCTATCAAGCAATACTAAACGTTTGAAAATATCCTTAATAGTTATTAAGTTACAATCAATTATAGGTAGGTACTTCTCCTGTTAGATACCACGTTTTTAATACTTAAAACCTGTTTTCTGACGAACATTATTTTGATTATGTCACGCTTTATTCAAACAACGATAATTCAACAACAAAATGTTCAATTATATATTTTTTTATGTCATAGAAATCTACATAATATGCTAGATGTTTTGAAACTCAATTATATAATATTGGTTGAGAAATTGATTTTTTTAGGGATATTTAAATCTTAGAATTCTTTGAAAATATGGATTTTTTTCATATTTTCGCACAAAATAAATTGTAAAACAAAAACTCTTCTATATTAGAAACTTAATTGAGTTTCAAAAACATTAAGAATAATATTTCGAATGGTTTCCAAGTAGAATTGCGTTTCTAAGTAAATTAGAATTTGATATATCATTGCTTGAAAAAGGTACTAATTATCTAATTAAAGCTTAATTAACAAATTAACAATTTTCCGAAATTTGATTTATTTTTATGAAATTATTTTAATCATATACTTTCTAACAAATGTAAAAAAGAATGGGATTTTTCAACTCAGAATTAAAAAAAAAAAAATCTAGGGTATACATACACCTTAAGAGTAAGGCTTGTTTCGAAGGCCATCTGTGAGGAAGGAGGGGATCCATCCGTCATTTGCATATCGAGTGGGGCAGGTAAGATTGCTGCAAACAAAAAAGTATAAGAAAATCAACAAAAATGAAATATAATAAACAAGTACCGAATATTAGAAACAAATATGACAATTTTACCCTTTTAATGTTAATCCTTTTGTTAAAGCCAAATAAAAAGTTTATATCACAAAATAAAAGTAAACACGTTTTTTACTTCTTTCCAACAGATGGCGCTAGCGAACGGTCATCCCCCTCTCACCCTAAGCCTCACCTTCGATTCAACACCTTAAATAATAATAAAAAATACACCCTCAAATTTGTTCTTCGTCAAACTTCGTTATTTAGCAACTATTACAGTTGTTACGATCAATAAAAAAATGTCACGCAATTCAAAGTAATATTTCGAGGGATATTTATGTTTTGGAATTTAAAGCATTAGCAAGAACAGAGATTGGGTGAATTAATAGAACAGAAAACGAGGGGATCCACCTACGGTTACAGTGACGATTCATCGGTCAGCGACGCCAGCCTTAATTGTGTGTACTTTTCCAAATATAATTAATTGATAAGCAGACAGCCTTTATTATCTGCATTAAAAGGAAGTCCTTATAAGTATCGTTCTCTATACTCGCTGTGTTACAATCTTCTAGCACAGTGCATTTAGAAACTACTTTCCACAACCAGCTTGTAATCTGGTGAATAGGTACGACATCAACTGTTTTCATTTAATGTCTATTCATTATAAATGAAATTTAAAATAGCAGATCCAGGAGAAACCACTGCATAGGCATTGACGTAAGATTTTGAGATATAAAATATATTAGACGCTATTTTCGAGTTTTTTAATTTATGTCATTTCATTAAGGACTCTCATTTTAGTACTTACCAAATGTCAAGGTAGTTATAGATAGTAGTTTCTAAATGCACTCGGCTGTCGGACTTCCTTTTAATGTAGTCATTCCCATATACATTGACTTCTATCTTCTAGTTGTTATGATTGGAAAGTAAAGTGAATTTGTTACGCAATTATGGTGGTTTTTTTTTCAAGATATATATATATATATATATATATATATATATATATATATATATATATATATATATATATATATATATTTCAATTATTATTTTTGTTTTACGCCAGCGATAATTCAGGCTAAAGGAAAGGGTTGGCGGCACGCCCTCTAGTCGGGAGAATTCACAACCATTCTGCGTGTTATGATAAGTGTGTGCTGCCGACCAAACGGTATAGTGGTTAGCGTGCTAGCTTCTAGACCAAGAGGTTGCGGGTTCCGAGACCCGTGTTAAGCATGGGTGTTTGTAAATGTATGTTGGCTTGTCTAATGACGAATGTTTCGGGGCATTATAGCCCTCGTGTTGCTGACGGAGCCAGATAATCTGAAAACAACCAACCAACCAAGATCATGTGCTCTTGATTTTTCGGGAAACTTCGCTGGATAGTATAAAAACGTCGCCGATTCGCGAAATTGTGTTAATTGGATTTTGAGCTTGCTTTTTCAGTTTCTCTTCTTTTTCTTTTTGAAGCTCTATTTTTTTTTATATTGTTATTTGGATACTGATTTTAAGTTGATATCCAAGAACAGTGTAACCAATCCACCTGACCCATCTCTCCGTATTTTGTCGCGTTTTCCGTAATTCTCGCCTGTTTAGCAGTCATTGAGCGTAAAAATGGATCACTGAGCCTACAAACCAACCAACCTTATTTCTCACGTTTAAGATTACACAGTAACTTTTATTATGGGTTTAACCGATCATAGTTCAACTTTATAACCATTTTTTTCTTTAGCGACCATTTTTTTAACCATTTTTTCCATGTGAAGTGCCCCATGCGGCTTCGGAACCGGCGGACCCCTTGCTCTAGGGCTTTTCAATGTAGTATTATTTTAAGTAAGGTATACTGAGGCATTGAGCGCCAAAACGGGCCATCCCACAGTTTGCTGTTTTTACTCGGTTTATTCAAAACATTTCCTTCAAGAACGAACCAAATGTGATTTATTTGGTCCGTTCTGGAAGGAATGTTTTGAAACAACTGGATAAAAACGGCAAACATCAAATTGTGAGATGGTCTGATTCTCGCAAATAATGCCAGAACGGACCATCATTTATAAGACGTGTGATACAAAATTTTTAGAATTATAATATCTCCGCTTTTTTACTTTCAATTACCCATTTGTATACCTAGGGTAATAAAAGTATAGGATTCTGTCAAAAAAAAAAAAAAAAAAAAAAAAAAATTATATAAATATATTTTGTTTTGTATTTCTTTACGTTTTGGAACATACTGATTTAAAAAAAGTGATCTAGAAAAAATGTCTGCCTATGTGTACATAGTCAGCACAACTCCCGAACAAATTGACCTACGATGTTCAAATTTCGTGTGCGGGTTGGTGATGGCACAGGGACCTGTCATTAAGATTTTCGTCAAAATTGCTCATAAGGTAGCTGCTTTTGAATAAATCATGTTTTTTAGTAATTGCTAAAAAATGGCTCAAACGATTTTGTTCAAATTCTCTGTGGTAATGACTCTTAAGGTGTTCTAAACATCCCCACCTCAAAAATTCCCGTAAAAATGCTTTAATGGAGTAAAAAGTTGAAAAACGTATGTCTTTAACACAGAGTTCTCTTTCCTTGAGCATACCTCATCAACGATCGTTTTTTCTTCACTCCTCAGTTTCACCTATTAGAAAGGATAATATAAGAATTATTGAAAATTATATCGCCAAAATCGTATTTTTTTTAAAGACCTATACAAGAATTATGGTAAAAAAAATATCGCGAAATGAATGATGAAAATATAAAAACGGTAAATGACACAAATCCACGTCAGTATTATAGTGTAATTGAAAGTTGTGCGATGTTTCACACCTCTAGTTTTTGTTTCATATTGGTCTTATGACACTGATAGGATAAATTATCATTTATGAAAAGCCATTCTAAAATTCATTTAATCAGCCACAAACCCAGCCACTAATTGTTTTAGATAAACGGTGTTTTATTGAACTCGCTCACTCAGAACACGACTACGGGACACTCGCCCTGTGTGACCGTGTTTTTTTTTTTTTTTCAACAATGCATCACGTGCACTGTAACCGCTTCTTTTAGGTGCAGCTTCTCGGAGGCAGTTTATCATCCCTCACCTCCTCCTCCTTTTCACCACCTCCATAATAGCAAGAGAAAAGAAAAAAATAAAAAAAATAAAGAAAACTGAAGAGAAAAATAATCCCGAATCAGTGACACGGAATCTGGAAGGATGAGAGCTGGAGCGGAGGAGAAGTAAATACACAAATACAATAATAATCATAACAATAAAAAAAAAGCAACATTTTCTCTCCTCCTTTTCGGATGATATTTTTTTCCCTTTCTTCTCCTCAGACTCCACCAGTTTTTTCCCCCCCCCTTCTTCTTCTTTCTCCTGGTCTATTTCCTGGAAAGGAAAAGGAGTCGGCCACTTCCCACACAATTACAGACGCAAGACGTGACGAGTGTTCGCGATTGTGGAAATGGAATACTCCACCCCCCCCTTCCCCTCTTGATGACCCCTTAATATTCCCCCCCCCCCTTCTCCTTCTGCCCCCCGACTGTGAGTTATGGCTCTTCACACGTGGAAATGTTCTTTTTTTTTTTTGGTGAAAAGGGTTTGTTGCCTTTTGAACTTTTCTGCAGTGCGTCGCGGAGTTTATTTTGCTGAGTTGAACACAAAAGAAACGTAATTGGTTTTCATAAATATTTTCTTAAAACCCCTTCATATTTACATAGAAAATAAGCCGACCAAACGGTATAGTGGTTAGCGTGCTAGCTTCTAGACCGCGAGGTAGCGAGTCCCGTGTTAGGCATGGGTGTTTTGTAAATGTATGTTGGCTTGTCTAATGACGAATGTTTCGGCGCGCCCTCGTGTTGCTGATGGCGCCAGATAATCTGAAAAACAACCAACCATAGAAAATAAAACGTTTGTTTTGCCTATGGGAACCTAAACAGCGAATTCCTGTTATGACCGTTATTGACTAGCTTCTTCTTTGTTTTGGGTTAGTCAGATATGTGGCACCTCTGCTTTAGGGTAGCATTTTGTACCATGCTCCAAACCCAATGTTTCTTAGCTCCATTTATTCGGGTCGCCCACTTAGGCAATAAAGTCTGACAAACCCTTGATGGTTGGTTGTATTCAGATTATCTGGCGCCGTCAGCAACACGAGGGCTATAATGCGCCGAAACATTCGTCATTAGACAAGCCAACATACATTTACCTAACCTACCATGCCTAACACGGGACTCGCAACCTCGCGGTTTAGAAGCTAGCACGCTAACCACTATCCCAAACCCTTGATGGAACTAAAGTGTTGGTGACTCCTAAAGTTGTAAGTCGAGTGAGGGCAAGAGCATCACATTTATATACAACATGATGTGCAGTTTCCAGCTTAGTAGGTTAAGATTGACCAGCTGAGTAGGAATTCCTAGTAAGGATCGTTCCCTATACTCGCTATGTTACAATCTCCTAGCCCAGTGCATTTAGAAACTACTTTGTAGAAAATCTTGACGTTTGGCGAATAGGCACAAAAATGATCACGTACTAATGAAACGACATAAATTAAAAACTCGAAAATAGCGTCTAATATGTTTTATTTTATATTTGAAATATTTACGTCAATGAGTATGCAGTGGCTCAACCTGCAATCTTTTGTTATTTTAATTTTCATTTATAAAATCAAACGTATTATGCTCTATTTTCGAGTTTTTAACTTATGTCCTCTCATGAAGTAATCTTTTTTTCGTACTTACTCCCCAAATGCCAAGGTGGTTATAGAAAGTAGTTTCTAAATGCACTGGGCTAGATGATTATAACATACCGAATATAGGGAATGAGCCTTACTAGGAAATCCTCTTAATTTATATTCTTAAATTAGTACTTTTGCGGGAAGATAAACTTTGATGTGCACGACTGTATCTTATCTTGTATTTCTGAACGGTATTTTTTTGTGTGTGACTGTACCTCTCTTTAGACAAAGCCAAAATTGATAAATGATATGCCAATTTAGAGGCTAACACCTCCGTTTTGATCGAATAGCTTATTTACAATTTCGAATGGTGTGGTTTGTTTGATAATCGAAGTTAAAGAATCAAAAATAGTGCAGAAATGTGTGGAAGCTGAGGTAGTACGCAGTAGATGAGAGCATTATAGAAAAGAGAAAGAGTCAATTTAAGCACGTTGTGAAAAACCTAATGAACCTTTTATTTCTCAGCAATAGAATACAATTTCGAACTGATGTAGTTATCCATCAAAGCATTCTTTCTGGCTGGTCACGGTTCGACAAGTTTTATGTTATTAACTGTGATATTCTTTAGAATAAAAAGTTATAATAATATGAAACAATTTAATAATCTTCAGAACACATTAACCTGTCACTAATTGTCAAATGAGGAATCATTTGTTTGCCTATGTATAATTGCAAATAGCGTGAAACTTTTTATTAAAGTTCTATTTTCTCAAATTTACTTGTTAACAGCGATAATACAGGTTTGGAAATGTTGGCAACACCCGAGTTAATCAGGAAATCGAGAAATGTATTCAGCACGTGATGATCACCACATCTATTGCTCTGGATTTTTCGGGAAAGTTGGCATTATACAAATGCCCGAGACGTGGAATTTCAGTCAGTTGGATTTTGAGAGTGGCTTTGAAAAGTACTCAGCGCTTGTTTACTTTTGTGATACCTTAATTGTTTATCCTGTTCCTGAAGTTGTGCTCTCACTGGACCTTTTGTTAAAACTTAAAAACACTATTGTTTAAAGAAGTTTTGTTGTTTCTAAACGAAGAATAACTAATCAGTTTTATTTTTAAAGCTGTGTCATCATTTTCTCAAGAAATTTTGCAACAGTATTAGCTATTGCACCTCAGAAACAAAGTGACTATGAAAAGTAGTTACCATGTTAATAGAAAAAAATAAAATATACAACAACAAATAGAAAATATTAACCTCACAGTTAAATTTATTTCAAGAATACTTCAACTTCAAATGAACTTTCATTTAAAATTATAATGATTTTTTTTTTTTTTTACAGTCAAACCCTGTTAAGGCGAAATCGATGGGGCCGCCGAAATTGTTCGCGTTAACCGGAATTTCATGTTAGACAAATACATTAAGGTTAAGTTTTAAGCTGCTTTTATTTCGCTTTAAACGGGATTTCATCTTAAGCGATTTCACGTTAACGGAGTTTGACTGTATCTTGAACACTAAACTGTAGCGAAAACCTTATTTGATAGCTGTCCCTCTTTTTCTGGCTGATCAGGATTATTTTCATGCTGAAACTGGAAATAGGCAACTATTTTTTTACTGCAATCGATCGTCAATTCGGCATCATCTTTTCATGATTATATATTGCCTAAATGGTTATCTTAGAAACGATTTTTTTATTTTTGTTTGTATTTTATAAATATCCAGTGGAATTAAATAAAAGTCCGTCTTTCCAGAGACCCATTTTTCATCACCGTAGAAGAGATAAAAAAAAAAAGTAGGTTATTTATGTTCCCTATTTTCACATTTTGGTTTGGAAAATAAAAACAAATTTAACAAGCAGGGTAAGCAAGATCAACAGAATTTTGAATCTGAAATAAAAAAAAACTATAATTTACCTATTTAAATGAGAAAATGGTACGGTTCCCCGAGAAATGCCTAGAAAATAATAATTTGTTTCCTTTCAAAAAGGGGGAAGGGGGAATCGACAAAGAGATGACGGTCATCTGCGAGCTACTTTCCAGCGTTAATTAACTAAACTGTGGATTGTTGACAAATATTTGGATTTTGATGTTAAACGCCATCTGTTGATGAGAAAACAGACTATTTTTAAATCCTTTATGTTAACTTCGATTTTGTGTGTATGTATGTTTGTGGGTACGTAAGTCGATGGTGGGCAAATCTGTGGAGGCCTAATTAACCCCCTTGCTGTCATCCAATCGGGCTGAAAATTGGCTGATAGATTCGATGTCGATGATATTTTATCACATTTTGGGTCTGCCACTGTTAATAAGAGATCCAATCTCGCAAGAATAACCGACCATTGAAGAAACTCTTTCCAATTGCCAATTTTTTTTTTAATAAATAAATAATAAAATTGTTTTAATCAGAATAAATAAAAGATGTTTGGATGCGAGTGCATAAATTCACTTGCATTTTTAATTAATAAATTTTGAAACGTAGTTTGCCGCAGATTTTGCTGATAGAAATGTTTTGCATACTTAAAATTAGATGCAAACACTAAGCACACGCTGTGTACAGAATTTTCGCTTTGTTTATTAATATAAAAATTGGTAATGCATATAAAGGATTTATATTAAAAACCGTGCTTTTTTTTAAATTTTTTTTTTTATTATTTTAGGAGATAATACAAAAATTAATCTCCAGAAATACAAAACTTTTAGTATAAGTTGTTTATATTCATTGACAAATTTTAGGTGTAATTGCAAATTATTTACGCGATATTGAGCTCAAATTGATTTTTCTAGTATGTGACCACTGCGAAAAAACCTCATTTACTTGCCCTAGATGATCTTATTTTTGCACTTAAAACTTGCGTTTTTATAGACCTGGAGTCTATTTGTTAAATTTCAGCTCGAATGGATGAAGACAACTAGTTTAATTAGACCTCCGAAGTGTAATAAAAGGTTGTATAAAAATGGCTTTTTCTTGATTGATCGAAAATTTGATGAAATGCAATGTCTTCGATAGCGAGTCTATTTGGAAGTTTCAGCTCGATTGGATAACAGAAAGTGAGTTAATCTGCCCTCCTACCCAGATTTGATCACCATTAGCAAATAAACACTCAAAATCGAAGTAAATGTAAAGGATTAAAAAGAAAAAAACGCGTTTTTTTTTTATTTAAAAAACGCATCTTCCTGGTTTCACATGTTTGTTGATTACGGATTTTTCATAAGTCCCGTTAAAGTCATAGATGCGACAACAAGTTTAGATGTACTGATCTTTAATTTTCAACGAGGAAGAGTAGAGACGATATTTATTCTCATTTAAGGGGGGGGGGGGGGAAGAAAAAGAAAAAAACAACCTAGAATGATGTTCGACGAAACAGTACCTAAATTTGCAGTCACCTCTCATTCACTAACTTTCAGAATCCTCACTGAATTTTTTTTTTCTTCCGTGGGGCAACCACAGCGCCCTCTTTGGGTACAAGAAAAAAATCAACGAAAGTCTGTCTGACTTCGGATGAAGATGCTGCCACCAACAAAAAAGAAAAAAAGCATCTTGAGTGAAGGCAAATCACGTAGGGGGTCGTTGATTGATCAGCGTGTGTGTCTCGCTCGCAAATCGAATTAGTCCTCCCATTCGGGGATTGTTCGCCAATTCATACCCCCTTCCCTCATGAAAACCTCTTCTGGGAGATCTCCCTTTTATTGCCCATACCCTTCTGTAGGGCGATCACAAGACGATTAGTGGAAAGGGGGGGGGGGCTGTACCTTACTGCACTCGACTGCTTAACTGCACAATGGATTTCTTATCAGATGAATGGTAGTACAGGATTGCAAGCTCTCGCCACGGAGCTGCAGTCATCACAGATTCAAAAGCAGCAAACACGCAGCCTCTTTACTGTTTGAAAGCAAAATCATTCGAATCTCAGTACCAAAACATCGACCGACGTGAAAATTGGCGACTTTCTTCAACTTTCTAGGAAAATATAAACAAACATGGTCATAATTACTTCAAAGTTAGTATTTTGGAGATTCTAAATAATTAATTTAACTTATTCCAGATTGAGAGACGCCTACAAACTTTGTTAAACTTTGTTTACCAAATGAAATGTAACTACGTTAGAATAGGGACATTTGAATATCCCTCGTTTGTGAACGCTTGGCCTTTTTTCGACTCTTTAAGGTTAATTATTAATCAATATCGGAATACCTTACTTTCCTATGTTTGTCCTAGATGACATTCCTACTAAATTTCAGAGTTGCGACTACACTGTTAAAAAATTTAAATCCACTTTGCACCAAAAATTGGTTCCCATTTGGTTGCAACCAACGTTTGGTGCTTAGTTTCACGATCTAATGGTGCTTAAGGTCCGAGGTAGCACCAATAAGTCGTGAAACTAAGCACCAAATGTTGGTTGCAGCTAAATGGGAACCAATTTTTGGTGCAAGGTGGATCCAAATTTTTAACAGTGTACATTGGAAGTGGGACATTTCAATATCCCTCGTTTGGGAACGTTTGGCCTTTTTTTGAACTCCTTAAGGTTGGTTAATCAAGATTGGAACCCCTTACTTTTTCTATGTTTGTCCTAATCGACATTTCTACTAACTTTCAGAGTTGGAGATATCTGCGAAGGGGGCGAGTTTTTGGTGAATGAATGAATGAGGACTTTGCCTTTTATATTGTATAATATTGTTGCGTGGATGGGTTCGAAAGATTTGAAGCCAAAGCAGATCAAAACTTGCAGAAATTTATTCCAATATAACTCTTCGCAGATTCTCTTACAGCTCCAGAACTTCTCGTTCTAGTAGACTCAATACAGCTCTATACACAACAATAGAGCACAAAACAGCAGTTAAAAACTTGAAAACACAACTGCTAAATCGCCGCAAAAGACAATGCAATGCAGTTCGCTTTCGGAACTACTCGGAATGCTCACTGAGATTCAGTAATTCCAGTCAACTATTGGACTCAGCTAACAACTAATTCAGTGACTCAAAATCAACTAACTTCCCCGCTCTCTTGCAATCTCTCCCGCTCTCTTCAAGCTCTCTTGGTCAGCCTTATATAAGACAAGTGAATCTTCGTGAATCTTCTAGAGGTTGATATTTGGGGAACCTTCCAGATCGTAGTCGAAAGGTCCTATACATGTACATGGGGACAGAAAACGTAGCCAAATGGTCGCCAAATTTGACGACATTTGGCGATTTCTCGTCAAATTTGACGACAAAAATTAGTCGCCGACTTGGCTCTATCTCGCCAATTTGGCAAGATTGCTATTACCATAATGTTAAATGCCCTGTTCCTTGTAACACTCGCTTCCCAGCGTTACCTCTGTAAAACCCGTTATCAAGCATCAAGACCCATATTGCCGGGAAGCCAACTTAACGACGAACTATTGCACTGCCTTATGCGAAATGTACATAAATTTTACTATTTACAAAATTAACACTACGAAATATTTACAAATATACAAAAATTCGTAACAATATTATGAATATTTCAGACTATTGCTGTCCCCTAATTGACACAAGATGCCAAAGTTGCATAACATACGAAATCTTTGAATATATATCCCGACTCTGGACTCAACCCTTTTTTCACCTCACCATTTGAAAAAACAAGAGCAGTTAGGGGTAGGAGGGGCACGAGGGGGGAAGGCATGTTGTTCCTGAATTTATGACTCCCCCCTGGTACATCATCCCTCATATATAATAGCCCTCAATTGAGGGAGCGCCGAGATTTATACGGATCCTGAGAATTATGATTCCGCTGTATCCTTTTTTTTTTCTGTATCTGCTGCTACAATCTTCTCTTCGGGATATAAAATCGTCTTGTTTTATTGAGTGGGGGGAAGCGTTTTTTAAAAAACAACCCCCCCCCTTACACCCCCTGGAGGCACTTCGCACGGAGAGAGAGGGGTAGAGGGAGTTCGAAAAGTTTTTTTTTTCCTAGCTTTTTTTCCGCAGAGTGATATCTGTGTTCACTTTGTTTATGGTTTAGTATTATTACGAATTTTCTTTCCCATGGGAATGATGACACTGAATTGCAAAATCATTTAATTCTCCGCAAAGAATTGTACAACAGCAGCATCAAAAACGCATTCAGGATCACACCAGAGCTTCCAGCCGTCCCGACTCATCAGCAGCGAAAACACACGCTTCCTATTCATTGAGACAATCTTACTTGAGCTCATTGAATACGCTACTACGATGTGTGAACCGGTATTACTGCATCCTGATTGGCTGATTGGAACGATGTGAGGCCGATCCGCCAAAATTCTCCTAATATACGTGATGAGAAAAGTAAAATATTAATTAAAATTTAAACTTAAAAGCGCTTATTTTCTTTTTGTCATCAACATACATTACAGTTTAATACAAAACCACGTACGCAGGTTATCAATATTAGTGTAAAAGTTGTGATTTGTCGTGGACTATATCTTTACGCGGAAGGATATATCCTACAGCGTATACTTCAGGCTCAAGTAATGCTGTCCAGAGGTAGAGAGCAGAACTCTGTAGCGCACGTTCATTTTTAATCAATAAATTTTGAAAAGCAGTTTAACGCATATTTTGCTGATAGACATGGTGTTTGTATCAAATTTTAAATATTTAAAACAAGCACACGCTAAAAACTTCTTCATGTAGTTTCTTCGGGCACGTAGTGGAGATTTTCTACATAGCTAACACATACTATTTTGTGCAAATTACAATTATGTAAAAAAAAAAGTTCGTACCGTGCAGTTTGATTCCCCCCCCCCCCTCTCTTCCCCCTCCAGAAAAATTCTGTTGAAGGACGTATCCCTCTCGCGAGCCGCATAGTAGCTAACGCTGCCCTTAATAAATTTATCGCTAATTTAGTTTTTATTGTGACTTGATTAATGTGGTTACCACATAAAAATTTTGTTATATTAAAAAAAAAAAAAAAATCCAATTAGCAACGGAGTTTAAAACGATTATTTCAATTCCGTTCGAAAGGAACACTAAAATCGTAATAAAAATCTATACAAATCATTCGTGAATCACTTTTCCCCTCGCAAATGATGAATATCCCACGCCCAAACAGGCAATCCACGAAATTTATCCCACTCTCGTTCAGGCCCTTTCCAAATTGCCTCCCGCCATAAGGACATTTGAAAGGTTGCGGTTACGACTCCCATATTTTTGGCCACTTTCCTCCCTTTCATAATCGAATGAGAAACACTCTTCCCAAAATGACACCCATAACGAACCCGAGTTGAATAATTTAAAACAATTTGTCTGCTCGGAATGGCAACAGGGAGAAATGAAGGATGAGCTCTGTAGCGCGGGCCACAAACAAGACATGGACCATTTTGCGGCGGTTAACCGCGACCGCCATAACGCTTCTCGAACGAGACCCTTGAGTATCGAGAGAACATATTTATGGACTTCCCCCCCTTTTTCAAAGGACCCCCCTCTGGAGCAGTTAAAATTCAAGCAGCCCCCCCCCCCCCATTCATTCCAGACTTCCATTTCCATCGGGTTCATTTTAGATAAGAGACTGTTCTTGTTCGAATAACGGCGTCTCTTCGAAGAACACGTCTTCTTGGCGCGCCTTTTAGAGATATGGCATCTTTGGAACTTTTAATAACAATGGGGGGTGTCGTTTCCGAAATTCGAATTTGTAAATCATTCACTAGACAACTTTAAATAATTGTAAAATATATCCATCTGAAGGCATTAGGACTTAGAGAATAAATCGCAACTTTGAGTTATTCATCCAAAATGGCATTTATCCTTAGATTTTTAGAATATACCAATCAGATCTATCAATTAGAATAGTTGTATAGATTTGCACACTTATAGTAAATTACTAATGTTATAAAGTGTGAAGATATTTATTCACTTTAATTCAATAACATGTTAAGAAATAGAATGCGATACAGTTCGCTAACCGCAATTGCAATGCGACTTAATATGCAACTAAAATATAATGAATATTTCGCCGATTTTCTAAATATTTAAAAAAAAAAAAAAAAATCCCATAGACATCAATATGAAACTCAAAAGATTTTTTTTTTTTTCAACTTGAGATACATATCAATTTTTAAAATGTTGGTATCTAATCTATTATTATAACTTCGTTTATATGTACTATTCCAAGATACTTCCATTCAACCCACTTTGGCTTATTGTTTCAGTTAGATAAGATGATCCGAGTTATATGATTTTCCTAAATATGCTGATATAGTCATGAATGACCCGGTTTATATGATCTTGATAACCAGGTTTATATTATTTTCATTATTAGATTTATATTATTTTCATTATCAGGTTTGTACAACCCTCGTGATTAGGTTTATATAATTTTCATTAACATAGGTTCATATGATCTTCAATAATCCTCACATAAACCTGACCAAGAAGACAATATAAACCTTATCAATCATGAAGACCACATAAATCTGATCATGTTTATATGATTTTCATGATTATTGAGGTTGGTTTATATGATCATGGTCAGGTTTATATGATCATGGTATCTTCATGATCTGGTATTTATAATTTTCATAATCAGGTCGATGGCATTTTCATGATCAGATTTGTATAATCTTTATAATCCGGTGTATATGATATTTGAGATTAATTAGTTTATAAGATCTTCATGATCAGGTTTCTATGGTCTTCATGATCTGGTTTATATGAACTTCATGATCATGTTTATAAGATCTTCATGATCTGGTTTTCATAATCAGGTATGTACAATTTTCATGATCAGGTGTATATGATATTCAAGATTTATTAGTTTGATAAGATTTTCTGAAATCATCCAGATTGAAGAAACATTTTGTGTTTTTTTTTCCTTCTCCCCCCCCCCCCCAAATTAAAGGAGAATAATGGTATCTTATTATCTGAAAGTTTTTATAAATTGAAAAATTTCGTGTGTGTGACTATAAAAGTCATACAAGAAAACAAAATTGAAAAATTTTCCCCGCTGATTGCAATTTTAACTTTCAAGAACCAAAACACCATTCAAACATAAAAAGCTTCGTTATTTTAAACTTGCGTTTCGATTAACTTTGTACTCTCGCAGTGTGCGGACATTTACAGGGCGATTCCGTACTCGCGGGTGCAACATTTAGACTCACTCAAGGCTTCTTACTAAGAAAATAAAAACTCTTTTTAAAGAAATGACTAGTCGCAGGATTACATTGTAATCTGTTTTACAAAAATTAATATAAAAAACATTTAATAAAATGTATAAATAGACTCAGGAGAGGTTCAAAGTGCTATCGCGGGTGCAACGAAATCGGCCCACCATTAAAGGTCATGATGCTAGAATGAAAAAAGTCTGTTACTTATGGAATATTTATTAAATTATTTTTACATTCTTTAAAAGAATACAAAACAAACTAATTATTAACTTAAATAAAATTATTAAAAGAAATAAATATTATAAATTATTCACTTTTTATCCAGTCGCGGGTGCAACGTAAAATTATCGCGGGTGCAACACGTCTCACTGTAGTGAATATAAACATTTCCATGTAACTTTAAATTAAAGATATGAGATCATAGATGCTGTATCATTAATTAGCACTTTTCTATGTAACTTAAATAAATTATTTTTTTGGAATAGTCGGCGATTTATCAGTCTTAAGGTTCATCTTCAGAATCGCTGTAAACATCAGAAGCGCGTAACTTTTTCGTAACTTTTTTTGTAACTTTTCCACGTTTTTTTTTAGTAGCATTTGTCCAAACTAATTTGCTTTTCAAATTAGACTTCGACGTTCGTGCAACACAAATGCTCTTACCCTCCTCAAATTGAAAAAAATGTTTTGATTGAATGGCTGGTATATTTTTTAGTCCTTTCCACCTATCATCTAACATGGTTTTTCCTTTTTCAATTTGTTTTTGGGATACAAATATAAAAGAAATTTTTGGAGAAAGGCGACGAGCCAGATCATAAAATTCTTCAGCGTTGTTAACAATAATAGTTTTAGCCTATATTTTTGAGAAGCAGTCTCCTTTTGCTGTTGTTCTGCCATTTCATTTGATCTATTTACACAAAAAAAGTAAAAAATTAACAATAAACTCTTATTAAATAGGAATCAGTAATTATAAATAAGAAAATAAGATATGAAGTTATCAAAAACTTAATAAATTAAAAATATATAACAAATAACAATGTAACCGTAAGAGTCATAACTGTTACACCCGCGATTCTAATATTTTGAACGCGGGTGCAACTCATTTTAGTCAACGTTAGTTTTAATTAAAATGACAACGTACCTTCTATTGTGACTGAATCAAGTTTTCCTTTTATTTCTTCTTACTTCTACAGAGTTTCAAAAAATTACCAATTTATTTCTTTAAGAAAACCAAACTTTTATTTCTTTTATATCGCGGCTGCAACTGACCAACAGTGGTTTCTTATTTAATTAATATTGTTAGAAAAATAATAATAAATATTTAGTTTTTTTATATAAGGCAATAAACAAATGTTATAACTTCAATATTTATCAGTGAAATATAACCTCAAACCACCGGTAGTAGCGATTTCGTGGAAAAATTATCAAGTGTCGATGAATGGTTTGCATCAAGTCTTCAGGCGCCACCATTTCTGAGCCCGCCAAAAAATTCGAATAATAACTTAAGTTATTAAAAGTTTTTTTATTACTAAATTTATATCTTTTTCTTTGTATTGGTATAATAAAAAGAAACAAATACTGTGATTTAAAAATTTATGTCAAAAATCGTCTCCCGTGGATTCGCCCAGGAGTTAAGTGAAGTAATCTGCGAGGAAAGGTTAGCCAAGAGGAAAAATCTTTTATTTAGACATGGGGAAAAATATACTTTTTGCAGGAAGAACTGAAACCATACTACCTTGACTACCATAAATACCTTGATATTCATTGACATTTTAAATATGTACAATTGCAACTAACTTAAACAATTTTGCTCTTATATCGATTTTCCGTAATGTTTGACCCCCCCCCCCCACGATTCTGTTCATCGGCTAATTTTGTTTTTTGCCCTCAAAACTTGATAAAAGACTTTGTAATTGACAACAAATCTATCTGCTACATCACACGTGCAAAAATCGCACAAAATTTCAAAATAATCCTCTTTATAGTCAGACCTGCGAGAATTGACCATTATCTAGAAGAAAATTTAAGAACCACTTTTTTTAAAATCCTATACATTAACTTCGATTTTGTATGTTTGTGTGTGGATGACGATCGTGGACAAATTTGCTGAAGCCAAATTAATCCCCTTGTAGTCATCCAATCGGGCTGAAACTTGGCAGATAGATTTGATGTCGATGACAATGCATTTTATAAAATTTGGTAAGTGGTAACTAAAAGGTCGCTTTTACGGAATACTAATAATCCAACTTGTCGTCATCCAATCGCGATGAAATAGTATTCAACCGATCATTGAAGAAACTTTTTCCTGAACTGTTTTAATCAAAATAAATAAAAGATTTGAATCTTGAATGCATAAATTCAGGTTCTTTTTAATAAATAAATTTTTAACCGTACTTTGCTCTACATTTTGCTGATAGGGAATAGGGATGTTTTTAATATTCAAAATGAGATGCAAACACCAAGCACACGCTGACAACAGAATCGACGCTATGTTAATGAAAAGAATCGATTTGATTGATGGTAACTCTCAAATCTATTATAGAGCTATTATAACACTCAATTTTCACATTCAATTCAAGAGCGATGTAGTTTTTCAACAGATTTTTCATTAAAAACAATGTTTTTGAAAAATATACATATTTTTTTTATCATTTCAATATATATGTATCAGAAATAATTTTCATTCGCATAATGTTAAAAGAAAAATTGAAAATAAGTACTTCGTGTATGTGTTACTGGCAAAGTGTGAAATGCCGTTATTGTACAAAATGTCTAGGCATTGTATAGAATGTCTGTTGCCATTTGGCAAAGTACGAAATATGAGAATTATTATATACTTTCCTTAGGCAGTGTATAGAATATAGAATGCCAAATGCTATTTAGGCCAAAGTATGAAAACATTACTTTTATCTTTAGCGTTTGTGATATTGAGCTTGAAACTCTATACCAATAAAAATCAGAACTATATTTTGGTGACCATTTGGCCTCCAAAATAGTGTATGAAATATGAGTTATATGACGATATATCGTCGTTCGGCACTAAAAGGGTTGAACACTTTACCTTTTAGACTTTTACAAGTACAAACTAATTTAAAAAAAAAAAAAAGTGATCTTGGGGGTGAGATGCCACAAATGACAGCCTGAAATAGGTAGGGGTATTTTTTTTTAAGTTCATTTGGCTGTAAGGCCAACGAAATAGGTCGTAATTTTTCCTTTTAGAGCGCGAAGCGCGGGCACACCTTAATTTTTAGAGAGTTCTACAGTACCAAGTAATTAAAAAAAAAAGTAATTGTTGGTGTGAGATTCTAAACCTAAAAGGAAGGAGTACAACCTATTTTGTTGGCCTTACGATCAATTAGACCTAAAAAAAAGTACCCCTGCCAATTTCGGGACAGAAGCTTATGACATCTCACCCCTAAAATCACTTTTTTTTTAATTACTTGATATTGTAAAACTCACTAAAAAGACGTTGGCGTTAAAAATCACGTGCCACGTCATATTCGAAATGGACCGGAGATGTATTTCATACTTTGCCTGTTTCTCATTTGGCATTTCGTACAATGCCTAGGCATTCTTTAGAATGACAGATTTCACTCTTTACCGGTAACGTATATATTAAATTAAGATATTTTTTACATTTATCATTTTTCTACGGGCACTTTCGGCATCTTGCAACTCTCTAGTTAAGAAATAGTTTTACATGCAAATGAACAATTAAAACCCCAATACTAAACGTTTTAAAACCTTTATATTAATGTCGATTTTGTGTGTGTGTGTGGCTGATATCTCGATGGCGGGCAAATTTATGGAATCCTAATCAACTAACTAATCCAATCGATCTGAAACTTGGCAGATAGATTCGATGTCGATAACAATGCATTCTATCAAATTTTGGAGTTGTCACTCTCAATAAAAGGTCACTTTTATACGCGCTTCTATAATCGCTTCGTAATACTATTAAATTTTATTTAACCGATCATTGTTAAAACTCTTTCCTGTTGCCAATTATTTTTTTAATCAAAATAAATAAAAGATATGTGTTTTTATTGCCTTACGTCAGACTTATTAGCTTTAGTAGATCGTTGATTCATTGTAGATGACAATGTATTCAATCAAGATGTTGGTGAAAAAGGAAGGTAGTAAATAGTTCGGTTGGTTGTTTTCAGATTATCTGGCGCCTTCATCAACACGAGGGGTATAATGCGCCTAAACATTCGTCATTAGAGAAGCCAACATACATTTACAAACACCCATGCCTTACACGGGACTCGGAACCCGCAACCTCGCGGTCTAGAAGCTAGCACGCTAACCACTATACCGTTTGGTCGGCGTAAGTATTTCGGAATGGATCTTTTGTTATTAGTGGTCAAACAGTATGAAAACTCAATATGAGTTTAAGAAGCTGCAATTGCACATAAAAATTGGCAATGCATGTAAAGGATTTACATTATAAAAAATTTATTTTTATAGCTTATATTATTTTATATGAATTTTAACACATTTCTTCACTTCATTTTTAATTTTCAAAAGCAGGGAGGGAGGGGGGGGGGGATGACCTTATCTGCCGGGCATCCATGTGTAGGTGGTATACGACAATTCGGTATGCTTGTCGATGACTCAACTTTAAAGAATAGGGATATGATACATAAAAAAAAAACTTTTCCAAGAAAGGTGGCAACAGAGGGGGTGTTATGGAAAGCAGGAGCGAGGGGAGGAGGAGGGTTCAGTGGTCGGTGAAATCTGTTCGGTTTACGCCACACGATACAGAACCCAGATGTAAACAATGGACCCAATTTACATCTACTTTGAGGGAGGAAAAGAAGTTTAACACTTTTTTCGAAACAAATATTTCCATTTTTTCCTTTTTATACGTTTCGATGCGATTCATTTTCCCCGTTTATTTTTTAGTATTTATGTAAGTGGGGTGGCAATGCGACAAAGGGTGATATTTTTTATTTTTTTAGTGTAGCTTGTAGAGCTAGAATAGAATTCTTTTGGGGTATTGCTGAATATTTTGTTTGCGGATTTGTACCTACCAGCTATAAAATGCTTTCGAGAACATATTGTGTTGGAATAGGACATGGATAGGTTGGAGATATTAGATGCATTTACTGATTCAGATTTAATTATGTGTATAACATTACATGAGTTATTATAAATTTTCTAGTATCAAACATATTGTTGCGTGGATGGGTTCGAAAGATTTGAAGCCAAAGCAGATCAAAACTTGCAGAAATTTATTCCGATATAACTCTTCACAGATTCCTTTACAACTCCAGAACTTCTCGTTCTAGTAGACTCAATACAGCTCTATACACAACAATAGAGCACAAAACAGCAGTTAAACTTGACACACAATTGCTAAATCGCCGCAAAAGACAATGCAATACAGTTCGCTTTAAGAAATAGTTCTACTCGGAATGTTCACTGAGACTCAGTAATTCCAGTCAACTAACTCACTAACTCGGGCTTATATAGGGGAGGCTGCGAACCTTCTTGAAACTTCTAGAGGTAGACATTTGGAGAACTTTCCAGACCGTAGTCGAAAAGTCCTATACATGTACATGGGGACCGAAAATGTCATCAAGTTTGGCGACATTTAGCGATTTCTCGCCAAATTTGGCGATAAAAATTAGTTGCCAAAACCGTCGCCAATTTGGCGAGATTGCCATTACCATAATGTTAAATGTCCTGCTCTTTGTAAAACTCGCTTCCCAACGTAAAACTCGTTATCAAGCATTAATAGACACACTGCAGGGAAGCCAACTTAAGACGAACTATTGCACTGCCTTATGCAAAATGTACATAAATTTTCCTATTTACAAAATTAACACTACGAAATATTTACAAATAT
The DNA here is from genome assembly GCA_963978545.1 of Linyphia triangularis. Taxonomy (NCBI): domain Eukaryota; kingdom Metazoa; phylum Arthropoda; class Arachnida; order Araneae; family Linyphiidae; genus Linyphia; species Linyphia triangularis. The sequence goes on from OZ021732.1 coordinate 4,127,158, forward strand.
ACAAAAACTCGTAACAATATTTTTGCTTAAGAGGAGTAAAGATCATTCCCTATATTCGCTATGTTACAATCTTCTAGCCCAGTGCATTTGGAAACTACTTTCTATAAAGCCTCCTTGACATTTGGTAAGTAGGTACGAAAAAGATCTCTTCATCAAATGACATGAATTGTTTTCACTTAATGTCTTATCTATAATGAATGAAAATTAAAATAGCAAAAGACAAAACCAGGTGGAGCCACTGCATATGCATTGACGTAAGGATTTCAAACATGAAATAAAATATAATAGACGCTATTTTCGTATTTTTAATTCGTCATTTCATTAGGTGATGTATCTACTCCCCAAATGTCAAGGTGGTTGTAGAAAGTAGTTTCGAAATGAACTGGACTAGAAGATTGTAACATAGCGAGTATAGGAAATAATCCTTACTAGGACTTCCTTAATTATGTGTATGACACATTGCTTCCTGGTGTTTCAAAATTAAATATAAAGTGGAGAAAAGTGATAATATTCACAGTATAATGTGAGTTTCAAACTATTTTTTACGAACTGAACATTAACGTATAACTATTAATTAACATTTCAGTCATAAATCCAGGAATGCTAAATTTTCTACGGATTTAATGTATTTTTTACCGATTTTCCATATTTTTGACTGTTTTTTCATAGTTTTTACCAATTTTCCATAATATGTACTCATTTTACATAGTTTTGCTGCTTTTCCATCATTTTTACGGATATTTCCTAGTTATTACTGATTTTTCCCAGTTATTACTGATTTTCCATAGTTTTTACTGATTTTCCTTAGTTTTTACTAATTTTTCGTACTTTTTGCCGATTAGCCTTGGCTTTTCGTAGTTTTTACGGATTTTCCGTAAGCTTTAAGAATTTTTAAGGTTTTACGGACATTCTTTGAAATCCACGGAAAATACTTGCGCCAAATATATTTTTCAATCACAATCCAAATACTCTCGAAATTCATCAACGCTTTCGCTATTGCCGAGATTTGAGTTGTTTTCGACAAGTGTTGTGCTGATGTCGCTATTGTATCTCGTATTCATTCATAGTAATGTGAGAGTATTTGGCCATCGGTAAACCCTGGAAAGAAGTAAAATAAGTGGCATATCAATCCTGTCAAATCATTTTTGGAAAAGCAAGATTTAAGCAAAAAAAAACTTTTGCCGCATTCCACCCTCTTCCGAATAGTCATATACAGTTTCCTATGAATGCCTATTTTATCAGTTATTATTAAATTATTAATAGTTATGGAATTCTCTAGCAAATAGGTGATATTGTATACTTTCAGAATCGTGCGTGATTGTGTTTGAATGCAAAAAAAAAAAAAAAAAAAAAAAAAAAAATTTGCATTTATTCAGTAGTTGTTACAAAAAATTCTTCGAAAGAAGCCGCTTGTTTGAAGGTATCTTAAATAGATTAATAGCATATTGTACAATCTTAACGAATGTATTCCCGTCGATTTCAATAGGAATCCATGAGCCTTCGTAATACACAATACATATCACAAAAAAGAACAATAATACTTATTAAATAACATATTTTAGATTGTGAATTAATAGAACAGGGCTTGGGCTGACCATCAAGAAAACCACTTTCTCCGCACCCCTCTCTTTTCGGCGCCTTTCTCAACCGTGAATTAGCCCCCCTCCACCTCCATATTCAAACCAAAAGCAGGACATAAACACCTCAGCTCAACCACCCACTCGAAAACGACCGCACGGAATCGAACAATGGCCCATTGAAAAGAGCGAACTTCCCGCCAAAAAGACCGTATAATTCGAAATGTTATTCCACACCCACGACAGCAGTTGGGAACTATCCGCCGGAAAAAGGGGAGTGTGTGTGTGTGTGGGGGGGGGATTGTAACAATCCGGAAAACGGTCCGGATACTTGCGGACCATATGCCGATTTTTATGTGCTTTTCCCTTCTTCTCTCTTGCCCTGCCCTGCTTCAGTGTTAACACCGATTCAAGCGTAAATCTCCAAAAGGGATCCGGAACCCTCTGAAACAGTTTGTTTTTACATATTTAGAAGTATTTCCATGCAAAAGAAGTAAACTTTTGAAAAATGTGCAATAAAAAGACAAAAAGCGACCAGTCCAAACTTTCAGTTGGTTGGTTGTTTTGAGATTATCTGGCGGCGTCAGCAACACGAGGGCTACAATGCACCGAAACATTCGTCATTAGACAAGCCAACATACATTTACAAACACCCATGCCTTACACGGGACTCGGAACCCGCAACCTCGCGGTCTAGAGGCTAGCACGCTAACCACTATACCGTTTGGTCGGCCTGGTCTTCTGGATAACGTTAGCGACTTGAAGCCGAAGATGCTTACCAATCACCTTAGAGATATCTATTTACAACCTTCCCCCGAAACTAGTTAGCCTTTATTAGTAACCAACGGCAACGTATTACGCAGCATTATATGGGGGATAGTATGCGGCAATTCAATTGACTGCATCTGAATGCAGAGAAGAACACGCTGAGAAACAGAAGTCGCAGTTACATATCAGTGGATGTAAATAAACGAATTTCTACCTTTCTCTTTCCCCATCGAATACTGTGCATTGGCTGCCCTTAGTTACTAACAGTCACCAACAGATGTGGTGTGGGTCATAAAATTACTATTGTGATAGTTATGCTTTCTCCGGGCTTCAAATTCATAGCCAAGCATACACTATCTCCCTACAGTTAAGGATTAGTGCATCCATATGATGGAGTTGGTTAATTTTTACCTGAATTCAGGCAATCAATACTATGAAAGAATACTATTATCCAAAACTTTTGCCCTTTCTTCTTTGAACAATACACTAAAGAACCAAATTGCAAGTAAAGCGTCAATCTGCCTGTTTTTGTTGGCGTATGTCATCCACACGATTGGTTGCATTTGAGAATATTCAGAATATCATTCAGAAGGCCTGAACTGCTAAGAGTGATCGGTGCGAAAATAGGAGAATGCCTTCGGGGAGATCTTTCAAGACAATACTGCGCCTCTTTTCCGTTTAGGGAAAAAAAACAACCTCGGTAAGCTCCCGCCATGCATCCTGACTACCGAAGTGAAACTAACTATCACAATATCCGCCGTATCTACTTATTTTGAAAAGAAGAACTGCAGAAGCTTGATTCCGATAACCGTTCGCGTGTAAGGACGATCATCCTCTCTCGGTCGTAAGTCCATCCATGTTATCACCATCGATAAATAACTGGATATACTGCTCCGATGGCAAAGCAAGGGGAACAAATTACAGGTCGGTGATATATCGATACGACGATATTTTTATCGATATTTCTAAAAAAAATATCGATATTAAAAATATCGATAAAAGTCACCGATTTATCGATATTTTCAAACATTTTTAATTTTTTGATGATCGTTTTGTAGTTCCATGTGTTTTTTCGATTTTATTTATTCCCTTTTCAAAAACTTCAAAACTCAAGTTCGAACTCTGCTGAGAGACAGTTAAAACGTCCCCAATATTCAATATTTTCCATACTCTTAAAAGCTATTGAAAATTATCGAAATTTTTCTTAAAATCACTGCGCCAATTAAGAGAAAATATAACTTTCTTTTTTTGTAATAGATCCATTTCAGTAGAAAAAGTAGTCACCTTACAAAAAAGCAATCATGAAAAGTAGAAATTCGCCCCGAAAAACTTTGTTTCTGGCAAAATTAAAAATCAAATGAAAAAAAAAATTCATGTATCGATATATAGATATTTTTTCGATATTTTTTTTCTATGCAACGATATAGTATCGATACGTATTTTGATCGATATTTCCGACCTCTAGAAAAAATGCGCCGTTGGGTTGATGATGATGGTAGGACAATTAACCAATCACAGTTCACTTCTATAGTTGGGTGCGAATTTGAGAAACCTTTTAAAGTGTTAGAATAGATGTTTTATTTTTGCACATTATTACTAATTAAGGTCTACTAATGACAGTTCTGCTGTGTACAATCCAAGATTTTTGATTTTAATCCTCTGTAATCCGTATTTTTCGTCCAACCAACTATCAGGCAACGGTTTCGTTTTCCCCTGCTAACACATTGATTGCCACTGAATTTTTCACGATTCCGGTCCACGATTGCCAAGAGAAGCCAGCGCTTTGCGCGGAAGAATGTTTTAAAAACTATCACAAATCATAAAAATTTATTTCTTTGCATAAACTTTTTCTTTTTGAATATACTTTGTATAATTGTATTTTCCGTTAATTTAAAGCCAAATCTGATTTTTAATGCTTTTTTTCCTGAGGCCATCTATTCATATTTACACTTTTATGATACGAGTTTCCTCGTATAGCTGTACAAATATTGCAAGTAATGAAGGTACGAGATAACTCCTATAAGTAGGCGTCCTGGACAAGTAAACAACATACGAGATAACTCCTATAAGTAGGCGTCCTGGACAAGCAAACAACCTACGAGATAACTCCTATAAGTAGGCGTCCTGGACAAGCAAACAACCTACGAGATAACTCCTATAAGTAGGTGTCCTGGACAAGCAAACAACATACGAGATAACTCCTATAAGTAGGCGTCCTGGACAAGTAAACAACATACGAGATAACTCCTATAAGTAGGCGTCCTGGACAAGCAAACAACCTACGAGATAACTCCTATAAGTAGGCGTCCTGGACAAGCAAACAACCTACGAGATAACTCCTATAAGTAGGCGTCCTGGACAAGCAAACAACCTACGAGATAACTCCTATAAGTAGGCGTCCTGGACAAGCAAACAACCTACGAGATAACTCCTATAAGTAGGCGTCCTGGACAAGCAAACAACCTACGAGATAACTCCTATAAGTAGGCGTCCTGGACAAGCAAACAACCTACGAGATAACTCCTATAAGTAGGCGTCCTGGACAAGCAAACAACCTACGAGATAACTCCTATAAGTAGGCGTCCTGGACAAGCAAACAACATACGAGATAACTCCTATAAGTAGGCGTCCTGGACAAGTAAACAACCTACGAGATAACTCCTATAAGTAGGCGTCCTGGACAAGCAAACAACCTACGAGATAACTCCTATAAGTAGGCGTCCTGGACAAGCAAACAACCTACGAGATAACTCCTATAAGTAGGGCCGACCAAACGGTATAGTGGTTAGCGTGCTGGCTTCTAGACCGCGAGGTTGCGGGTTCGTTTGTAAATGTATGTTGGCTTGTCTAATGACGAATGTTTCGGCGCATTATAGCCCTCGTGTTGCTGACGGCGCCAGATAATCTGAATACAACCAACCTATAAGTAGGCGTCCTGGACAAGCAAACAACCTACGAGATAACTCCTATAAGTAGGCGTCCTGGACAAGCAAACAACCTACGAGATAACTCCTATAAGTAGGCGTCCTGGACAAGCAAACAACCTACGAGATAACTCCTATAAGTAGGCGTCCTGGACAAGCAAACAACCTACGAGATAACTCCTATAAGTAGGCGTCCTGGACAAGCAAACAACCTACGAGATAACTCCTATAAGTAGGCGTCCTGGACAAGTAAACAACATACGAGATAACTCCTATAAGTAGGCGTCCTGGACAAGTAAACAACATACGAGATAACTCCTATAAGTAGGCGTCCTGGACAAGCAAACAACCTACGAGATAACTCCTATAAGTAGGCGTCCTGGACAAGTAAACAACATACGAGATAACTCCTATAAGTAGGCGTCCTGGACAAGCAAACAACCTACGAGATAACTCCTATAAGTAGGCGTCCTGGACAAGCAAACAACCTACGAGATAACTCCTATAAGTAGGCGTCCTGGACAAGTAAACAACATACGAGATAACTCCTATAAGTAGGCGTCCTGGACAAGCAAACAACCTACGAGATAACTCCTATAAGTAGGCGTCCTGGACAAGCAAACAACCTACGAGATAACTCCTATAAGTAGGCGTCCTGGACAAGCAAACAACCTATGAGATAACTCCTATAAGTAGGCGTCCTGGACAAGCAAACAACCTACGAGATAACTCCTATAAGTAGGCGTCCTGGACAAGTAAACAACATACGAGATAACTCCTATAAGTAGGCGTCCTGGACAAGCAAACAACCTACGAGATAACTCCTATAAGTAGGCGTCCTGGACAAGCAAACAACCTACGAGATAACTCCTATAAGTAGGCGTCCTGGACAAGCAAACAACCTACGAGATAACTCCTATAAGTAGGGCCGACCAAACGGTATAGTGGTTAGCGTGCTGGCTTCTAGACCGCGAGGTTGCGGGTTCGAGTCCCGTGTTAGGCATGGGTGTTTGTAAATGTATGTTGGCTTGTCTAATGACGAATGTTTCGGCGCATTATAGCCCTCGTGTTGCTGACGGCGCCAGATAATCTGAATACAACCAACCTATAAGTAGGCGTCCTGGACAAGCAAACAACCTACGAGATAACTCCTATAAGTAGGCGTCCTGGACAAGCAAACAACCTACGAGATAACTCCTATAAGTAGGCGTCCTGGACAAGCAAACAACCTACGAGATAACTCCTATAAGTAGGCGTCCTGGACAAGCAAACAACCTACGAGATAACTCCTATAAGTAGGCGTCCTGGACAAGCAAACAACCTACGAGATAACTCCTATAAGTAGGCGTCCTGGACAAGCAAACAACATACGAGATAACTCCTATAAGTAGGCGTCCTGGACAAGCAAACAACCTACGAGATAACTCCTATAAGTAGGCGTCCTGGACAAGCAAACAACCTACGAGATAACTCCTATAAGTAGGCGTCCTGGACAAGTAAACAACATACGAGATAACTCCTATAAGTAGGCGTCCTGGACAAGCAAACAACCTACGAGATAACTCCTATAAGTAGGCGTCCTGGACAAGCAAACAACCTACGAGATAACTCCTATAAGTAGGCGTCCTGGACAAGTAAACAACATACGAGATAACTCCTATAAGTAGGCGTCCTGGACAAGCAAACAACCTACGAGATAACTCCTATAAGTAGGCGTCCTGGACAAGCAAACAACCTACGAGATAACTCCTATAAGTAGGCGTCCTGGACAAGTAAACAACATACGAGATAACTCCTATAAGTAGGCGTCCTGGACAAGCAAACAACCTACGAGATAACTCCTATAAGTAGGCGTCCTGGACAAGCAAACAACCTACGAGATAACTCCTATAAGTAGGCGTCCTGGACAAGTAAACAACATACGAGATAACTCCTATAAGTAGGCGTCCTGGACAAGCAAACAACCTACGAGATAACTCCTATAAGTAGGCGTCCTGGACAAGCAAACAACCTACGAGATAACTCCTATAAGTAGGCGTCCTGGACAAGCAAACAACCTACGAGATAACTCCTATAAGTAGGCGTCCTGGACAAGCAAACAACCTACGAGATAACTCCTATAAGTAGGCGTCCTGGACAAGCAAACAACCTACGAGATAACTCCTATAAGTAGGCGTCCTGGACAAGTAAACAACATACGAGATAACTCCTATAAGTAGGCGTCCTGGACAAGCAAACAACCTACGAGATAACTCCTATAAGTAGGCGTCCTGGACAAGCAAACAACCTACGAGATAACTCCTATAAGTAGGCGTCCTGGACAAGTAAACAACCTACGAGATAACTCCTATAAGTAGGCGTCCTGGACAAGTAAACAACCTACGAGATAACTCCTATAAGTAGGCGTCCTGGACAAGTAAACAACATACGAGATAACTCCTATAAGTAGGCGTCCTGGACAAGCAAACAACCTACGAGATAACTCCTATAAGTAGGCGTCCTGGACAAGTAAACAACCTACGAGATAACTCCTATAAGTAGGCGTCCTGGACAAGTAAACAACATACGAGATAACTCCTATAAGTAGGCGTCCTGGACAAGCAAACAACCTACGAGATAACTCCTATAAGTAGGCGTCCTGGACAAGTAAACAACCTACGAGATAACTCCTATAAGTAGGCGTCCTGGACAAGCAAACAACCTACGAGATAACTCCTATAAGTAGGCGTCCTGGACAAGTAAACAACATACGAGATAACTCCTATAAGTAGGCGTCCTGGACAAGTAAACAACCTACGAGATATCTCGTAGTTAACGTGTTAAGCCGTCTATCCAGTTATTTATCTATATCGATGTTTACCACACGATTCCATAATGCTGTTGTTTTTTGGTGGTGCAGTGAGTGACGAACCTCCGACAAGGGTGTCAATACCTCCCCCCCCCCCCCCAACCTCCAATTTATAGGCGGCATTTCCCCGCTCTTCCATAAATGGCCTTACACAAAAAAATACACTCCTTCGCCCATTATGCGCAAGTGTCTCCTCATAAATCTACAATAACATTTATTTTTCATCCCACCACCTCATTCGGCAAGCAAGTCACGTGGTTATACCCCCTCCCCCTCCCCATTCTATTATTCGAATGGAAAGTACCTTCTGGAACACATTCCAAAGGAATAAAGTGGACGGGAACAAATTTCATCGGCTTTGATTCGAGAGAGAACTTCTACTTCTTCTCTTTCTGTCGTTGCCAACACTTAAAAAGAAAAAGGAAAAAAAATCCGAGAGGCATTATCACTCTAAAAATGCCTGGGAATGTTTCGCCACTTTGGAACGCTGCTGTTCTTGGGAAGAATTTTGTGGAGTTGTCGAGTTTTTTTGGGGGTAGTTTCTTTGATTTTCGGAAGTGCGTTTAAGAGTGAATGGGATTTCTTCCTGTTGGGATAGAAACTGGAAGAGATGTCCCTGCAAAAACTTATCTGATGCACACAGAAACAACGGACCATTGTCTATTATGCCCATGTCCCGTGCGTCAGTTGGTAATAAATTTATATTAGACCTAGTGGTGCAATTATTAGTTCTTACAAAGGTACTTAAATATAATGTCCAATTTTCGTAAAACAGCCACTTATTTTTTCAGTTTACTTATATGATCAAAGTAACTTGAAATTTGTATACACTTGAAATTTGTATACAGTACACACATTTGTTTATGAGCAAATATTTTCTAATTGGGAAATCAAGGAAGGCATTTTTCCCATTTTCTGAATGAACAGTTTCACTTAACCCTCTATTTACTAAAGGATAAGTCCCGTCAGTTTTTTCATTGACTTAATTTAAACGCCTCGAGCCCCATTTGGGACTTCCGTTCTTCAATTGTGGAATTATACTTATTTCTTTTTTGGAAGCTTGTTACATACAAGTATACATAATATAAGACGCTATAAGGCCAAGATGGATGCCTATAAGAATGTGTTGGCGTATAAAGAGGCTTGTGCTGCCCTCCAACAATTGAAGAACGAACTTCAAAGAGATGTGGATTTCAAAGTCTCAATAGGTCTCAAAGCCGTATCGAGAGAAGATTGACGGGAGCTATGTCCGACCTGTGAATTAAAAGCTCTATCCTTATAATGTATTTGGCATTTTTCCTGAATACAATAAATTCTGTTCCAATCATATTTGCTAGAAATTAAAGTTTGTGCTAAAAGTGTACAGATATTACTTCTCCTAACTATCTTTCCTTTTCAATAGAAGTACTGACTTCTGTTGTTAAGGAATCATGCAGGTTTTTTTTTTTTTTTTTTATTTTATTTTTTTTTTTTTTTTTTTTTTTTTATATTAAATTCAATTTTGTGTGTATGGTTTGTCGATGGCGGGCAAATCTGGGGATGTCTAACTAACCCCCTTGTTGTCATGCAATCGGGCTGAAATTTGGCAGATGGATTCGATGTCGATGATAATGCATTCTATCAACTTTTGGGGGCTGTCGCTAAAAGGACGCTTTTACGGAATACTGACAAACCAACTTGCCGTCATGCTATCGTGCTAAAACAGCATTTAACAGATCGTTGAGGAAACTCTTTCTTGTTGAACAAATAGTTCTAATAAATCATTAATATTTTTTTTTAATGAAAATAAATAAAAGATATTTGAATGTGAGTGCATAAATTCAAATTAATTTTCAATCAATAAATTTTGAAAAGTAGTTTAAAACATATTTTGGCGACAGAGATGTTTTTAATATTTAAAATTAGATGCAAACACACCAAGCACACGCTGACAACAGATACGACTCTTTGTTAATGAATATAAAAAATGTCGATGCATATAAAGGATTTATATTAAAAATTTAGTTTTTATAGCTTATATTGTTCATTTTAACTTCTAAGTGGAAGATAATATCTACAGATAAAGACGAATTCGAAAAAAACGAGCATTCATTGGGATTGCATTCGAAAAGTTTTTTCAACCCTAAGCGATTCGAAAGACTTTATCATGACATGCAACGTAATCTTGAAGATGATTTCTAATTTCAAAACACAACTGAGAAGAAATTCAAAAAGATGAATGGACAGTAGGATAAACTGGACTTGTACTTAAGATAAATACATATTGTTTTGGACAAATAACATAAATGCATTCTATTATGTATAAATTATAATTATTTTTTTTAAAAAATCAACTCCCCAAAATTTGATTTATTTTTGTGTGTGCAGCCACCCTTAGTGTGAAGAAAGCTTTTTAATATTGTATAAATAAGTTTGAGTGCATCTGTCACGATTATAGCCCTCGTGTTGCTGACGGCGCCAGATAATCTGAAAACAACCAACCAACCAAGCCTCTGTCACGAAAATAGGTCCTTTTCCACAATTATTATTATTATTATTATTATTATTATATTATATATATATAATTTTTTTTTTTTTTTTTTTTTTTTTTTTTTTTTTTGTGATCCATTCCTTCCAGATACGAAACTTATACAATTTTGCGATATATTTTGACTAAAATCTCTCATTGTTAAAGTTGGCAAATTTTGAGAGTTTTTTTTCTTTTATAAGAAAATTTCGCCGAGTTGACAAAAGGTTGGAACAAACTTGGCTAGAAATCTTGTCAGTTGTCACGCTGAATATCCTAATTGAAACCCGAAAATTCTATTTGAAACTAAGATGCGAGCTTTTCATTACACACCGCAATCTTCGCAATATCATATCAATTACGAATTAAAAAAAAAAAAAAATCAAAAATCCGTATTATGACGCTAGTATGTCGTGTGAATATTCACAACGTAGGCAATGTACGTCCCATTAGGGTGGTTCAAAAAACTTTTTTTTCAGCTACAGACCAAGACATCCCCTAATTTTTTTACATTTACCCATAGTATTATTCTCCTAAAATTTTAGCTTCCTACTCCTATAAGAAGACAGCGCTCAATGACCATTCCTTTTTGTAATTTCGCATAATTTTCGAGTTTTATGCTGATAAGAACGCATGGCTACATTTTTACAAAAAAAAAATTTTTTATGGGTTTTAAATACATGTAATATAGTTTGGCAACAGTTATCTACTGTATCTGGCAACATCCATATTATCAAAAACAACGTATGATCGTGAAGCATTTCGTTTGATTGTTCCAGTAGTCGCAGCTTTGGGGCATGTTCCTCGAGCGTTTCCTCTTTAAAGAGTGGTCAAAAAACCTAGAAAAGAATACGCTGATTTAAGCAATGGGTAAATTCAAATCTGACTGTCCTGTAGCCCTTCATTGGAACGGCAAACTTCTGCTAAAATCTTTTGGATTAAGAAAGATTGACCGTTTGTCTCTATATGTTTCGAGAGATGGTATTGAAAAACTTCTTAGTGTCTCAAAATTGAGTGGTGGAAGAACAGCGAAATATATTTCCAAAAACTGTTTTTATGCTAGACAATGGCAAGTTGAGAATTAAATTTGGACAAAGTTTTGATACTACAAGTATGACTATTGCTTGTGTATAAGAGGCATGCATTAATTTGGAGAAAAAATCGGACGTGAACTATTGTGGCTAGCCTGTTGACACCATGTCATGTAATTAATATTGGCAAAGTTATTTTAGTTGTGCTATGGACCTTCATGTTTCACAGAGGTTTCTCTCTTCAACAGATTTAAAGCCGTTTGAAAAAGAATTGCACAAACAAACTTTCAGGATTTATAACTGAAAAAAGACGTTAAAAAGTTTAAAGTTTCAACTGTAGCCTTTCTTTCATCTGTGTATAAATATATAATACTTAGAGATGATTATAAAGAAGTAATCGAGTTGACAGTAATCGTTTTGGGCAATATACCAGAGAAAATCAATTGCAGAACAGTTTCATCAATTCATCACGCACAGTGGATAGCTAAACTCCTGTACATTTTTAAATCCTTCTATTCAGAGACCAGCAAGAGGGTTTCCGTATAACTAATAGAGAGAAGAAATGCAGCTCCAGCTATTTGTACAGTTCAATGCTTTTTTGTACAGTAAAGACATGGATAGAAGCCCCACTTGCTTCTGGTGGTGACCTGAACTTGTGGAAAAACGTTAAAAAGTATAAGATAATGGATTTTAAAATTGGAATCGCCGCTGGAAAAGCTTATGTGGTATCTTTCAAATGAATTGGTTGGTTAAGCCATATTTTCACTTAGAATTACAGCAAAGGAAAAATTAAAAAGTATTTCAGATATGAATAACACAAAAGATTCCAGAAATATAAAAGGGTGCGAGCTATTAAAAATGTTGAAAGATAACGCCAGTCTTGGATAATTTGTAAGAAAAAGAACTCTTGATATTTACTTTTTACTTACAAAAAGAACTCTTGATATGGTAATTTTTCAATGTTTCGTTATCGAACATGTCTCTACAATGACAGTGGGTTACGATAATCTGAATGGCACCATTTACACGATTTATGTTGTTTACAATTTCCATACCCAACCCATATTTTTTAGATGTTATTAACTATTCATTCGATTGATTTCAATGAGATGTTGTTCTTGGTAGGAGATTGAGTGTCGTTTGAAAATGTTCATTAAGTACAGCTATACATTTAGAAACTTTGAATAGAGCTGAAAGTTAGAAACTATTTATACTCGCTAGTCCACTATTTATTGAGTGATAATTTTATGATTTGAAATTATATTTTGGTATTTAGATAATTTCCGATCGACCATTTTCGACTTACAAAAAATGTAGCCAAGTGTAACTGTAATGCTTGGTTCAATGATGAAATAAACACCACTACTGATCTACATAACACCACACTAATTATTCATTTCGTATTTAGGTGTATTAATAGCTTATTTTGAATGCTTTTCAGGATTTTATACCTCCTAATTTATAGGGGCAATTTTATCAGAATTTAAAAAGATAATGGAGTAGCACGGGGGATTAGCGAGCGTTTGTGAGCAGGGGTAGAGCCCTCTACAGTTTAATTATTTCATAAACTTTTACTAACTTATTTAAAAAAAATTAATTATGGTATAAATAAAAACTTTCTTTAAGAAAATTGCTTTCAATTATACTTTTTACCAAAATCCACTACAAATACCCAAAAACGCACAAAATACGAAATTTTACTGTTCATTGAGCGCCATCTTTTAATTGGAGTAGGATTCTGAAATTTTGCTAGAACATTTGTATGGGTAGATGCAAAAAAATGAGGGGGTGTCTTGGTCTCTAGGTAAAAAAAAATTTTACCCATATATTTTTGAACCACCTTAACGTCCCATCTAAATCAGAATCGTCGAAAATGCAAACATCTCAACAATACCCCCCTCCCCCTCCTTCCACATCAGATACGTGTTTTTTCGAGGCTACTGCTCGTAATCGACTATCTTTGTTTTTAAGGGGAGTGGGATGAGGAGAAGGGGGGGGGGGGGGTGAGTTGATTTTTATGACCGGTCGTTCGCGTCCACGGAAATGGCTCTTCGCACGTCCCCAACGTGACCAGGACGCTTGAGGACTCCCCCCCCCCACCCCCCCGGAGCACGTGTGCCCCCCCCCCTTCCCCCTTCTGCCGATCGCGCGTGTTCTCCGTAAGAGTGACCTATTTTCCCGCTCTTTTGCCTTGAAATGTATCTATCCCAGAGGTAGGGGAACCCCTCCATTTTTTTTTTATGTTATATTTTTATTTATCTATGATTTACATTCGCCATATTTTGTGCTCTTTTATTATATTATTTTGTGTTTACAGGTATGCTACAGGGTGTCCCATAAAAGAATTGGTACATTTCAGAAATGAGAATAACAATAATAATAATAAATAAATAAATAAATAAAAGAAATGGAACATGATAGAAAATCAATTCATTTTATCAATTTGACAAAAATAGTTGCGAAGTTCGTCAACAGGTGGCGCTGTTGATTAAAGATCTTTATGAAAAACGGTCTGGACATGTAACACAAAATTCCAAACTGTGTTACAACTGTGCCATGTTGCTGGAAATGGTAGTTGTTCTGAAAACGTCCTGTCCTGTTGCAATTTGCGTTGCATGTGCAGAAAGATTTTTCAGTCAACAGCGCCATCCGTTATTGAAATTTGCAACTATTTTTTTAAAACTGATAGGATAAAATTATCTAGTGTCCCAACTAGAATGCAGAAAATGCTACATTTCTATTGTGTTTCATTTTTTTGTTTATTTTTCAAATTTGCAGTCCTATTTGAGGCATCGTTTACAACATACTATTTAGGGAAAGAGCGGACATATTTTTTTCTCATAAAATATTCCTTCAAGTCGTTAACTAAGTAAGCATAAGTAGAAGTTAGAAATTAGAATTATTCTCATTTGAAGAATTTGAAGGTTTCGAAATCTGTTTCATATCAGAACTAGAAAGTCTATTACATGTATTTTCCCCAATATCTTGCATTTGAGCATTTTTACTTAATTCTGCTGCTTTTTTTCCCCCCGTTTCGATCTCTTTTCAATCATTTTGCTTGCTTTTAAATGAACATTTCCAATTATTATTCTTTGATCCGTAAAAACTTCCGGTCTTTCAGTTACAGATTATTGATTTTTGTAATTACAAAATCCTTTCATTTACATAATGAAGTATCAAACAGATTTTCCTCAGCGAATTTTTTAGAAGACGCACACATTTTTGGAAAAAATTTAATACACCTTCTCTTTTCTTACCTTCTCTTTTCACCTTTTAATACACTTTCTCTTCTCTTATTTTATGTTTTATTTGTCGATCCGATACAATAGGAAGTGAACTTTTTTCCCATAAGCATCTAACATCTTTATTAAATGGAAACACACATAAGCAAACATGAAAAAAATATGACATTCACGTCACACAAACTAAATAGAACGCTCTAGAAAGACAACCAACTCGAACAAAGAACGCAGTTGATAGTAGTGACGCAGTAAAACCATTAGCCAGAGTCAGAAGAGCATCAGCGTTAGAAATGCACATTTGAAGGCCATCCCGCGATGTCCAAGGTCATTCAAATATTGATTGATTATTTATTTCTTCTAAAGTTTAATTTCAACCATTCGTAGTTTCAAATGAGAGACATTTTTTTGTGTAAAATAGACTTTGTAAGAGACAACTTTTCCACATACAGGCGTTATATATTTCTTACTTTTTATTTTTTCACTTCACCCTAATGTTTAGGTACCTCATCGAACACCATTCTGATTTTTTTTAAATAGAACTTTAAGAATAGTCAGTAGAACATGAAACCACTGGTCTGCCAGGGCAAAAATGGCCGAAACTATTCAAAAATCGACTTCGAACGAGTTAAACTAACTTCGATCGCCAAATGTTCGACTTTTTTTTTTTTTTTTTTTTGGTCTGGTAACCCACTCTTTAATTTTCCATTAAGAAGGCTGCAGACGATTTGTCTTTCCTGGCACCAAAATCTTCCATCTTTTAAAAGCATGTCAAGTTGGCGATAAGTATTACGTCATCAGTGGCGTGATATTTATTGTCTACTTGGCTCCTTTTTAAAAAGGGAAAAAAATTTCACTAGAGAATAAATATTGTCTACACCCTTATTTCTAAAGAACTGTGTGTTACCACATCAAAAAGAATGCTCATTATTTGGCAAGCTATGACACATTTGGCAATCGGATCTAGTTCAAGTCATTCAAATTTGATTTTTGAATAGTTTTCGGCCCTTTTTAATTCTGCCGACCAGTAGATTTGATGTGATCTACTAATAGTTCTCCATATTCCATACAAAAATGCATCATAATGTTCGATGAGGAACCTAAATTTGCAGTCGTTTTCGTACTGTTAGTAAAAGTTGCTACTTGGTCACTGAAAAAAATTCCGAATAAGTAGGCAGCACGTAAAAGAACGCTAGAAGGTTTTTCACTGAAAACTGACAAACTGGCCCTTTAAGCAGACGATATTGTTACACAAATTTTCTGTACATAGTGTAAATAGTGACGTATTATTTTAAAATTCTATAGTAATTTATTTTATTCATTAACAGCGATAATACAGGTTAGAAAAAGGTGGCAACACCTAAAGCAATAGGGGAAATTTCGAGATGTTTCTTTTTTTCGACGAATTGGCTGGAAATTTCGAGAAGGTTCTCACGCGCCTCTATAAATTAGATCGCAGCTAAAATCGACTGAGAGTTTGACTTTGGAACTCGAGGAAAGCTGAGCGGAAATTTTTGTTACTGAAGCTTGTGCTACAGCTTGATAGTGATTGCGCTGTTCTTCGATTAAATTGCGTGTGCCTTTGAAGAGTGAATAAATAATTGTTTTTATCCAATAAAAACTGTGCCATCATTGCCTCTGTGGAAAATTCGCAGCAATATAATGTGCATACGGTGGACAATGAACCCAATCCTCTCGCTACGCCACTGGTGTTGACCATCTCTGAGCAACAACGTTTCTTTCTCCCACCGCCTGACACAAAGGAAGAAAGGTACCCGTATTTGCATTTTAATAACCCCCCCTTAACAATCATCTCCCCTCCATTTCGTTTCTTCCCAGTTCTTTTGAGGTCGAAAGAGATTGTGTTGCGACGGAATGCTCGGATTGCGACGAAATTCCGTTATTTGCGGTCCAGGAATGCGTTCTGTACCTGAAGTTCAATTTGCATATTAGGATGTTGGGGATTTTACGGATTGTTGGGTTTTCTGTAGCACTTTGGGTTGAACCGGGAAACTTATTTTGCCCGCGTGCTACATCAAGGTTCAGGTAGCGTGCAACTTTTGGTCGCAAAATCTCGGGCGCAACCTGAAAATATCTGCTGGTGGGGTTTACAATCAAGCACTAAATTTGTCCCTTTGTATTTGACGTCTATGTAGATCCCATATTTGTCCTATATCATTAATATTTTTTAATTAAATTGTGATCTACGTATGTTAAAGTATTTAAATGGTTTTGTCCAAAGGTGAAATATTTTTAGGTAGGCGGATAAATAACGTAATTGGTCTTTTATGGCGCTCAATAAAGATATAGGTATGATGGGTACCTGCGCCTCTGTAGCAGTTTAGTTCGGACCATATTGTATGTTTTTAAAAATATTTAGCATTAATTCTTACTGCAGAAATAGCGTGGGATTTTTTTTCTTAAATCAATATTCTATTACGAGAATACAAAATAGAAAAATCCCAGCAACGTGAAATTGAAAACTTAATCTATAACGAGGTTGTTTATTTACCACAAAAAAATAAAATAAATAAGATAATTTTCTTATTATATAGAACTTTATTCTGTATTTCTTATACTAAACAAGAAACACGCATTCCGTATTAAAAATGATTTTTTTTTTTTAAATTCTTTTCTTTGTTATTATCAATCGTTTTATATTAGCTTCGGTTTTGTTATTTTGTCGGTATTTGTGACGGGAACATTTTTCTGAAGGCTAATTAACCCACTTGGCGTCATCCATTCGAGATGAAACTTAGTAAATAGACTCATTTTATTGTATTAACACAATGAATATAGTTTTGGGGTTCAAATAAACTGTTAGTAAAATTCGTAGAATGGGTGTTTTCTTTGTAGTTTTTTTATGTTTTTTGAAACTGTGAATCCTCGATTTAAGCTAAATGCGTTGAAGTTGCAAACATTTAAATTGGCAAATTAACGAAAGGAATTAATAGCAAAATTTTTGTTTTTATAGGCAAGTTTTTTTTTTTTACATAGTACTTAGAAAAACCATTAGGAAATAAAAAATTAATGAATTATTTTGAGAGGGACAGAAATAGAATTTGACAAAAGGAAACTACTTTGCAATATTTTTACTTTCAACTACCCATATGTATATATAAGGTAATGAAAGTATAGCATTCAGTCGAGAAAAAAAATCGTCCACGTTTTGCAACATTCTGATTTCAAAAAAGTGATCTAGAAAAAATGTCTGTTTGTATGTGCGTCTGTGGTCAGCATAACTCCCGAACAAATTAATCTACAATATTCAAATTTCGTGTGAGGGTTGGTGGAGACCTTGGAACCTACCGTTAAAACTTTAGTCAAAATCGCGCATGCGCATAAGGTAGCTGCCGTTGAAACAATCATGTTTTTCAATGATTACTAAAAAAACGACTCTAACGATTTTGATCAAAATCGCTGTGGTAAGACCTCTTAAACTGTTCTAAACATCCCCACCTCCAGAATTCACGTAAAAATGCTTTAATGGTGTAAAAAGTTGAAAAACGAATGCCCTTAACATAGAGTTCTCTTTCTTTGAGGATAGCTCATCAACGATCGTTTTTTCTCCTCTCCCCAGTTTCACTTATAAGAAAGGATAATGTAAGAGTCATAGAAGAATATATGTAATGTATTCATATTGGAATCGTCAATGTAGCTATTAGATTGCTGTAGTAAATTTTCCAGTTAGCGAGAACCACTCAGAACATAGTAGAACGTCACTCAAACTCGTATAAGCTACGTAATCCCTTTTGACTCCGCCTCTTGGAATATCAAATCTTGACACTAGTGGTTGCATCACCCACTTCGCCCAGAGCCTCTCTGACAGTAAACTTTTATATTTGTTTAATCTCGGCTGCTTTTTTATATCCTAAGAGTGTCAACACTATTTTACCGTTACATATATATCGCCAAAATCACCATTTTGATGGAGGGTGGTTTTTTTCCTTCTTTTTTTTAAAATCCCATATAAGAATTACTCTAAAAAATATCGCCAAATTGGCCATTTTTTCTAAATGAATGGTGAAAGCATAAAAGCTCGGTAAATGACACAAATCCACGTCAGTATAAAAGTGCAAATGAAAGTTGTGCGACGTTCCGCATCCCTAGTTTTGCTATTAAATTGGGATTTTTTCGCCATTAAGGATCCAAAAAAAAAAAAAGGATAAATTTATTTTCGTGTGACAATATCGTGTGTTTTTCCTACGGGCAAAAAAAAAAAAAAAAAAAAAATATATATATATATATATATATATATATATATATATATATATATATATATATATATATATTATTCGTATTTTTTTTTCGTTTTAGTCGAAGTAGAAGGTTAGTTATGAAAAGTAAGACTTCCACATGCAGAAAAATCTAAAATGTTCTTCAGCTACAAGTAATGAAATCTCTGAAGAGAGAAATTAGTTCCCCAATGACAGATGGCCCTTGTGGCCGCCCCTTTAATTAAGTCATCTGCCAAAGTAAAGACGTCAGCACCGGTGGGACTCGCCCGATTAAGATAAAGATGATGAATGGAACGAGCTTTATTAAAATGATTGCTAGAACAAACTTCCATAGCTGGTGAAGGAAATGTGTTGACAAATTTGCTTTCGATTGCTGCATTTAGTTGGTCGAAGTCATCTGGTAAACAAAAATTGAAATGACATCAGCTTATTACAAATGTTTTCTTCTACAGTTTTACCTTTTTTAAGAAATAAGTTTGCTATTTAATTAAAAAATCTGGAATTGTTAAGAACCCAATGGAGAAAAAAAAAAGGTTTTCTTCTCCCGAATTTCACCCCATATATATTGTTACATAAATTTTCTGTGTATAGTTGTCATAGACTTATTATTATCAATAGACTGCGCGTTCCCACTTCAATCATACAACGAGAATGAAACCAAAATGAATTACATGAGTAGGGACTTTTTGGGAGCAGGGTTGCAGATTTGGCGGGTTTCTCCTCACTCAGGCGATAAAGAATAATAAGATTATTAGATAAAGGATTAATTTTTGGTACGTAGCCAAATTAAAAACCACGTGACTGATAGACGAATTTTGTGATTCATTTTGGTCTCATTCTCGTTGTGTGATTGAAGTGGGAACGCGCAGTCTATCGATAGTAATAAGTATATGATAGTTGTAAATAGTGACGTATTTGTTTAAAGTTTTATTTTATCTTATTTTATTTGTTAGCAGCGATAATACAGGTTAGAAAAAAAGGTGGCAACATCTAAAGAAATCGGGAAATCTCGAGATGTTTCTATCAATGGATAATTCCCGCATTTTTTAAAAACGAGTGAAATTAGTTTATATTTATGAAGAATTTCTTTCAGATTCCAAATGTTTAAACAAAAGTTCTCTAAAAAAAAATTAGTTATTTAAATATCAAGCAAAGAAAAGGCCTCAAAACCGAGCCCGAACAAATCCGATCAAAACACTGAGTAAAATCTATGACGTCAAGGGTTCCTACAGTTATCGCGAGGTTTTTGCCAAATAGTTGACGTTAGTAGACCATTCCGTACAGTTTGGGGTGATTTGTGAGAAACTTGCAAATCTGGTTTCCGCTGCTACATTTCAAGCCAATATGTTTGAGAAGCCGTGACGTCGCATTCAATGCCAGCGGAATGAATCGTTTTCTCACCAACGTCTAACGACGTAATTTTGATCACCAATTTAAAAAAAAAGAAAAAGCGCACTGAGCAGAAATTTTTGTGTTGATGGCCTTTTCGAAACATTTAGAAATGAATGAATGAATGAATGAAACGCGGGAATTGTCCATTGACCGGATATTTCGAGAAAGTTGCCACGCTCTCCTATAAATGTAAAACCGCATAACGGAAGAAATGAGTTTTTTAACTTCGGGTGTCGATTTGAAAGAAGCCGAGCGCTTGTTTACTTTTTGGTGCGTCTGATATATCGCTGTGTTTGAAGTTATTTTTATTGAACCTTGTGTTGAAACTGGATAGTGATTTCCCCTTTATTCGAATAAATTTTGTAAGCCTTTGAAGAGAGAATACATAATAGTTTTTATCTGCTAAAAACTGCGCCTTCATTGCATCTGCGAAAATTTCACACCAATATTATCCTGTTTCAGAGATAAAGCTAACTAGACAATTCTACAAACTTTCTTTTAAACCGAAATTGGCATTTAAAATGTATACGTAATGTTCCCATGATTTTGGAAATTTAGGCAACGTCGACTCAGGAAACACATTTATTCTTTACTTAAGAGAGAAGAGGTTTTGAAACATGCCTTAACTGTTCAGGAAGTGACTATCGAATGCACGTAGAATCGTCCTCAAAAGAGCATTGCATTGAACCGTATGAATTGTGCTGAGTTTAGCGGACACCATGGGTGTGAAATAATAAAACCGGCTGACACGATTATCACCAATACTGAACATTAATTATGAAGTTCATTGTTAGAAAAGTGCTGGCTTAAACAAATCTCACATGAATGGGTTGTCAAAAGTGTGGAAAGTTATTGAATGAATTGGTGAAAACGCGCTTTGAAAGGATGCTGTGAATTAATGTCGATAACGAAATAAGATTATTATTACAATACAAAAAAATAAATAGATGAGTAGTTGAAAAACTAATTTAACGTCTACAGTAAGATATAAATTCTACAAGCAATATAGAAATGGAAAAATGTATTCTCTTCTAATTCTGTACTTATCATATTTTTCATTAACAAGTACAAATAACTTCAGATTCTATTTTTAAAGCATTGTTTTTTATAAATATGACAGCAATTTATTGAATTTTAATCTTTAACTCTATTTTTTTTTTCTTTCTAGGTAAGCACTTGTTTCTTGATGATATTTCTGTGGATGAAAATAACATAAAAGTAGGCATTTTTTTCATTAAAATTCGTGCAATTCCCGAAATTGTCCATTACATAATCCACATTAAAACATCATTTACAGGTTGGCAGACTTTATAAGTGAAAAATATTTGTAATAAATATTAATTTTCAATTAAGAAGGTTCTAGAACGAATCGTCTTTCCTGACGCTAAGATCTAGCAGTTTTTAAAAGTGAGCTAAGTTGGCGATAAATAATACGTCACTGATGACGTATTCACTTCAAATCTTTTAAAATTGCTTTTTACGAAGTACAAAAACAACTCTAATTATCAATTCCTCTTTAATGCATTCATTGTTTTTGTATGATAGGCATTCATCAAGTTGGAATCGATACATTAGTGAAAGAGGGTTGCAACTCAAATATGTGCGCACAAAATGTCTAAATAAGATGCGCAATCTGAAAGTAATTTTACATACATAGAAAGTTGAAATGGAAATGAACTAAGGAAAAAGCCTTTTCGGTAATCAGGCCATGGGAAGATGTCTTTCAACTTTTAAAACCAGAAGCGAGAAAAATGAGCAAATTGTCCCTATCCCCTTTGGCTACCGAATCTCCGCCACTGTTTTTTCAGGTGTCCCGACACTTAATTCCTGCCAGTCGACCGCTCCTATCCGATTTATGTGCCGTTTTAAAAAAAAATAAAAAGGAGAGTGTTACCAGATAAGAGATCTAAAATAAATAAATCTCGCCCAATTCCAAGTGATCCATCACCTCCAATCGATATTTATGACTCTCTTTATTATGACTCGAGGAGGTCTTCTCTTAATTGCCCCTTTTCACTTCGCTTCCCTCCCTCTTCTACTATCGTCTGTCCCCATAGATCACTCTCCTCGACGAAAACTTCCATTTCTCGCTTGGCAACACCTCTTCGTCGGCACCATCCATCATTTCGTGTTTTCACGCTCGTTTTTTTTTTATTTATCGTCCGCTACCTCCTTCGATATCGTTTGGCACTTGGCATGTGTGTCGTGTCATCCTCCCTCTGCCCTTTGTGTCTCATTTTGTTGGGGGGGGGGGGTATCCCTTGCGGAAAAAGGGAGGAGGTGTGATTTGTTTTTGGACATCAGATAAAACAAAATCGTTTGCAATCTGACATCTGTATCAGCTACCTTTTTACAATTTTAATGTTGGTTGACATCTACTAACTTGTTCGGCGCAGTATAGCCCATGTGATGCCATTGCGCCAGAAATCGAACCAACCGACCAGCTACTTGTGTAAAGTGAACTCCAAAACCCCGAGACTGTTTTATTCTAGTTTAAAAGCTATTTAATAATAACTATGTTATTATCTGTGGGATATTTTTTTGTGTATTTGCATACTGGTCAAATGAATAAAAAAAAAAAAAAAAAAAAAAAAATGGTATTTAAAAAAAAAAAAAATCATATAACATGTCAGAAAGAAAAATTTTACGTGTGAATATCAATTAACTTTAACGAAACGACACATTTATTTGTAATATTTTGTTTTAAATAAAAGAAGTTATTGTATAAAATGTTTTACGGGATAGTTGAATTACTCTGGAATTATCACTAAAATAATTTGAAATAAAATACATGTGCGCTCAACAACATCTACACTTATATCTATCTCTCCGTCTCTGCAGAGAGAAAGACGGCCAATCAGTACAGTAGCGTCCTCTATCGGCGACCGCTGGATTACCTTTCATTCCAAATCCCTGTTTATTTACTGTTACCACTTCCTGAAATATATCGCCTCGTTTGGCGATATTTGGTTTTGTGGTTAGACATATCAGTCGATGTCAATGCAGGATTTAGTTATAGTGTACTGGGAGCAATCCCCCCCCCCCCCTCAACCCCCCTCAAAATATTTGAAATAAATAAATAAATAAATAAATAAAAAATTTCTTTCAAATCGATTACTTCAATTGACTCAAAAACTCCATTTCTGAGTTTCGCATTATTAATTTAAGAAGATTTGCGATTGCGAAATTGGGATTTATTATAGGTAAACATTTTAATAGTTCATTACAAAGTAATTAATGCAGTGCCGTTCAGAAATGGAACCGTAACTTTGATACGACAAAACTGCGTGACACACAGAAACGTGAGACAAGTGGTATTTTGAGATAGACAGATAGGGAAGTTTAAATACGCCGGTTTGTAATTGATGGTAGTAAATTTGACGATCTCTGCAAATGGTTAGCCGATGAGGTCCAATTTTATTTAGATGGATGTCAGTGGTAGAAGTGGGAGTGAAAAAAGTGGGGGGATGCCCAAAAATTCGTGACAAGTGACCCCCCCCCCCCCCCGAGTTAAATTTTATAATTTCTTATCTTATAACAATACTATTAGCTTAAGGAAATAATTTATACTTCTTAACACTAACGTTGAACAAGGATTCAGAATGTAATGTTATTTTAATGTATGTCCTGCAACTTAGTTTTTTTATTTGGAAGTAAAAGATAAAGTGAAGTAATTTAAATGTGCTTTTAAATGTGCATACTTTAAAAAAAAATAAAATTTAATATTGAACTCTAAAAAGTGTCCCCCCTCCCCCCCCCCCCCCTAAATAGCTTGTATTTATACGAAACAATATAATTGTGTTGTATAAATTAACAATATAATTATATTGTATAATTATATCAATACGCTTGTATCAATACGAATATAAACTTAATTTAAAAGAAAGTTCCTCTAAAGTAAAAGTTGACAAAGAAAGAGTTTTTTTTTTTTTTTTCTTTTACATTTGAAAACTTTAAATCACTTTTTCTCAGTGTCACTACATTTAAAGGTTAATGTTATTTTTCTTTAGTATTGGAGTAGTTTGAATGTGTTTAGAAGTAGGGGGAAGCATGGGTATTTTCTTGAAAAGTGGGGGGGGGGGGGACGCGTCACCCCGCGTCTACCCACACTTCTAGCACTGATGGATGTGTCAATAAACTAAACTGTTGAATATGGGATACTGAAAATCATATGTGTTTCTCGTTAAAACATTGCATTCTGAAAAAGTGCCCGGCACAATCCAAGGATGCAGTACTCTTTTCACGAAGGACAGGAGAAACTCACTCCACTATATTCAAATTAAGGGCACCTCTATAGAAGTCCATGTTAAATTCTACACTTTTCTCTAGAACCAACTGTTCTATATACATGACATTTTTATTTAAATATTTAACAGTATTTTAACATGAGGCTTTAATTTTTTATTTTTTTTCCAAAAATTCAAATAAATATGAATTTTTTAAAAAGAGTCCAAAAAATTCACAAATTTTCATTTAAAATACCTCTATATATATATATATATATATATATATATATATATATATATATATATATATATATATATATATATATATATATATATATATATATATATATATATATATTCTCCTTATCCTTTCTGTTGAAATTCTTAAAAGTACCTTAAATGTTTACCTTAATAAAATCAAAATTTTATCTTGAGAAATTTTGGAGAAAAATGCATTTTTGAGTTAACTTGATTTAAAGTTACGTCAGTTGACGGGACTGCGTTTACTTCAAACAATTAACACAAATACTTCTAAATAAGGTATTGTAACAAATAAGGGATCATTTTGAAGAGAAGAATTTAAATTTTAATAAACAATAATAAACTCAAAATTGATATTTTGAAAAATTTTAAGATGTTGGACCCCCCCTTAAGCCACAAGTCATAGCCACATTTCAACGTAAATAATTTTGCAAACCAGAGCGTATTTAACATTCTCTACTTGTCTCTCCGCCTCTGGTCTCTCACTGTTTCGCAGTCTCGACATCTCACAAAGTAGGGGCACATCATTTCGGGGGAAAGGGGGGGGGGGGGGGGGGCTGAGACACACTTACTAATTTCGGAAATACATACATTGAGTTTTTAATTAATATACATTCATCTAAACTTGTTATTAATAAATAAGGAACTAATTAACCCTTGGTTAGTTGCACTGTTGACAAATGTCCCCCGTAATCAATTTTTCAATAGATCGCAGCCCATGATCGAAGCCTTCTTACAGTTTTTTTTCAAGTTATATAAAAAACTAGGGGGCACCGCCCCCTGCTCGCTGACGCTCGCCAACCCCCTGGATTGCTATGCAATCCCCTTGGCTCGCTTTGCTCGCCTTAAAGAGAAGCATTTAAAATATGCCCTAGCAAAAAGCTATTTCATCTGCATAATGCCATGAAACTGAACCTTTTATTATTTATGAAGAGTCAGAATACTTGCCACGTCATTATTCTGTTGCTGTCGAGACGCTTTAAGCAGGGACAGTGTGGCAACGTAGTAGAAAGTTCTTGGAAAACAACAAAAATAAACTGTTTTGTAGATATATTTAAAAAAGATCGGTTATTTCATTGAACAATTAAAATTTTCGGGCTGGTTTTGTATGAAGCGCCAAAATAATTAAAGTTGCTTATCGAAATTTCTTAACGAAGCAATCATATGTTCACTTAATCTTTTTTGCGATACTTAGAAAATAAAATAAAACAGTGAAAGGTCAATTATCCAGCATTTAATCAACCGGAATTTTTTGAAAATCAAATTTGGCGAGAAAATTAGCCATATTTCGCCAATAGTTTTTTTTTAAAATTTTCATATGAGATTTTGAAGTTGAGTGGGTTGTTTTATTCGTTATTTTGATAGTTTTTAATTCGTAATAGCTGAATTTGCACTGATTAAAGATGAGTATAGGTTCAGATTTACTGCACAACGCCTCTTAGCGATTTTTTTTAAAATTGGCGATTTAGCGCTGAATGCAATCCGGCGACCTCCGGAACATGTTCCAGCAGATAACTTTTCCGAAAAGTCTGATTTATCCGGAATTCTAATCTAAAAGAAATGTACACATCTTGGATCTATTTATTCTTGCATCATCGTAACTATTAAATCAATACGTTTTAAATAGGCAATAATTTATATCTGTAGATTGTAATAAGAAAAACAAAATATAGCGAATCCAAGTTGTTGCTATTGCCAGATGTATTAGTCAAATTTCAAAAGATATATTGTGATTGGCAGGAAATTAGTGCATAAATTGCATTTAGAAGATTGGTGATTGAAGTCGTTGCCATTCTGCTCACAGAAATACAGCCAAATTTGGACGTTACGCAAGAGAATTATATATATAGATATTTTTTAATTGTTACTTTATTCTGTCCAATAACGTTGTATTTTTAATTAAAATACACACCACTTTGATGTTTGGTAACGAATTTAATGGTATGCACGAAAATTTGAATTTAGGGGACATGTGTCCCCCACGCGATAAACCGCGTGACAAAATGTCCCCCCCCCCTACAAAAGCAAATTGTTACGTTTTTTTTTTAATTGTACTCACCTTATTAATTACTTGTTTAGAATATTAAGTTAAACCTTCAATATTTAAAAAAAAAAAAAAAATGATCCATAACTTTGTCATCAGATATGTTTATGCCTCTATGACTGGACGAAAGTGACTGTCTGTTTAACCTTGTTTCGCTTATAGAATTTCTTAAATACGATTCTAATGATCACAAAGCTTCTTTCATCAGTTGCGATTGAAGCTGGTAGAATGCACACAGTTTTTAATATAATTGATAAGTATTCGGAAATACATCTACAGAACACTCCGCGATAGCGGATGATCGATGACAATGTATTGTATCAAATTTTGAGGGCAGTAACTGTCACTAAAAGGTCGCTTTTACGGAATACTAATAAACCAACATGTCATCATTCAATCTTAACCGATCATTGAAGAAACACTTTTCTGTTGCCAATTTTATTTTTTAATAAATAATAAAATAGTTTTAATTCGAATATGTAAAAAATATTTGGATGTGATTGAATAAATTCCCTTTAATTTTGAATAAAAAAAATTTTGAAACATACTTTGCTGCACATTTTGCTGATAGAAATGTTTTTTGATATCGACGCTGTGTTAAGGAACATAAAAATTGGCAATGTATATAAAGGATTTTTTTAAAAAACTCTTTTTTTTATGGGTTATATCATTATTGCAACCTTTTCTGATACTCAGTTTTTATTACTCTGTTTTGAAGAATATGTTATGAACTGGCGTTTGTTTCTATAGAAGAAGTGTAAAATAAATGTAACAAATCACATCTCAATACAATGATATTGTTACGAATTTTTGTATATTTGTAAATATTTCGTAGTGTTAATTTTATAAATAGATAAATTTCTGTACATTTCGCATAAGACAATGCAATGGTTTGTTTCCCTGCAATGAGCCTCCCAATGCTTGATAGCGGGTTTTACAGAGGTAACTCTGGGAAGCGAGTTTCAAGGGGCAGGGCATTTAACATTATGGTAATGGGAATCTCGCCAAGTTGGCGACGGTTTTGGCGACTAATTTTTGTCGCCAAATTTCGCCAAACTTGGTGACCATTTGGCGACATTTTTGATACATGTATAGGTACATGTATCCCATATCCTATATAGGTCTTTTCGACTACTCTCTGGAAAGTTCTCCAGACATCTACCTCTGGGAGTTTCAAGAAGGTTCACGTATGTTCTCAGGTCACCCTATAAAAGCTCAGGGAGAGCGGGTGATGCAGTTAGTTAGTCAGTTGTTGACTGTTTTTGAGTCGCGGAGCTAGTTGTTAGCTGAGTCCGTTAGTTGACTGAAGTTAGTTGACTAAAGTTAGTTGATTTTGAATCACTGAGTTAGTTGTGATTCTGAGTTAGTTGATTTTGAATCACTGAGTTAGTTGTCTCTCAACGTTCATTGTGAGAGCTGTATTCCTGACTTGAGATACTGAGCATTCTAAAGCGAACTGTTTTGCATTGTCTTTTGCGGCGATTTAGCAGTTGTTTGTCAAGTTTTTAACTGCTGGTTGAGGCTCTGTTGAGGTGAAAAGAGCTGTATTGTGTCTACTAGAACGAGAAGTTCTGGAGCTGTAAGAGAACTGTGAAGAGTTATTTTGGAATAAATTTCTGCAAGTTTTGATCTGCTTTGGCGTCAAATCTTTCGAACCCTTACAACGCAACAATATTCAATTTTAACCGACATGCGTGGCTTACAGAATCGGCGCTGTGTTAATGATTATAAAAATTGGCAATTATATAAAAAAAACTTTGCTTTTAGGAGTTTTAAGCTTGGCGTCCACTATCGCTAGGCAGAGCAGAGCAGATCAGATCAGAGCAGAGTGGATTAGAGCCAATTACAAGGCTGTCAATGTCGATTGTATCTCGAGGCTCGTGCTATAGTATACATTGGCAGCCTTGTAATTGGCTCTAATCCACTCTGCTCTGATCTGATCTGCTCTGCCTAGCGATAGTGGACGCCAAGCTATATTATTAATCATGCCATTATAAAATTAAAGAAATTCGGAAGGTCTTTGGTGTAGAAGAGAGGTGAGGAAACGCGAACTTTTACCGAATAGTGTAGCGGAATAAATATATCCTCGTGCATCTCTAGCTGGATGAATATATCCTCGTGCCGGTCACAACTAGATATTCTCGCGCTTTACCTTGTGTTCTATAGATTTGAAGATAGCAGTTTGAGTTTGGAGAATGGCGTATTAAATAATAAAGTTGTCTTCTTTAAACCGTTTCGTATTATTACAATCGTAAACACTTAACCATTTACAAGTCATCGACATCGCTGCTATAATAGTTCATTCAAAAGAACGTTGTTTCAACACGATTTTTAAAAGTTAATTCATACTAATGTCTAACAGCTTTCTAATTTACAATTTGGTTTGACAACAAATTCAAACGCGCCTAATTAAAAATCCCAAACACTGTTTATATAAATCTTCTATTCTAAGAAATGTTTGGTTTGTGCGTTCAACGACGTATTTTTGTTTTACATTAACGCCAAATCCGACGAGGCAGACTCATGACGACCGAAACACCCCTGAACCGGGGATACTCTATATGGACCAGAATTCGAATCTAGCACCTTTGGCATCTGAGGCCAGAGCGTAATTAAATGAGGCTTAGTCGAACAATAACAACGAAGTTGAACATTTGTGAAACAGTATCGAAAGAAGAAAAAAAAAAAAAAAAGATAGAAAGAGAAAAAAAAAAAAAAAAGAGGGGAAAAAAAATGATTTACATCGTAACACGTTTCGTAATTATGAACTCAATCCAAGGGATCAACATCTAAGCCTAATTAGAAATGCATCATAAATCCCCCCCCCCCCCATGAATATACAATATTTCAGCATATCTTGTTCTGGACTCTTGGCGACCAAAGTCCAAAAAGCGGTCACACTGTCAACTGTTTTGGGCGCAGAAGGAGCTTTGCAGAAAAAACTTTCTCACCCCACCTCCCCCACCCCGAAAGTAAAAGAAGAACAAGCCGCTGAGTTGAGTAGTGATAAAAAGGTGGCAAGGCCCGAAAAAATAAAAAAAATAAACAATAAAAAGGAGAAGGGGGGGGGGGGGGCTATCTGTTCCGTCTGTGCCCCATAAATGCCCCCCTCCCCTCCTTCCCCATCTCCGTCTAAATGGGCTGGCCTAAGGTAGGACGAAATAAACATAATGGGCGAGATGAACTCGATCTGATGGCAATTTGGAGGGGAGGGGGGAAAGCTTTATTCTCTGCAGCACGCGCCACAACACGCGAGCTACAGTGGCGCGAGTCCACACCTCCGACTGTTCGCATGAACTTGAACAAAACTGAACTGTACACGTGTGCGACCCTCTCGACAACAAAATGACCCGCCAGATAAAAACTTTTAGATGGCGATGTATTCCTCTAAATTTTGGGGACTGTCACTAAAAGTGCCTTTTTACGGAATATTAATAAACAAGCTTGCAGTCATTCAGTCGCGCTGAAATAGCATTTAACCGATTACTGAAGAAACTCTTTCCTGTTGCCAATACTGTTTTGATAAATAAATAATCAAATTGTTTTAATCGTAGTAAATAAAAGATATTTGGTCGCGAGTGCAAAAATTCAGGTTCATTTTTAATAAATAAATTTTTAAACGTTGTTTGCTGCATATTTTGCTGATCGAGATGTTTTTAATATTTAAAATTCGATGCAAACACCAAAGCACACGCTGCCACCGGAAACAGCACTATGTTAATAAATATAAAAATTGGCCATGCATGTAAAGGATTTATATCGAAAAGTTTGTTTTTATAGGCTAAATTATTATATTGGAATATGTTTCCAATGAATAGTGTTTAGTTAACAGCTGTTCTGATATAAGATTAGATTAGATGTAGCTAAAAATGTTTGGTAATAAATACAATTTTTTAACCTAGGTGGCACGAATGTCGGAAACAGGAAATCTGGGAAGATTACACAGTCCATGCCGAATCTCCAACATCGTTCCAAAACATACGATTGTTTTAAAAAACAAGCATGTCAAAACCATTACAAAACCTATTTTCTACCCTTCCGTTCTTTCTTATAACACTGTATTTCAATTTTAAAACTCTGCATCGACATTTAAAATTTCCTAGCATATTTTACACAGCACTTGTCGAGATTGGCCATGATCCGTAGTAACGGCTGGTTTACAACGGTCCGCATCGGGATTGACCAGTGTCGAGCCGATATTGGTTTGACGTTACTGGGGGATTGACAGTATTGTATTAATTTTATTTCAAACAGTTATATAACATTAATAAATCCATATCATTTGTATGGAATCTTTTTAGTTTGTTTCGTATGGAATTTTCCATTGGATTTTATTACGGGATACCTTAACAACGAGAACTTATATTTGAATATAGCACAATAGTTGTTTCGGTATTCTGTTTGGGTATCTTGACTTCAAATAAACGAAAGGTAGAAGTAAGGAAATATCTACAAGAACACATCGCCTGCAGTAATTGCTTTTCTAAAATTATATTTTTCCCCACATGAACAATGCAGCTCAAAATTACAGATACAAATTTAAAATTCCAAAAAATTGTGCAGGTTTTGTCTATATAAATGGCGTCACAATTTTCTCAAACACCTAAATTCATAAGTGTTGATTTGAAAGTAATAATTATAATTGACAGTAAGATACTTTCCCAGTAGAGGTGTTGAGCATAGAAAATGGTAAAGTTTAGAAAGAGCATAGGAAAAGTTAGTCTTGGAACATACAAAATGATAATGTTTAGAATGAGCATAGAAAAAGTTAGAAGATACAAAATGATAAAGTTTAGAAAGAGCGTAGAAAAAGTTAGTTTTAGAACATACAAAATGATAAAGTTTAGAAAGAGCGTAGGAAAAGTTAGTCTTAGAGCAAACAAAATAGCAAGTTAATCTTTAAAAAACTTTGCATCCGGTTTCTTTGGGTCTATTAAGCCAAACTCTCTCCTGAGAGAAGTTGACTTAAGTCAGTGTTCCTTTTGTGTCGCAATGGAATCGGCAGCGATTATGCGAAGTGGCCCTTTCCTCTATCTTTTTTTCTTCTTTGTAACGGGGGCTTGTTGCACTTTTATTTGTCGGCAGATAAGATCCGCCCCGGCTTACCGTGGAACGACTTCGCTCATCAACCCCCTCCACTGCAATAAACTGCAGCTTTTCAAAGTGATGAGCTATTATTCCTCGCCTGTCCTCTTACAATAGGGAGTAGTGTGGGCAAAATAAAACATTCATTTCGCAAATCGGAGACTTAAGGTAAGAACGCAATAGGTCGTCGCCGACTCTCCGGATGATGAAATCTGTAAGAAATTAAGCGCTTTTAAACCTCAATAGACTGAGAGGCGATTGGCAAGTTTAGGCATCGAACATCATTCTGATTTTTTTTAAATTTTTTTTTATGGAATGTGGAGAAAAGTGAATAGATTATACGGATCCACTGGTCTGACGTGGCAAAAATGGCTGAAGCTGTACAAAAATCGACTTCGAATGAGTTGAACTAATTCCGATTGCGTCGTAACAAGCCAAATAACGAGCATTCTTTTTGATTTGATAACCCATTGCTCTTTAATTTTTAATTATAAAAAAGTTGCAGATATCTGACGACGGATAACTTGCATCTTTTAAAAGTAAGCCAAGTTGGCAATAGATGTATTAAGTCAGTGACGACTTAACTGATAATCGCCAAATTTGGCTTACTTTTAAAATATGCGAGTTTTCCCGAGCCAGAGATCAGAAATCGTCTGCGCCCTTTCTCATTGAAAATCAAAGTGCGATGGGTGATGAAAAAGTGTCTTCACTTATTGGCAAGAATACTATTCTTTTTAGAGGTTGGAAATATCGATCAAAATAAATATCCATACTATATCGTTGCAAAGAAAAAAATATCGATATATCGACACATGATTTTTTTTTAAATTTGATTTTGAATTTTGCCAGAAACAAAGTTTTTCGGGGCAAATTTTTACTTTTCATGATTGCTTTTTTGTAAGGTGACTACTTTGGCAACTGAAATGGAAATATTACAAAAAAAAAAGTTATATTTTCGCTTAATTGGTGCAGTGATTTAAAAAAAAAAAAAAATTTAGATAATTTTCAATAGCTTTTAAGTGTATGGAAAATATTGAATATTGGTGCCATTTTAACTGTCTCTCAGCCAAGTTCAAACATTAGTTTTGAAGTTTTTGAAAAGGGAATAAATAAAATCGAAAAAACACATGGAACTACAAAACGATCATCAAAAAACTAAAAATGTTTGAAAATATCGATATATCGGTAACTTTTATCGATAATTTTAATATCAATATTTTTTTCGAAATATCGATAAAAATATCGTCGTATCGATGTATCGCCGACCTCTAATTCTTTTAGATACTCATCACCCTATCTTTTATGTGGGAATGAAAAACGACGCATTTCATCACATCGTCACTCTAATATTTTCCGCCAACCCCCACAAAGCTAACTTCATTGTATTCGGAGGGGTTGGGGGTGCCCCCCCCCCCCCCGGGACATATTAAACATATCGCGAGGCAAGAAAAGTTAATGCAGTTGCCAACACATTTTGACAGCAGATCTCTCCCCCCCCCCTTTTGCTTCGAAAGATCTCTTGGGATGCCTGTGCTTGGGACAGATGTGGGATTTTTTTTTATATCTATTTTTAGGAAGTGTGGGGTGGGAGGGAGGGAGGGGGTGTATTGATTGTCAGATATTTCAGAGGGCTTATTTTATTCCATATGCGGTGGTAAATTCTTTTTTATCTGAGTATGGTTATTAACCTTTAAAAGAGGGTTCTAGGTCGAAAAGTGGAACTTTTCTTTTCTTAAGTACACATGTTAAATTGCATCCTCTGAACATCTAGCAACTTTTAATTACACTATAATATAGGTCATTGCATTAAAAATTTGATATGGTGTTATTTTCCGTTTTCATATTTTCACTCATTTAAAATTTTTTTTTTTAAAAAATGCCAGTTTGACGTTATTTAAGGCAATAATTTTTACACGAGGAAAAAAAAACCCCACCAAGATGGCGAAATTGCCGATGTTATTCGATAGTCCCCTCCATTATACTTTCTTGTGCGTAAAACAGGAAAAAATCAATCGTTAATGGGCAATGCTCGAGTGCATAGAGATTTGTGTTAAAGGCATTGGTTCTTCAACTTTTTAAAAGGGGGTAAGCATAGAAATTTCAATAAAAATTGTTTTGAGCCGTTTTTTAGCAATTACTGAAAAACATGAATTTCTCATGATTTTTCGTGATTTTGCGTGCGTTATGCGCAAGCGCGATTTGGACGAAAACTCTCATAGTAGATCCTATGGTCACCACTAACAAACACACAAAAATTTGAACATCGTAAGTCAATTTACTCGGGAGTTATGCTGACCACATACGCAGACATACAGACAACCATTTTTTCTAGCCTACTTTTTGAAATCAGGGTGTTCCAAAACGTGGAGAATTGCAGAAAAGTTTTTTTTTTTTTTTTTTTTTCCCTTGTTTTTTTTTACAGAATGTTAAAATTTTATTACCATACGTAAACATATGGGTAATTAAAAGTAAAAAAAGTTTTGGAAAATTATTATATAAAATTGTTTATTATTTTTATTATTTAGTAATTTAACTAACTGAAATTGCTTTTGCCCTTTCTTAAAATTAATCAATTGAAATTATTTAATGCGTTTTAAATCTTTTATATTAACTTCGATTCTGTTTGTCATTGGGTGAGGAATTTGCGGAAGCTCAATTAACCCCCTTGCCGTCATCCAATCGGGCTGAAACTTGACATATAGATTAGATATCGATGACAATGCATTCGATCAAATTTTGGGACAGTTTCTGTCACTAAAAGGTCGCTTTTACGGAATACTAATAAATCAACTTGCTGTCATCAAATCGCTTTAAAATAGCATTGAACCGATCATTGTTGAAACTCTTTTCTATTGCCAAATTTTGTTTTAATAAATGAATAATAAAATTACTTTAATCAGAATAAATAAATGTTATATTTCGATTTGACAGGATAAATTTCCTTTCATTTTTGAAAAATAAATTTTAAAGCGTATTTTTGCCGCACATTTTGCGGATAGAAATGTTTTTGATATCGGCGCTGTGTTAATGAATATAAAAATTGACAATGCATACGAAGCATTTTTTAAAAACTCTGATTTTATGGGTTATTTTTTTATTAATATTTAATAAGTTTTACGTAAATAGATTAATTTAAAGAGAAATTGTTTTTGACTTTTCTTAAAATAAATCCATTAAAATTATTGAATACTTGAACAGCTTTAACATTCATAGACTAGTATTAAATAACGATTCTCTCAAGGAGAATTAATATTATCCTTACAAGAACGCATTTGTGTTTACTTAAGGGGTCTCAGGACAATTAACTTTTAAAATTATCGATTTTTTGAAAAAAATATATGTTATGAGCCAATTTATTCTGAATATTTTGGTACCAAAATTATGAAGATACTCAAATTATTTGCGAAGTTATTCGAAAAAGTTTAAACCAACATTTAGAAATCAGTCGATGCCAGGCCCACTTATTGTTAGCAGACGATACGATTTCAAGCTTATAGTATGTTTCATTTCACTTTTAATCTACATGCAAAGCTAATCTACATGCTAATATTATTTTAATGTTTGTAAACAAGCAGAAGGTATACAACTAAACTTTAGAATTACTTGCTGGTTATTTAATGTTATTATTTTGTTTTGGAGCGCGTGTTTTAGACTGTTCTTTTGAGGATTCGATTTTGTTTTGATTCCGAAAGCTTTTTAAAGTCATGAAAATGCGAGTAAATTGTCATTAAAAGAGATCATGAGGACAGCGGTCGAAAAAGAAGAAGTTTAACGGTAATAAATATACTTAAAAAATGTAAATAGTAGCAGTATAATACTCATCAAAGTGCATGCTTCTAAAAGCTTATCAGCAAAAAAAAAAAAAAAAAATGCCTCCTGCTTACTCTATCATAGAAGAATGATGATATTTCCACTGAATTTTGGGGATATAGAATTGTTGATATTTGTATGTTTGATAATTTAAAAAACTGTTTGTAGTTTTTTGTATCATGGACATATAAAATTCTCTGAGAAATCAACAAGTACACAGTCACAGTACTCTACTTACACAGTCACGTGTTCATTGTACTTCTGAAGCTTCATTTAAATCTTGTTCAATGATTGGCCCAAATAAAAACATTCCAGAAATAAATAGACTTTAGCCATGAGATATTGTGGAGCTGAAATGACTTCTCTTCAAATATTCTGCAACGCGACGAGTTTATCGACACCCATTTAAAAAAAATCATATGCTATATCAACACAAATTTGACTGAGGTCATCCAGGTAGTTGCCGAAGACTCTTTGAAACGGGCTGCGTCTGAAGAAATTTCCCTTAATGACAACAATAGTTCCGTTACTATTAGTGGGGATAGTCCATGGAAGAGTCGAGGCCACACGTCGCTTGTCGGTGCCTGTGTTTTGATTGACAGTGATTCGGGTAAAGTCATTGATGTCAAGGTAATGTCAAAGGATGCCAGTTGTACAAAGTTTGTAAATTTGGACCCAGATATAAATCTTGGATTTCAAAGCACAGATCATTTTGTACTAAAAATCATGTTTGGATCTGCAGGAAAGATGGAGGTCGATGGAATTTTTCGGAGTTCGGAAACTGAACGAGGGTTGAAGTATAAAGAGTACAAGACATCTGCGGCTGTTTCAGAAAGCAAACAATGTGGGATCGATTTTAAAATTAAGATAGTAGAATGCGTGGGCCACATGCAGAAAAGAATGGGTACTCGTTTACGAAAAATGAAGTCAGTTCTTGTAAATAAGAAATTTTCAGATGGCAAAACTATAGGCGGCAAAGGTCAACTAACAGAAACCAACGTCAAGAAACTGACTTCATACTACGGGAATGCCATAAGGAACAATTCAATTAGCGTTAATGACACGAGGCAAGCTATTTCGGCTGTATGGGCTCATACAGGCAGCTCTGACCAAGAGCTCATACTCTGGGTTTGCCCGAAAGGTGAAAAGACTTGGTGTAAGTATAACATTGCAGAAGCTAACGGTTAACTGAGGGTTTTTAAGCATAAGAACGCTTTAATTTTGGCTGTTATTGACACTATTAAAACCGTTTTTAAAGATCTATCCCAAGTGGTTCTATTATGGTAATGCCTTGGCGGTCGAACACAGAAAACCAATAATTCCCTGAATTCTCTCATATGGAAGTATAGTTCGAAAGTTATTGGGTCGGGTATAACAGTAGCTAAACTAGCTGCATATTTAGCTTCCTGTATATATAATGGTGAAGAGAAATCAACATTAGCTAACTTGAAAGTTTTAGACTTAAAATATACAAAAAATAAATATAACTACTTGTATTTCACATAGCAAAAGCGTGTCGCTGTGGCTGAAAAAAGAGCCAGCAGTGCTTTGTTAGAGGCTTGGAAAGCCAAAAAACTAAAAAATTCTGCAATAAATGAGTCTCTGTAAGTGAAGGAAGGAATGGCTTATTGTACAGGAGAATTTGATTAGGTAATTAATCTCATTTTATTTACTTTAGGTTGGTTGGTTGTATTCAGATTATCTGGCGCCGTCAGCAACACGAGGGCTATAATGCGCCGAAACATTTCGTCATTTAACAAACCAACATACATTTACAAACACCCATGCCAAACACGGGACTCGAACCCGCAACCTCGTGGTCTAGAAGCCAGCACGCTAACCACTATACCGTTTGGTCGGCTTATTTACTTTAGGTAAAATTTTAACTTTAACTTGATTTTTCTCAAAATGTAAATTTCGAGTTTGCGCGCATGATTTAAAAAAAAGTATTT
Organism: Linyphia triangularis; assembly: GCA_963978545.1. Classification (NCBI taxonomy): domain Eukaryota; kingdom Metazoa; phylum Arthropoda; class Arachnida; order Araneae; family Linyphiidae; genus Linyphia; species Linyphia triangularis. The sequence goes on from OZ021732.1 coordinate 4,165,059, forward strand.
ATTGTATGAACTTGAAATTTGTTGCAAATGTTCTTTATAACTTACTCTATAACTTGTACTTCAATTTGGGAAGATTTTTATTTACAAAAACAAAATTGGAGCATTTTTGTGTGAAAATTTTACGAAAAAAATTATTTTTTGAATTTTTATTTAAATAAAAAATACTTAAGCCTTATAAAATATACTAAAATGATGTATAACTTCTAGATAGATATTGTATGTGTTATTTGAAACCAATTTGAGACACTTTGGGTCATAATTTATTTCATAATCATGCGCGCAGCAAATTGCATATTTTTCTAATTATTAAAAATGTTATGATTTATATTTCCAAATATATATAATAATTATTTTAATGCTGTTTAAGTTTAAAGATAATGTAAATAACAATAGTGTGAAGTTTCAATTGTAAAAAACCAGAACCTTAAACTTTGCTTGGTTAAAAAGTTATATTGACTCGAAAACTGATATTTCTCATATGCCTGCAGAATTTTTTAAGGGTACTGAGACCCCTTAAACAAAGAGCAAGAACCCGAAACTGTTCCATAGCCAGACCTTCCTGTAACAGTATAGTGGAGCAGGAAACTATTTATAAAAGAGATGAAACTCTTTTCCTGTTAAAATACTAAGTTAAATTTTAAGATTCGTTAGTTGAGCATCAGTCGAATAAATGGCTAACAGAGCCAATCGAAAAAGAGTGGAGGTATTGTAGGTGATGATCTGCGTATGGAAGAACTCACCTTGGTAGTCTTTCAAGGGTCCCGTATTTGCATTTCGAAGGGTGCACGTTGACATTGGGGTGGTTTTCAAATTGATTTCTTAACCCTGGAGAATAGGCGAGTCGAAGAAGTCGCAATTGAGATTTTCTGTCATTTGCCAACAATACTGTTCTTTCTAAGAAATCATGGCGTCGGCAATGCTGGTTAAATTATAATAAGAAAGATTAATTTTCTATTGTAATGAGTTATTTAATGTGAATTTTCATATATTTTTCCACTTTATTTTTTATTTTCAAAGTGAGCCCTTCTTTACCCTATTAGTCGGTACAGGCAATTGAAAGAAAATCTCGCATGCGAGAGAAACGACGTATCTCATTTCGTGGGAAAAGTAAGAGCACTAACCAATTAATTCATCATTCTAATATAATTTATTTCAATATCATGCATTCTTTTAAAAGAAATACTTTTACGATATAGCAATAAAAATGAGGAAAGCAAATTTTAATAACTCTGGGTAATAATTCATGAAATAATACTAGTGTTTACGCCGCGTCATGGTTTTAATTCTTATAATTATCGTCTGCTTTAATTTTTATTGTCGTGAAATTGCAAAAGTTTATTCTTTGCGAGTGGCATTTAAAATTAAGTTTTTGTGTGTTCTATTTTTTGCTGTTCTGGTTGACATTGTGAGTTAAAAGTCGTTCTAAAAACCTTCTCCTCCCGATATACAAGAATTATAATAAACTTATAGAAGAAAACTGAGTGTTGTTGGTTTGAAGTGCAATTAATATAAGAAGCTATCGACTAGAGATGATCCGTCAGATGTGAGTAAACAACTAGCAATCTCATCATTACAAAATTACTTATTACAATATCATACGATACTTCAAAATATATATATTTTTTTATGAAATTGCACAAAAGATCTGCTACATTTACTTAATTCTCATATGGGCGGATGGATAGTGTGCTTACAAATACTGTCTATTTCGATGCGATTTTATTACTTTAGACCATTACAAAATGTCCTTTTTACGTAATATTGTGCGTCGGAAGAACAGATTTTTAGAGCGGGGTGAAATGATATCTTTTCCCCCACTGTTGAGCGAGATCGGGACCGCCGCGAAACTAAGATACTCTGTATAGGGCCTAAGTTTGATGACGTCACGCTAAGCTATAGATGAAAACACGACGACCGTAGTCCGTAACCCACAGATGTAATGAAACATCTCTGGTAATTTCTATAAAATATTATATAGTGAGTTATTAAATGTTTTAATACGTTAAGTTGTTTAATTGTAGAACATTCAGACACAACATTTAATTTCACGAAATAAAAGCACCGAGAGAGGGATTTATATTAAAACACTGCGGCAAATTCTTGAAATTATAACTGGATTTTTTTTTCAAAATTACTAATATTCAAACCTTTTATAGTAGATTATTCAGGTTGAAAATTCTCTGAAATATACTCATATACTAATATATCTTAAATAATTTAAATACCATAACAAGCAATACATTAAAACAGTATGCATTTAAAAGAATAAACATTACAAAAATACAAACACTAAATTATTATACAAAAATTGTATTTCAACTTTGAATATAATAGGAATTTAAAAATTGTAAAGTGCTAGTACCTAATATTCTGATTAAAATTTCATTTTTAAGCAATGTATTTCCTCAAGAAAAACATGATAAATTATTTCAAATAGGTATTTTCATTTTTAAACAAATAAGTTGGTTGGTTTATGAGCTCAACGACCTATTCTTATACACAATGACGGCTAAGGAGGATGGGACACACAGCTTAAAGTTGATTCCGAACCACAATGAACATCCGTGATTCGAACATGGCACCTTTGGCATGCATGGCCAGAGAGCTAACCACCGTCATCAGATGGGAAAACAAATAAGACTTCGTTGATTTGAAAATAAGTGTCAAAATAAAATCATAAAAATTATTCCCTAAGAATAGGTTTTATAGATATTTACAAATAAAGGTCAGTGAAAAAAATTATATAAATAACTTTTTAGCATTCATAAAATTGATAATTAAAATAAAAAAAGAACAGCGTTAAGGGGGTCCGGTACCGAAAATAAAAAAAACTTTATTTATGTACATTTTTATGTCAAAAATTTATTTTATGTATGAGATACTATTTATATATCTTTGAGAAAATGTTTTTTTAAATGAATTTGAATCTAATTTGGATAATTTATTAAAATTGATTGGAAGCAATATTCCGAGCGACTCTATCATAAAATAAACTGAAAGATTTCAACCGCCATCGTCTCACAATTGAGGTCCTGAAAACTTCACTAAACTTGACTTATGAGAAAATACACTTTAAGTTAAAATTTAACTTAAAGTTATTTATTTATATTAAATTTGTATGGAAATTATTTGCTGTTCAAATACTAACCTCTGGAAGGATGATATCACTAGTTTTCATAGAATTCAAAGTAACTTTAAAGTGTATTTTCTCAAAAGTTAAGAAAAGTCACTTGGACCCCTCTGCTTCTCAGGCCCTCAATTGATGTTGACTAAAATCTGGAGGTATACACTTTCATTAAAAGTTAGGTCAAGTCACGTTGGAACAAAAGATTCACTTCTTTTTCAAACTTTGTTTTACTAATAATGAATATTATTATTCATTATTAGTAAATAAAATTAAAAGTAGTATATTTAAAAAAAAAAAAATAATAAAATGTCAATTTGATTAAGATAAAAAAATATATATATATATTTCCAGTTTTCAAAAATGCTATGTATTGTTAAATCGATAATAATTAAACTTACATATTTTGATGTATCCCGCCCGAGAGAAGCTACAACATAAGTCATACGTCTGGCCTCTAAAAGTTAGTGGCGAACGCTGCTTTATAGCATTTTCACGGGAATTTAGAAGGCGAGAATTTTAGGATACCTTAAGAGGCATTACCACAGCGATTTCGGTCCAAAATAGTTAGAACCGTCTTTTAGCATTTACTGAAAAACATGATTTTTTCAATGGCAGCTACCTTATACGCAATTTTAACGAAAACTTTAATGATAAGTCCTTTAGCAATCACTAACCCATACAACAAATTTAAACATCGCAGGTCTGTTCGTTCGAGATTTACGATGATCACTTACACACAGACACACGTTTTTTCCCATACCTCTTTTTTGAAGTCAGGATATGCAAAAAAAAAAAATCTCAATTTTTATTTTGACCCAAAACAATACTTTCATTACGCTATGCAAACATATGGATAATTAAATGTAAAAAAAAAAAATTTTTGCAATGAATAATGATGAAAATACTCTCTTTCAATTGAAATGTTATAGACATTCACTTGCCAATGCTTGAAACACTTTTGTTTCAACTAAAGAACGTGTGCGTCGAAAGTAAATGAAACGAAGAAAAGAACAACGTGATCTCATTTTCGTTTCGCGGCATGTCAGCCCACGTGATCGCCCGAAATATGACGTCACCGGCGACATGTTGGCACGTCCAGATAGGCGCTCGGGCATACCAAAAACGCCACTTCTCCCCCCCCCCCCACTTCTTATCCATGCTGCTGGTCACGTGGTGACGTGGCACGTGGACTCACGTGATTTTCATGGAGGTTGTTGCACGTCCGAACAAAAATCCGTTTGATCTGATGTTGCAATTTTGCTCGTTCGCAGACGGGAAATGAGGAGAGAATATTATTTATTTACTTTTTTTTTTTTTTTTTTTTTACCAGACAAGCACGGAAGGGATCATTTGCAAGGGTTGAAAGTTTGTTTTCAAAGTTTGATTTTTTTTAAAAGAGGAAGTTCTAGTAAGGATCCTTCTCTATACTAGCTATGTTACAATCTTCTAGCCCAGTGCATTTAGAAACTACTTTCTACAACCACCTTGACATTTGGTGAGTAGGGACGAAAAAGATCCCGTCCCGACTTAAATTGTTTTCAGTTAATGTCTATCGATTATAAATTAAAATAGTAAAAGACAAATCCAGATGGGACCACTGCATAGACATTGACGTAAGGATTCAATTAATGCAATAAAATATATTAGACGCTATTTTCATGTTTTTTATTTATGTAAGTTTCATTAAGATCATTTCTCACCAAATTTCCAGGTTTTAAACAAAGTAGTTTCTAAATGCACTGGGCTAAAAGATAATAACAAAGCGAGTATAGGAATTAATACTTACTAGGACTTCCTCTTAACAAAAGGCAGTTGGATTTCTTATTGAAATGTTAATTAATAGTTATACACAAGGCCTTATATCCTATTAGGCCCGTGTCTAAGGCTCACGAATTTTGTGGACACCAAAATGCCTGAAAAATTCTGAATTATCGTGTAACTCAATAGTTTGTTCAATGCCATAACATATTATAAAATATTTTAATAACTCATTGGTTATTAAGAATTTTAATATCTTGACAATAATTTAATAAAGATGGTAATCAAAATTACCATTAAAATTTAAATAACAGCAACTATCGTCAGTGGGGGGGGGGGGGTTGTGCCTATAGTAATCAGTTTCCTAAATCGGGCCTTAATTATGCATTAATCTTCAGTTCGAGTAAATAATTTTAAAACAAATACAGGGTTTTTATAAAGAAACTTTGCCAATATATGGACCTCTAGTGGCCGTTCCGTTCAACAGATCGACATGAGATTGATAGTTATTCAGAGGTATGAGCTCGGGATTCTGTAAATAGCAACAAAATGGCCCTCGCGGTTACGGTTATTGTTACAAATATTCTAAATTTTTCGAATGGCAACACCTACTTTTTCTTATCGCAAAATGCTCAGTGCATGTGAAAACCAAAAAAAACATTGGAACAGTACGTGTATCACAAAAGCGGAAGCGTTATGTATGCACAAAACACAGCTCTGCGAACGGTCACCAGAAACACAATTAGGCACACGGTTGGATATTTGCACATGACAAAGGCAAGACACCGAACGCAAAACGCCGCTCGACAGATATTCACCGTAGAAAACCGATAAAATTGCCTGTGATGACACCCCGTTCGCAGAGCTATTTTTGTGTGTGTGTGTGTGTATAACGCGTCCATTTTTTTGTAATACACGTACCGTTCCAATGCTTTTTAGGGTTTTCACATGTGCTGAGCATTTTGCGACAGGAAAAAGTAGGTGTAGCCATTCGAAAATGTCGAGTATCTTTAACTATAACCGTAACCGCCATTTTGTTGCCATTCATAGAATCCCGAGCTCATACCTTTGATTAACTATGCCTGAAATCTCATGTCGATCTGAACGGCCGCTAGAGGTCCATATATCGCCACTCTGTACTATACTTTATATTACCACCTTCCTTTCACTTAATTTTTAACTTTCAAAAAGGGGGCGGCTTCCCGTAGACGAAAAAGTATTGCTGTGTGGCCTAAAGTGTTTTTTTACGATGGCATACATGCATACACATAACATACATATGCATACGGACAACTTGATACATACATACACAATCATGCATATACATACTTAACAACATGAGGTATACATACATTCATCATTTTTACATTCTTATCACAGTGAGATATTTATGGATGATTTTCAAATTTAAGGCATTTTTGATGACTGACAAAACACTATTTTTTATTTTGAAATTTAATACCCCAAGAGCTTAAATGTTTGTTTTTTCTAAAAATTCATACTATCATACTAATTCATACTAAAAATATACTACAAAATATGCCTTGAGTCTTTTTTTTTTTTTTTACATAAGTTTTTTAACAAAAATCCGAAATGACGAAGTCAAATTTCTGTTTCATAATTTAACAATTTCCAATATATAAAGTAACTTTAAAGAACCTACGTATTTTTAAAAATCTATATTGCAATAAATCTATAAAATATATTTGATTTTTTTTTTTAAATTTTTACGGTCGTGTAAATTAATTTGTGTTCTTCGAAAGAAATGTCAGGTCTGTTACCAAAGTTAATCATTTTTAAAATTATCAGTTGATGGGGCCATCAATTTTTAATATTACTTTAATGATTTTGTTTGTAAAATAAATCTTTTTTTAAATAAAATCTTGAAATGATAGGATACTGAAATGACTTTTTGTTTTTTTATAAGGCGCGTAATTTTTTAATGTTGTCAGGTCTGTTAACAATTTTTTAAAGTTAATATTTGCAGCCTTATTAACTGCTTGCGACACACATACATGCACATACAATCAAAGTATCTCTGCGAACTATATTTGAGCCATAATGCGTTAATTCTAAAAAGTTTACACATGGTTGTAAAAAAAAAAAAAAAATCTTAATTTTTAAATTATCAGGTGTGTTACCTAAAAAAGTAACAGACCGGACATTATTTAAAAATAATAATTTATTTACATATTTTTAAAGTTTTATTATCTTAAAATGTCACAAGAGTATATATATCCAATACAAACTAACAAATTAATAAAGAAATAAACACATTACATCTGCTCTCCCAAATCAAGTCGGGTCTGTTACTCTCAATGTAAGGCCTGTTACCAGTTAAAATTTTTGGCATGATTAAAAAAAAAAAATATTAAATAATAATAATAATAATAAAATACAAAAAATATATAAATAAATATCTTAAAACATCACAAGTATATATATCCACAAAAAACTAACAATTAAATTAATAAAAAATAAATACGTAACATCTGCTCTCAAAAATCATGTCAGATCTGTTACCCAATATCAAATCTGTTACCCAACGTCAGATCTATTACTTCGTAAAAAATATTTTTTAAAAATAAAGTTTTGACTCAGAATTACAAATGATCGATATAAAACCTATTAATATTTTTTGAATATATACAGTATAGCACCCTTTTTATACATTTTAAAGAAAAGTTGAACTAATAATAACAAGTTAAAGTAACAGACCTGACATTTTTTAATGTAAATAAAGTATGAAATATTTTTCTATTGCAAAACTAGGAACTAAGTTTCAATTTTAGACTCATTATCTATTATGGAAGCTGATTATTTAATTCAAAAATTTCAAATTAAAATGTCAAATATTTGTACGGTAATAGACCTGACACTTTTTAGTTTCGTAACAAATTTTAAAAGCAAAACAGGTCTAAACTTTAATTTAATCTTGCTATGAAAACAAGTACGAGACATATGCAAGAACTAATTAAAATCACCAAAAAATGATTAATTTTCAAACTATTTTAGTTTAAAAAAAAATTTCTTAAATTTGAAAATCATCCATATTAGTTGCCAGATACATAAAACCTACACACAATAATTCAACAAAATATTCATAAATGATTATGCTACTAAACATCCAAAATGATAATTGAGGCGTTGTGTACCTCAATTATACAACTAAACATACAAACAACGATTATGTATCTATAAATATGCAAAATAATAAGTATGCAAAACATACAACTTAACAATATGAACTATCAAAGTTAATCTCTATATATATAAGGCAAAGCCCTCACTCACTGATTCACTGACTCACTCATCACTAATTCTCCCACTTCCCACATAGTCACAACTCTGAAAATCGGCACAAATATCAACAATGGTAAAAATAGAAAAAGTAAACTATTCCGATCTCGATTAACCCACTTTAAGGGGTCGAAAAGGGGTTAAACGTTCCAAACGGGGGACATTCGAAAATCCTACTTCCCACATAGTCACAACTCTGAAAATCGGCACAAATACCAACAATGGTAAAAATAGAAAAAGTAAACTATTCCGATATCGATTAACCCACTTTAAGGGGTCGAAAAGGGGTTAAACGTTCCAAACGGGGGACATTCGAAAATCCTTCTTCCCACATAGTCACAACTCTGAAAATCGGCACAAATATCAACAATGGTAAAAATAGAAAAAGTAAACTATTCCGATCTCGATTAACCCACTTTAAGGGGTCGAAAAGGGGTTAAACGTTCCAAACGGGGGACATTCGAATGTCCTACTTCCCATTTGGTCACAACTCTAAAAATTGGTACAAATATTAACAATAGTAAACATAGAAAAAGTAAGCTATTCCGATCTCGATTAACCCACTTTAAGAGGTCAAAAAGGGGTTAAACGTTCCAAACGAGCGATATATTCGAATGTCCTACTTCTCATATTTTCACAATTCTGAAAACTGGTGTGAATATCAATAAAGACAAACGCAGAAAAAGTAAACTATTCCGATCTCGGGTGGATCAAGGGGTGGAAAAGGGGTTAAACGTTCCAAACGAGGAATATTCGAATGTACCATTTCCCATATGGTCACAACTCGGAAATTTGGTACAAATGTCAAAAAAGATTAAACATAGAAAAAGTAAGATATTCTGTTCTCGATTAACCAACTTTAAGGGGTCGAAAAGGGGTTAAATGTTCCAAACGAGGGATATCTGAATGTTCCTCTTCCAATGTAGTCATTTTTCTGATATTTTTTTGCAAATGTTAAAAAAATAAGTCATTCCAATATCGACTAACGAATTTTTAAGGGATGAAAAGACGACGCAACATTGAAACTATACGAGGATTAACTTAATGTCTAAAACACATAAACATAAACACAATAAACTATTCCAGTTTACTATTCACAATTATAAATTTCGTTTAAAATGTCCACAAAGGAAAGTTCCTATTTTGATAAATCAATTTGTCGGGATCGAAATGGGAGCAAACGTCTGAAGTGTAGAATACATGAATGTCTTTTGATTGCTAAAATGCTAATGGTAAAATTTCGTAGCGCAGCACGGGTATTCAGCTAGTAATATACAAAACAACAATTATGCAGCAAAACATATAAAACAACAATTATATAGCTAACCAACCGATCTCTTTTAACCAACTTTATGGGGTCGAAAAAGGGGTAAAATTTTACAAATTTAGGGATATTCGAATATTCCCTTCCAAAGCAGTCATAACTCTAATATTTGAAACAAATGCCAAGATGGACAAACACAGAAAAAGTAAGCTATTTCGATCTCGATTAAACAACTTTTAAGGGGTCGAAAAGGAATCAAATGTTCCAAACGAGGGATATTCGAATGTCCCACTTCCAATGTAGTAACAACTCTGATATTTGATATAAAGCACAAGAAAAATAAACTATTTGGATGTCGATTAACCAATTTTAAGGGGACGGAAATGGGTCGAAACGTACAAAACCTGAAATATTGAAATGTCCCCTTTCCAGTGTAGTCACAACGCTGATATAAGGTACAAATGACAACAAAGGCAAGCTTAGAAAAAATAAACTATTCCGATGTCCAATTTTAGGGGACGAAATGGGTTCGAAACATTCCAAACGTGTAGAATATTAAAATGTCCCCTTCCAATGTAGGCACTACACTGAAACTTAGTACCTGTGGAGAAACTACATGACGTCAGACTGTGAGATTAATAGTTTCTTTTCTTTAAAAAAGATCGTTTGGCAACATGGATAAAAGTAACTTGGAATTTCTTGTAAATAAAAGTATACGTTTTGTTCTATATGCTACGTCTTAGTGTGTGTTATATATAATTAATAGGAATTATACGTTTAATTAATACGTTATATATATATTGAACACGCAACAGTACCAAGGACAAGCACAGATTAGGTAAGTTAATCCGATACCCGATTATTCACCTTTATGTGTGGGGTCGAAAAAGGGTCAACCGTTCTAAACGAGTGATATTCATATTTCCCACATTCAATGTAATCGCAACTCTGATATTCGGTAGAAATGTCAATAACAGCCAACATAGATAAAGTAAGCTATTCCGACGTTGATTAATTAATTTAAAAGGACCAAGAAGGGAGCGAAACGCTCAAACCATAAGAGGGAACATTCCAATGTCCTACTTTTATTTCAGTGACAAGTATGAAATTTGGAATCAAGAGCAAGCATAGGTAAATTAAGCTATTCCAATCTCGATTCACTTATTTTATGGGATCAAGAAGGGAACGCCGACCAAACGGTATAGTGGTTAGCGTGCTAGCTTCTAGACTGCTAGGTTGCGGGTTCCGAGTCCCGTGTAAGGGGCATGGGTGTTTGTAAATGTATGTTGGCTTGTCTAATGACGAATGTTTCGGCGCATTATAGCCCTCGTGTTGCTGACGGCGCCAGATAATCTGAAAACAACCAACCAAGAAGGGATCAAACGTTCAAACGAGGGATATTGAAACACCGAATTGTAAAATGCACGAATGTCTTTTCATTACTAAAATGCACATGATAAAATTTCGTAACGAAGCACGGGTATTCAGCTAGTTTATATATACATACTCTTACACATATGAACAGTCTTTATTAGTTTTTTTTTATAAACTTAAATACTGGAACTTAAATTAATTGGCTTTTCTAATAAATTTGCCAAAGATAATGAAAGGTAAGATAAAAAGTTTCAGTTTTGTCTTAACTACATAAAAATAACTGCATCTTGTGAAAAACATCCACAATTGTAGAAACAGTATCCGAAATGAGTAAGGTAATTAACAAAAGTATATATGAATATCCCTTTTTGATTGTTTCTTTAAATATCTTTTTTATCATATTATTGGATATATTCTAGAAAATCTCATTGACTCTCTTAAAAGTTTTTCATATGAAATTGAGTATCTTATAAAATATCTCTTTGAATATCTTTTTGGTGATATCTTTGAATATCTTTTTGGTGATATCTTTGAATATCTTTTTGGTGATATCTTTGAATATCTTTTTGGTGATATCTTTGAATATCTTTTTGGTGATATCTTTGAATATCTTTTTGGTGATATCTTTGAATATCTTTTTGGTGATATCTTTGAATATCTTTTTAATTATCTCTTTGAATATCTGTTTGTCCTTTAAATTTCTCTCTGAAATAGGACATTTAGCTAGAATAATATTGTCGACAAGTACGCGGCCCGTGAAGATTGAAAAAAAGTGCTCAAATGTCGCCACACAGTCCATCCCCCGATCACTCCTCCAGGAGACCACCTTCTCCCGTTTTCCTTTTTCCCCGGAGCAGGAAGCATTCGCCGCACGTACCAGCGTGTGCGGTTGGGATAAATATTTAGCTTTCGGGGGCCGTGGAACTTATTAGCATGCGGGCCGCGATCTCGCCTAATGACGCATTCACTACAATCGGCCCTGATTAAGTTAAGCTTCGCTCTCAGCGAGATAGGTAATTTGCTCTCCTCCGCCTCTCCCTCTGAAGCAGAACTGGCAGTTTCTCTCTGCTTACTTCTTCTTTTCAGCTTTATACGTCTACAATCTGCGTGTTTTCTTTTTTTCTGCTGTAGTATCTTCTTGAAGGTAGCTATGAACTTTGATCTGCGCCGCTGCTTGTTTTCCCAGCGAGAGATGCGCTTTTCTATTTTGTTTTTGTGGAGGAAAACCAGCGTTCTTTGCTTTTTTCGCCTATTCCCCCTCGTCTGTTTTGATTCTGTGTTTGCTATCGCCGAACTTGTGTCTCGAAGGCAGAACTAACAAAGCGACTTGCATTTCAAAAGATCCTGCGCAGTGGCGTTGTCCAGAAGGGGGGCTGATAGTGCCGGAGCTCCCCCCCCCCCTTCCCCCGAAAATCAAAAAGAATCGCATTAAACTTCTTGGTTCTAGATAAAATAAAAAAAAGCTATAACGTAACTCTTTGATTTATTTTTCATTTAAAAATTCAATTATTAGTTTATTTTTCATTTATATTCATTATTTAATCAAACATTCTAAAAAAAATATCTCTCTCTATTATTTTAAAGTAAACTTCAAAAAATAATCTCAGCACCCCCCCCCCCCCTCCTAGAAACGATATGTCTGAATACGCCACTGACCCTGAGATCTTCTGATCTTAGCTTTCAAAAAGTGGTGGACATAAAAACGAAATTGTGACAGACACTTTTGATTTGAGGGAACTATTCCGTGTTTTCTCCGATTTGAAACGCACACGCGGCCAATTTCCTCTAGAAAAACCACCCGGGTGTGTTTCGGTGAGTGTTCAAAAATCACCGAATTAATTATACGGTTTCGGTATTCTTGATAGAAAATGAAGCACGCATTTGAAATGAATTGTTTAGGCCGCACGTGAAACTTTATGGTTAAAATTTGTAGAAAGATGGGACAATTTTTTGGTAGGGGCAAAGATTAAAACCAAACTGCGGAACACAAACGCTCCATTAGCAGTGAAAAAAAGTACACAACTATACAATGGAATGTTTTTTAAACCTCGCCAACATTGGCGATTGATTTGGCGCCAATTGCAATTGTTCGTGTTTCATTGTCGCGAGACAGATTCCTACACATAGCAATCTCCATAGAATTTAGATATAAGAAAATCATTCCGATATTTTAACTTAATTTTTTTTTTATCCCTTTTAATTTTTTTATTTTTCCTCCTTCTTCAAATTCTTTTATAGAGAGCATAATGAAACTGGTAACAGTTTTATTGTGCATAAAAAAATTAATATGTTCTTTGTATTGGGATTTCCTCAAAGCATACCTAACTAGGGGCTTGGGACATCGCACAACTTTCAATTACACTATAATACTGAAGTGGATTTGTGACGTTTGTATATTTTCATCCTTCATTTAGAGCAAATGGCCTGTTTGGCGATATTTTTTGCAATAATTCTTGTATGGGTTTGAAAAAAAAAAAAATCCTCCAAAAGATGATTTTGGTGATATACTTTTCGATAGGTCATTATATTTTCCTTTATTATAAGCGAAACTGAGTGGAGAAGAAAAAACGATCGTTGATGAGGTATGCTCAAGGAAAGAGAACTCTGTGTTGAAGGCACTCATTTTTCAACTTTTTACGCCATTAAAACATTTTTATGGGAATTTCGGAAGTGGAGATGTTTAGAACACCTTAAGAGGCATTACCACAGCGATTTTTATCGAAATCGTTAGAGCCGTTGTTTAGCAATAATTGAAAAACATGATTTTTTCAATAGCAGCTACCTTATGCTCATGCGCGATTTTGACGTAAACCTTAACGGTAGGTTCCATGGCTACCATCAACTCGCACACCGAATTTGAATATCATAGGTCAATTTGTTCGGGAGTTATGCTGACCACTGACACACATACAGACATTTTTTCTAGACCACTTTTTGAAATCAGGATGTTCCAAAACGTGGAGGAATGCAAAAAAAAAAAAAAAAAAAAAAAAAAAAAATGCTATACATATGTATATATACCCTATGTATATATACATATGTATACATATATATGGGTAATTGAAAGTAAAAATACTTGAATTATTTATGCTATGTGGCAATAAGCCTTCCCGATTTCGAGCAGAAATCTGATGATGTTTAGGCTCACAAATTAGCTCTTTCGTCAGAAAATCTCCCTACTTACAAGGTTATACAAACCTAATGCTTTTTACATTTAATTTCCCATGTGTTAGCATAGGATAATGAAAGTATTATTTTCGTTAAATAGAAAAAAATCAATTTTTTTTTTGCATTTCTCCACGTTTTAGAGCATCCTGACTTCAAAAAAGTGGTTTAGAAAAAATGTCTATGTACGTGGTCAGCATAACTCTCGATCGAATTGACCTACAATGTTCGAATTTGGTGTATGGATTATTGGTGACCATGGGACCTACCATTAAGGTTTTCGTCATTATTGCGCATGCCGTTGGAAAAATTCTGTTTTCCAGCAATTGCTAAAAAAAGGCTCTAACGAATTTGATCAAAATCTCTGTGGTAATGCCTCTACCCACACCCAAAAATTCCATCAAATTGCTATAAAGACGCAAAACTTGAAAACTGAATAACGTAGAGTTTTCTTCCTTTTGAGCATCATCCATATTATCAAAGGACTGTTTCTCTTTCAAGAAAAGATGATGCTAAATTTTCCATTTTGGCAGTGTTTTTTTTTTTTTTACTCATATGGAAATTTTCGCCAAAAATATTGCCAAACTGGTCATTTTTATTTAAACGAATGAAAATTTGAAATCATTCTAAGTCAAATTTAAATGCAGTGGACAGTCTTATAAAATGTAATTTAAAGTTCCATTCCCCTAATTCAGTATAAAATGTGTCTCGTATTATAAAATATGTCTCACATGAAAGTTATTGTACAGTGCAAGTGCAAAAAGGGCCGACATAACTGCAGCAACGCGCAATTTGAGTAGAATGAGTGAAAAACCAAGACAACGTGATTGGACAGCAGTGAAGCGTATAATAAGACACTAGAAAACAACTAAAGAACTAAGAAAGCAACCGAAGAATTCTTGTAAGGACAATTCCCTGCACTCTCTGAGTTACAATCTTCTAGCCCAGTGCATTTGGAAATTACTTTGTATAACCACCTTGACATTTGTTGAGCGGGTACGAAAGAAGATCACTTAATGAAATGACATAAATTGTTTTCATTTAATGGATTTCTACATTGGCATTACTACACATTAAAATGTCTTAAAATAGGACACAAAAGTGGATTCAGACACCACATGGTGTCTTAATTTTTTAAGCATTTCCGTTGTTTATTGGGAAGGTTTGAAACCTTTACTATACTAAACTCCAACTTAACTTGACATCACTAGACGATAGATCTTCACCGTACTCATAGGCAGTTAATCCATTTTAGCGGAGTGAAGACATAATTCTCGCCAAATCTTACAGCCTTTAGTTCTCTACAGGGTTGTGGTTTGGCGAACATTATGCTTTCACACCACCAAAATGGATAAATTGCCTATGAGCACTGTGACGATCTACCGTCTAGTGATGTCAAGTTAAGTTGAAGTTTAGTGTAGTGCTTTAACCTCGCTTGAGGATTTAAGTACAAATACTCGTGTCTGAAATTAAGACTCTATTTAGCGTCTGAAATCACTTTTGTTCTTATCTGAAGCCATTTCAATATTTGCAATCTATTGTTTCGCTTGTGTTTGTTTCTTGGGCAGCTCAAACTTAAAAAGGAACGATAGAATAGCAACTATACATTTTCACTTGCGGCCTATTATTAAATCTCAAATCTTTTATTTTTTCTAAAGAATACAAAACCTCAAAATGAAACATCTGTAAAAAAAAAAAAAAAAAAAAAAAAAAAATTGCGAAAATGCGGTCGATTCTGAACACGTAGATTTTTACTTCACTCTGTGTCTGCTCACTGCCGTGTCCCCAGTAAATAAGCCGCATTAGGCCTAACCAAGAATTAAATAAAATGATGCCAAGAAGAGAGTCAATATTGACAATAGAGGAGCCCCTGTCTACAGAATAATCAGCCACCCCCAAGGCGACACACAAACAGCGACCCCCCCGTGTCACAATAAAGGGGAAACAATCTACACCATTAACCCTTCCCCCTCCCCGCAGCCGGAAGGAAGAGGGGGCCACGACCCCTTTCACTGATAAGGTCAACACTTAACCCCCCCTTCTCCACTCATTAGCATAAGATCTCATCTACTAATCAACAGAGAATTGTTACATTGTGGAACTGGGGGGAAGGGAGCAGTACAAAAACCGCAAGGAACGAATTGAAGCCAGATTTAAATAATCTTAACTGGGAATTCAACTATGCGCGGTAGGGGGGAAGTGGGATACGTGAGTTACTTTACAATTTTACTTCAAAAGCAGTACCACTCTATATATACAGCTCTTCTCCTTCTCTAAAAGAAGTATAGTTTCCGTTGGCCGTGCAGTAAAAAATTAATGTGCCTTTTATCTGTAATATCTTAAGAAATACTCAAAGTAGTGTCATTTCAGTACCTTCTGTCTGTAATATCTTTACAAATAGTCAAAAGTAATCGGTACCTACACCTAGGAAAGTTCAACTCAAAAACGAAAGCATACACCTGAAATAAAAGTATGCATATGTTAAAATTGTATGAAAAGCCGACGATATTCAATTTTATTACGAAATACCCCGTTTTTACATTGTGTATCAATTATACTGTACTTTCTGTAAATATACCTTAACAATGCTCCTTTTTTAATTTTTTTTTTTCTTTTTTCTTTTTTTAACAAACAGCAACTATAATGTCCTGTCATCGTTTCAAGTAAATTTATAAATGATTTTTTTCGTTTTTCATTATTTACTAAAAAGTAACAAAGTTCAAACGCCAGTGGATTTCTCAGATTTTTTTACATTGTCTTTGAATATTTAAGAAATGGATTCTTTGACTCCGGAATGGATTTCTTAGACTGTATAGAATCATTAGCTTGCCCATATCCTCCCAATACTTCCTTTGATTCTTTACCAGATATAACTCTAGAGTAATTGAAAACTAACTACCAACATTTGAAGAGTAAACTGGGTATTTTATTATTCTTTAATAAGTTTTTATAAGCTAACTTATAAAAAAACCTAAAGAAAAATAAAAAAAATCATAAATTATATATATATATATATATATCTTCAATTTATTAGAATGTTGTTTTGTCTTTAAATTTTTTTGTTAATGTGCTTTCATCTCTATATCTGTACTCCAGAGGTAAAGGACACCATGTCACATTTTCGTATTTGTTTGGAAGAACCAATTTTCCATAACTTTGAGCTAGCTAATGGTTGGTTGTATTCAAATTATCTAGCGCCGTCAGCAACACGAGGGCTATAATGCGCCGAAACATTCGTCATTAGACAAGCCAACATACATTTACCAACACCCATGCCAACACGGGACTCGAACCCACAACCTCGCGGTTTAGAAGCTAGCACGCTAACCGCTATACCGTTTGGTCGGCAGCTAGCTAATGAAACATCCATGATTTTATTTGTCAATGTCTTCTCTACGTTACTTATGAGAACAGGACATAGTGCCCTATACCATTGTCGAAAAATACTCGTTAAGCCAATTTAATAAAAAAGTGGACTTTACCTCCAGGACAACAGATATATAAAAGCCCTCCCTGACTGACCCACAGGTTGCTTCACCACACATTTTCCCATATAGTCACAATTTTGAAATTTGGTACAAATGTCAACAAGAACAAACGAAGATAAAGCGAGCTATTCCGATATTAATAAACCAATTTTCAGAAGAGATATACGTAGACTACATAGCTTATAGAGTTTTCAATAGAGTCCAATTTACAAAATGTGCAATGATTGGTTATTTTCAGATTATCTGGCGTCATCAGCAACACGAGGGCTATAATGCGCCGAAACATTCGTCATTAGACAAGCCAACATACATTTACAAACACCCATGCCCCTTACACGGGACTCGGAACCCGCAACCTCGTGGTCTAGAAGCTAGCACGCTAACCACTATACCGTTTGGTCAAAATGTGCAATGCACGAATAACTTTTGATTGCTAAAATGCACATGGTAAAATTTTGTACCAAACCACGAGTATTCAGGTAGTAACTATGTTTTTTTATCATTTATATAGTTACGCAATATTTTCCGTAAATGTAAATAGTTGTGCATGTTTATTTTTTATTTTTTTATTATTAGATTTTTTTTTTCGCCATGGATAACATAGGCTAGAGGAAAGGGTTCGCACGGGGTTTAGTCGGGAGATTTCGCGACCGTTCTGATTGCAAAATCGTTTGCACTTGATTTTTCGTGAAACTTCGCCGGCTAGTATAAAAACGTCACCGATTCGCTAAATCAGCTCGTAGGATTTTGAAAGTTTCGTTCTTTTGAAAAGAACTAAGCGCGTGTTTATTTTTGCTGTGCCATGTAATATAGACCGATAACTGACCACAAGTTACGTTACCTCATCGAACATCATTTTGAATTTTTTATAGAATGTAGAAAAAAGTTATTTCACATGAATCCACACTGATCTGCCGGAGCAAAAATTGCTCAAACTATTTCAAAATCGACTTTGAATTAGTTGGAATATTTTTTAAATAAACCTGATTTGCAAGTGTGTCATAACTTGCCAAATAATGAGCACTCGTTTTTATTTGTTAATCCACAGCTCTTTCATTTTCAGTGAGGGAGAGTGCAAACGATATTTATTCTCTGGCGAAAGATGCTTCCATTTTTTTTTTTTTTTTTTTTTTTTTTTTAAAGTGAACCAAGTTGGCGATAAATATTACGTCACTTATGATGTAATGTTTATTGCCAACTTTATTGACTTTTGAAAGGTAGGAGATCTTGGCTCGAGGAAAGACAAATCGTCTGCAGTCTTCTTAATTGGAAAATTAAAGACTTGTGGGTTACCAGACAAAAAGGGATGTTCATGTTTTGGAAAGTTACGACGTTTTTGTCAATCGGATTTTAGTTCAACTCATCCAAAGTCGTTTGTCGAATAGTTTCGGCCAATTTTGTTCCATCAAACCAGTGAATTCACGATCTACTACATTCTATAATAAATTCAGAATGGTGTTCGATGAAGTTACCTAAACTGCCTCTTCAGGTGCCTCTCAAAAGTGACAAGTTTTTAAGCTTGCGGATCCCCCCCGATGGAGACCTCTTCTAAAGTGATTTAATTCCTTCTCTCTTCAACTGAATAATACAAAGGACACTTTGGAAGAGAAGAGAGAGATTTGAATAATCCTCCCATTTGTAGTCCGTGACTTTTATCTTCTCTTCGCATAATGGCTCGTCATCACGTTCATAATGATGCGTTGATGAGCCGCTAATCGTCTTCTCTTCCCTGCTCGACCCGCGCACGTGTCTCGCACCAAATTGTTGTTGGGGAAAACTTTTGTTCTCAAGCGACCGAACCTACCTGATGGCTCGATGTCTGTCGGACGGGGGCTGGAATCCGACTCTTGTTGTTATGTAGTACAAGAAATGGATACCAGAAGAAGAGAAAAGTCTCGATAATAATTTTAGCTCTTAATTTTCTGACGGAGCTTATAGATCCAGTTTCTCATGATTAATTTAATCAGGGGCGTCATAAAATCGGCCCGGTGATTTTTAGATCTGTGCCGGCCCAAATTTTCAATATCGTCATCAATAAAATTTTAAT
The DNA here is from genome assembly GCA_963978545.1 of Linyphia triangularis. NCBI lineage: Eukaryota > Metazoa > Arthropoda > Arachnida > Araneae > Linyphiidae > Linyphia > Linyphia triangularis. The sequence goes on from OZ021732.1 coordinate 4,184,582, forward strand.
AAAATAATTTCAATAACTAAGTAATTTTTATTAATTAAATAGTTTTAATAATTAAAATATTTTATTATTTAATTAATTATTGAAATCAATTATTATTTTATTTATAAATTTTGAAAATTGAATTGTTTTAATAGTTAGTTTAATTGAATAAAATTTTCTCCGTCTCTAGTATTTTTATCTCCTCTGAGAGAACTTAGTTTTACATAAGTCATTGATAGTTTGTTGCAAAACAAAAGAAATTGGAATTATAAAATAAATAATGTCCAGGAATTTAACTAGTAGGTTTATTAGAAAGTGACATCCGAACTGATAATAAATATTTAACCATAAAAGCTATAAGAAAGAAGAAATACGATAATATCTTAGTACGTCTACTTTTCTTAGAGCCTCTTAGCGCTATGAAAGGTTTCACCAGGGAGGATGAGGAGAGGGGGGGGGGGAGGGAGGTAATGATTGGGATTTGGATGCATTGAGCTTTTAAAAAAAAACGACTATTATTAACAACTATTATATAATTAACGACTATTATTATCAACTAATATAAAACAACTATTTATATTGAAAATAATTAGAAAAAAAAAACTTCGTATCTGACCGGCCCATTTTTTATAGACACTGTCCGGCCCGGTGATTGCACCGGACGACCCTATGGCCATTCCCCCCCCTGAATTTAATCCATTGAAGCACGAATTTCGATTTCATATTCGATTTGATGGCATTTGGAATGGGCTGTTTTTATGTGTAGAAAAGTGATGGAGTATAACTTCATTTTTGCAACAAAGAAAAAAAATAATAATAATAAAAAAACAAAAAAACATTTACTTTCGTGAGTGATGGTTAAGTTATGAAACCAACAATGCAAGCAACAGTGAACACAAATGACACACCTAATCAAATTTTTTCTGCATAAAAAAAAAATACACTTTGTGTCGAAAAATGACAAATATTATTTATGCGTATCGAAAAAAATAAAATTGAATTAATCTTCTGCGAGGAACTCACTCGAAGGGTTAAAAGCTTTGAGACCCATTTGAAATCCACTACTATGAAGTTTGTTCTTCAATTATTGGATGTCAGAGCAAGAATATTTCTCTTCTCGCAAACACAATTTTCAGCTTCTACTCATTCATCTTACATCGTCTAATGTCCTCTAAGAAAGCACTTCAATGGACTCACTTTTCAATTCTCTCTACTCAAATGGTACCAACTTTACTTGCGTTATTTTCTGCTTTATCAGTGTTTGCATTATTCTACTGCTTCGTTTATCAATTTTTTCATATTTCGAACTAAACACGGTTTCTAGTCTATTATTACTATAATTAATTATTCTAAGTTCCTTCTTTTTGTGTTTCATCAAGTAATGATAATTAAGACTGATCTGAAATGTGATTTTTATGGGATACTAGCTGAATACCCGTGCTTCGCTACGAAATTGTAACATGTGCAATATTTTAGATTGCTGTGAGGAAATCTGTCATTCGTGTATAGGTCCCAGTTTTTGGCGCTTCGCTTGCAGGAAGGTTCATCGCTACGCAAAATCTAGCTCGCTTCGTACGCTGAAAAGTTCATTGACATATAAAAACAAGCTTACTTCACTCGTTGAAGGGTTCATTGATGCTTAAGCATAAGCTCGCTTCACTCACTAAAAATCTAATTTCTACGTAAAGCCTTAATAATTAAAAGCCTCTCCCTTGTCGAAAAAAAAAAAAAAGAAAAAAAAAAAATCCCCGTTAATACAATAATACAACACTCCTTTAAGATTATTTTAACACGTGTTTGTGGAAAACAAAATTAGAGGCCAAACTTTGTTGACACTTTCAGAGCTGTAGACCAAATAGAAGCCGCTTTTCGTGAAAAAATTAATTAAAAAACAAATAAAAATTTTAACGTTCTTTTTGTCAGTCCAATTAGAAGGCCAAAACTACTTATGTTGAAAATTTCAGAGCTGTATTCCTATTAGTAGTCGTTTTGTAAAATGTTTATTAATTAATTAAAAAAATTAATTAAAAAAGAACAAAATAAAAACTTTAAATTCCGTTTTTCATAAGTCCAATTAAAAAGCCAAAACTACTCATGTTGAAAATTTCAGAGCTGTAGGCCTATTAGAAGTCGTTTTGTAAAAAAAATTGGCAATTAATTAAGAAAACTAATTAAAAAAAAATCTGATCAAAATTTAAAAATTCCGTTTTTCAAAAGTCCAATAAGAAGGCGAAAACTACTTATACAGCTCCGAAATTTTCCATATATCTGTTTGAAGTCGCTTTGGGAAAAAAAAAAAAAAAAAAAAAAAAAATTAATTAAAAATAACTAATTAAAATTTTAACATTCTGTTTGTGATGCATCCAATTAGAAGGCCAAAACTACTTCTGCTGAAAATTTCAGAGCTCTACTCCAATTTTAAGTAGGTTTTTATTGATCCACAGACAGACACACACAGCTTGTTTTATTATTATAGATGTCAATTTAAAAAGTCATTCAAATAGATTCGAATTTTGTATTGCACATAGATCGAATGTCCATTTAAATGGACATTTTGTAAACTTTTTGCACAATAAATTTTTTTGATGGTCACTTATTTTTATGTTATTTGATCCCCCAAAAAAGGGGGAAAAAAAATGTTTAAAAAAAAAAATCTCATTGTAATCTTATTAATAGTCGATTTTTGACCAGTTTCGGCCATTTTTGCCACGGCAGACCAGTGGATTCGTAATCTACTCACTTTTCTCCAATTTCTATAAAAAAAATTTCAGAATGATGTTCGATGGAGTCCAAAAATTGCAGTCGCCTCCCAGTCTAAAAAAAAAAAAAAAAAGAGCTTTTAAATTTTATTTAATATTTTATTTTTCTAACCACGGATACTATAAGAGTTTTAACCAATCATATGGATTTGACCGAGCTATTTCATGACGTCACTCACTTGGCGAATTACAATTGGCTCAGTTCACACCTCTCAGCTCAAGACATCACAGGTATGATTATTGCGCCCGTCATTCAGTGCGTAGTAAAAAACCGGTTCTCGCATCACCGTAGCGTATTCAATGAGATAAGTTGCTCTTGGAGTGTAGCAAGCTTCCAAAAAAGAAAGAAGTCTGTACAAGCTTCTAAAAAGTGCACAAAGAACTTCATAGAGAGGATTTCAAAGCCACCTCATAGTAATTTGCTAAAAATGAAAAATTTATATTTGAGTTTCGTCGTGCGTAGTTTATTTTTTTATTTGTTTTAATTGCAAAGGATGGAATTTTGTTGCGTTTTATAACACGTGGAAAAAATCATTCTTTAGAATTGATTTCCACTTTGATTTTTTTAAACTCAATCTTGACAGCACCTTGAGTGCGAATATCCATTCTGAGAGCTGTATACCGAACGACACTCCATAAAGGGGTTGATGTCAGAAATAATAACAAACAATAAAAAAAAAAAAAAACCCTCTTTTTAAATAAAAAAAAAAAAAAAAAAAAAGTGAGTCGCAGGAATTTAAAAAGCATCTTCGAAAGAGATGATCAGCATGCAAGGTTGCATCCTCACTAAAAAAAAAAAACCTCGTTGTTGAGCGGCAGAGAGCAGTGGCGGATCTTCCCTTTTATTCAAAGCACACCTAATGTCATCCATTCCCGGGCGGTAAGCCCTGAATGAATAAACCACAAAAGTGAAATGCGTTCTCCTTCTTCTTTAGGCAAAAAAATGCGCCGAAAAGAAAAAGGGACGAAGACAAAAAGAGAGAGAGAGTTTCTCTTCCCCTTCTGTGCATCGGAGAAAAATCTCCGAATAGTGCGGTTTGATTCGGGTTGGCCCGCATACTTAAAAGGTTCACTTTCCCCCCCGACGCGGGCTGACGAGTAGTCCTGAACGCCATGTTTGGTCACCCAATTTCACATGTCAGACTGTCCGATTAATAGTTCCCACCAGGTAGTCTAGTCTAGTTGATGACGGTCGCTATAGGAACAAGACTCGTCGATTTAGAATAGGGGTGATCTATGAGGAAAATTGCGGTCCAAAGCCTGTCTCTTGATATCCTCTGTGGAACATGGGTTGGACCTAGTTTCCACAGCAACCGACAACACTAGACAAACTGGCAGGAGGTATTCTTGTGACAGTGGAAATGGGCTCCATAATTCCATCTGGTCGAATGGTTAGTTGGTTTGTGCGCTCAACGACGAATTTTTTGTACAATAATGGCTAAGCAGGCTTGGACCTACAGCTTAACGTGGATTCCGATTCCAAATGAACATCCATGCCTAACCCGGGATTCGAATCCAGTTTCTTTGGCATGCGAAGCCAGAGTGCTGACCCCACAGCAATCAGGTGATCGGTCAGAATAATCCAATGGGTCAATCTCGCTGCTTGTTTGGGTCATTGGCTTGAAACCAAAGAAGGCATAAGAATCCCCATAGAGATCTATGTTAGCAATTATCTCTTTAATCGAGTTAGCATCTATTGGTAACCAAAGGTACAGAACATCAGATGTAGAATAATATGGAGGTAATTCAATGAGCTTCTTCTACTTGCAGAGAAGAAACCAGATATGAGCTATTAAGAAGTTACAGTAAGAAATCAGTGGTCCAATTACCGTCGGGTTACTGAACGCAATTTATGCCACATTTATTTGATTTTATGATCCTACATTCACTATTCTGCGCTTAATAAATAATATAACCCTAAAAACAAAGTTTTTGATATAAATTCTTTATATGCATTGCCAATTTTTATGTGCGATTCTCACTTCTTGAGCTCAGATTGACCACTAAGAACAAAAAATACATTCCGAACTATTTACTAACTTCTTTTTTGCCCCATAAACCTGATTAAATACAATGTCATCTACAACGATCTACGAAAGCTGTTAAGTCTGACTTAAGGCAATAAAAACACATATCATTTATTTATTTTGATTAAAACAATTTTGGCAACAGAAAACAGTTTCAGCAAATGATTGGTTAAATGAGATTTATTAGTATTCCGAAACGATTATAGATTCGTTTCGTGTGTAAAAGCGATCTTTTAGTGAGAATGAGCCGCCCTAAAATTTGATAGAATGCATTGTCATCATCATCAAAATTCACACACACACACACACACACACACACACACACACACACACACACACACACACACACACACACACACACACACACACACACGAGATAGAAGTTAATATAAAGAATTTTAAAATAGTGGAACGAATTCATTATTTATTAACTTTCAACTGTCTATTTCCGCTAATTTAATATTCTAAATCTCCAAGTTTTAAACGATGCAGCGTTGTCACACATGAACATGGTTTGAAAAATAATATAATAATAAAAAATGTAATTTAAATCGAAAATAGTTTTGCATTCCGTACTTTATTCCGTATGAGTATCTGCGAAGAAAAGAGAGCTAATCTCAAATTAATAAATTTCTCTCGATAAAATGCTCTCGTAAAATATCCTTGAACTGGAAATCAGGATTCAATTTATCACAATGTTTACTTCATCCAAAATTGACTAAATTTATGTTGACTAGAAAATTGTGAGGTGCAAAAGACGCCCGTTGAAAAGGGATGCATATAACAAACATTTTAGTTAATATACACGCAGCATATATTCAAAATTCAATTTATCTTTTAACACTATGCAAATTATGTCTGATAAAATGAAAAATAAATATTTGAATTTTTTTTTTTTTTTTCAATGAAATGTCTATTGGAAAAGTTAATATGCGGGGGAATTCAACAAGGAAATTGAAGTCATCAATTGGTTCATCACTGACAGCAGAGTCGGCGTTATAATAGATTTGAGAGTTACCATCAATCACATCCATTATCTTCCTATTCATTAAAATAGTTTCAATTCTGTTGTAAGCCGGAGCTTGGTGTTTGTATTTAATCTTAAAAAAAAAAAAAAAATTAAAAAAAAAAAAAAAAAAATTAAAAAAAAAAATTAAAAAAAACCCAAAAAACATCCCTAACATCAAAATGTATTTATTAAAAATGAACGTGGAATTATGCATTCACGTCTGAAGATATTTATTCTAATAAAAACAATTTTGGAAAACAGGAAAGAATTTCAACAATGATCGGTTAGAATTCTTTCACTTACAGAGTTTCTACGCAACACAACGTTAAAATGACTAGACCACAGTCCATAATGAATTTAAGGCATTTCCGCGCAATAATCTTTAATTTATTCTGAAAAAAAGAATTTTGACATCAGGAAAGAGTTTGAACAATCATCGGTCAAAATTTAACTTCCCAACGTTACAGAATGAGGCAGTGAATCAGTGATCAAGGTAACCCTTAAAGAGATTTCTTGTGTTTTTTTTGTTAAGTAAAGTAAGTTTTCAAAGTGTGTAAATACTTTTTTTCTGAACCAATCTCATTTGAGTTAAAACACGAGCAGTTTTCTTTTCTGGGGGAAAAACTTTTTCGCGACGGCATCGTCCAAACATGTCCTCTCTCTCTCGCTCTCAGAAGTTCATTCCATCTGGAATATTCGTGTCACGATCTTGAGACAGTGCGGCCATCGGTCAAGACCGGGCCAGATGTCACCTCTTCTTTTGAGCAGTTATGCTCAATAAAAAGACACCCCTCCCTTCCTCCTCTTCGAGACATTATTTTCGTATTGATTGGGGAATCAAATACAGAGAATACGAGGAAGTCCTACTAAGAAACATTCCCTATTCTCGCTGTGTTACGATCTTCTTGCTCCGTGCATTTAGAAACTACTTTCTATAAAACTTTGAAATTTGGTGAGTAGGTACGAAATATATCACGCAATGAAATGACATCAATTGTTTTTAATTATACGTGAAAATTAAAATGACAATAGGCGAAACCAGGGGGAAGCCACTGCATATGCATTTGACGTAAGGATTTCCAATATAAAATAACAAAAATATTAGACGCTATTATAGAGTTTTTGATTTATGTCCTTTCACGAAGGGATCTTTTTTTTTTTGTAGCTACTTGCCAAATGTCAAGGTGATTATCTAAAGTAGTTTCTAAATGCAGTGGGCTAGTAGATTGTAACAGAGAGTACAGGAAATTATCCTTAGTAGGACTTCATCTTAGTGGCACACTTCTTGCCTTTCAGAGAGGTAATAATTAATAGTTTAAAAAACTAAAAAAATACGCTTTTATAGAAAAGTGAACTAAAAAGTAGAAAATAATTAGTTTGAAATAAGAATAGAGTGATTAACAAGAAATATTTATTTTATCTTAAAAAAGCGTGGGGTGCTTGATGTCAATTGTTGAAAATATCTTAAAAAGCACCCCACGCTTTTTTACGATAAAATAAATATTTCTTGTGAATCACTCTATTCTTATTTGATTGATTCTTATTTGATTATGATGCATTTTTGTATATAAACTTTTTTTTCCCTTTAATTTTTTAATAAGCTAATTGCAATTAAAGTTACTAATTAGGACATTATTAGAACATACATAAATAACTTAATTATAACTTAGAGGTATTATTTTTTTTGCAAATAAGATATATTATATTGACGCATGTTCCTATGGAGAATTTCGAATTTGACTTCAATATTTATTTAATTATAAGTTTTTAAATAAAAATACATAGTTTTTAACAAAAAATTAAGATTAAAATATGCATAAATAATGTGTTTATAACAATATATATTATATTCTCCATTGAAAACACATTCACAACTATTGTCTACAAAACAAAATTAGAATTTTGAAAATCAAACCATTTATTATGAAGTTATGACCGTTGGCGTAAAGTCATATAACACCAAAATGTCATTCTTCAGAAAACGCGTTTCAAGTTAACTTCACTAATGAACGTGATGCAAAACAGGTTCACAAAACCTACTGTAATTAAAAAAGTAACTTGAGTCTCAGAAAGAAAATGGTATCATTTTAATGGTAATGAATTCGGGAATATTTTAAAACCAAAAAACAAAAACGCAGACTTGAGTCGAATTTTGCGATTCCTAATGTATATGTATACCTTAATAAGACACGCTGTTTTATGCTACCCTAGAGCTTCCCCATATGCCAGTTCAAAAATACTCATTCAAGAGCTAGTCCTAGTAAAGATCATTCCCTGAACTCGCCATGTTACAATCTTTTAGCCCAGAGGGCTTTTAGAAACTTTTTTGTACAGCCACTTTGACATTTGGTGAGTAAGTACGAAAATGATCACTTAATGAGATGACATAAATTAAAAACTCTAAACTAGCGCCTGATATATTTTGTTTTATATTTGAAATCCTTACGGCAATGCATATGGAATGTCACCACCTGGTTTTGTCTTTCGACGTTTTAATTTTTGTAGATCTTAATTGAAAACAATTTATGTCATTTCACGAAGTGATCTTTCTCGTACCCACTCGCCCAATGTCAAAGGTGGTTATAGAAAGTAGTTTCTAAATGCACTGGGCTAGAGGATTGTAACATGGCGAGTACATGAAATGATCTTTCTTAGGATGTTCAACTGTGGCGTGTGATATTGAAGACCATGATACATTTTGGGTTTATACAAGGGGGGGTTGTGCTAGGTTTGGGGAAGAAACATTATTATTACATTATTAAAACTTTTGTTTTAATGGGTTATATTCTTACAGTTTATTTGATCGGAATGGATCACGAAATGAAGGAAATGTTAAGATAAGCTCGAATTTCTGTTCAAATTACATATTGTACAGGAAACGGTTAAAAGCAGCATCTTCTGTTTTCAATTTTTGCAGTGCATTCCTTTGTGACTTGGCGCTGGGGAATAATCAATACATTCTTGAGGAGAACGTTTCGGACGTTTTTCTATCATCTTTTTTTTTTTTTTTTCCCCCCTTTTGAGAAATCTGGAAGACGTGATTCCACACACCAATGGACTTGGGAAAAAGAGCTTTTTCTCACCAACGCTTTTTTTATTTTATATTTTTAAAGTCTGAAAAAATAATTGAGAAAAAAAAAATTGTTCACGTAAAAGGACTCGAATGAAGAAAAATTCAATTTCGCTCCTTAGTTGATCAAAATAAGTAAAAGTGTTTCTAAATAAAATGAATAATTTTGATAAATGCTCGATAAAAATAATTGCTGTTTTTTAAAGTTTTATGAATTAACTTTCAATGTTGTTATAATCCTTATTTATTAATGCCATCTTAACTTTAAAACGAAATATGGTTTTATACGATATATTACGTTTAATGTCATAGCAGAATATTTTGTTCAATATTCTGTTCGGAATTGTTATATATTCTGTCCCAATTTTCATAACGATGTGTTTCATATTCAGTAGTTATTAGTTTATTAAATTAACTAATTATTAACTAATTAGATTAATATATATATATATATATATATATATATATATATATATATATATATATATATATATATATATATATATATATATATATATATATATATATATATATATATATATATATATATAAACTTTTGAAAATTAAAAAAGTATTCTCACGCCAGATGTTTCATGAGTTATTGACCGGTCTATTCATAATTTGTATACCAGACCAGGTATAATGACAGTAAAAAACGATCATTGTAACAAATGCAAAAAAACAGAGTTGATAAAATCACTAATAATTTTTTTTTTTTATAAATTTTCACAAATTATCTCTTTTTTTTTTAAGTTGAATTTACTTAGTAAATAGCTCGAGGTCAAACTGTGATATCTAAAAAAATCCACAAAAGTAGTCCCCAGCGATATCGCAAAATTACCTCCCACATCACATACATGTCACATTTTGACTTATTTGCGATTTTCATTGTAAAATTATTTTGGCATATACGATATCACACATTTGGCGCTACGATATCACAAAGCAAAGTCACTTCATCGTCACAGTGTGACGTCGCTGCGATATCGCATGCAAGTCGTAAAGTGACTTAAATTTTTGAGACATCGCTGCGAGTCACTATGTGACTGTGATTTTTACGACGAAAAAATTCGCTGTAGTGACATAACTGTGACAAAGATGGTTAATTGGGTCCCCAAGGGAAAAAAATGATTTACGAGCCATATAATGAATAGTAAACAAATTACTTTGATTATTTTGCGTACTGTACCAAGTTGCGTACTGTACTCTGTTTAAAAAAAGTAAAAAAAAAAAAAAATTTGGAAAAAAATTGGAAAAAAAAAGAACAAATACAAAAAAAATTATAATTTTTTAAGAATGTTTACTTTTTTAATGTTTTTGTCATCCAAATAGTTCGCACAATATTCACGAGACAGTCTTTCGAACAAAGAAACCAGAAGACACAACTAGGGATGTGGAACATCGCACAACTTTCAATTACACTATAATATTGGTCATTGCATTAAAATTGGATATGGTGTTATTTACCGTTCTTATATTTTCACTTATTTAAATAAGTGGCCAGTTATTTTTGTCAATGATTATTATATGGGCCAACATTGTCGTTTCTTGAGAGTGAAACGGAAAAAAAATCGTTGATGGGTGATGCTTAAGAGCAGAGAGCTCTGCTTTGAAGGCACTCGTTTTTTACTTTTTACTCTTTTATCGCATTTGTACGGGAATTTAGGAGGTGGAAACATTTAAAACACCTTATCAAAATCGCTAGAGCATGTTATGGAAAAACATGTTTTTTTTTCATGATTGTAACCTTTCATGCATGCGCGATTTTGATGAAAACTTTAATGGTAGGTCTTTTAGCAACCACCAACCCGCACACCAAATTTGAACATAGTAGGTTGTTTGGGAGTTGTGCAGACAACGAACACACACATTTTTTTTTTGTAGACCACTTTTTTGAAATCAAGGTGTTACAAAACGTGGAGAAATGGGGGGAAGAAGAAAAAAAAAAAAAAAAAAAAAATAAATAAATAAATAAAATCGAAATTTTTTTTCCACCGAATGCTATACATTCATTACCCTATGAATGGGTAATTGAATACAAAAATACAAAAGGGTAAAATTTTATTTCTTCCAGAAATAATGAAATCTATATTTAATAGGCCAGACGTATAGTCACTACTCCTAAACTATTCAACCGATTTTTACGAGCTAGGTGTCCTTTAAAAGGCTCTTGCGCCGAAATCACCAACTTTAAAAGGCCTTCAACTGTGGATTTGCCCAAGGGGGGGAAGGGAAAAAAACACCATGATTTATGAATTAGTTTAATTAACAATATTGTGAGCCCATGGGTTGGGAACCGCTGGTCTAGAGGAACTTCCGACAGCATTTTTAAAATGCTAATAATTCTTATTCGGTTGATTTCAATTAATTGTTGTTCTTCCTAGGATATTAAGTGATTTGAGAATGTTCATTAAGTACACATTTATAATAACCCATATAAATAGAGTATTTAAAATATACTTTTCAATTTTTATATTTCTTAACACAGCTCCGATATCAAAAATATATCTATCAGCAGAATGGGCTGCAAACAACGTTTCAAAATTTATTTACTAAAAATGAACGCGAATTTGTGTTTTAGCATCCAAATATCATTTATTTATTTTGATTAAAGTATTTTTATTATTAAAAAGAATTAGCATCGAGAAAGAGTTTCAACAATGATCGGTTTAATGATATTTTAACGCAAGTGACAGTAACAGCTCAAAAATTTCGTAGAATGCCTTGTCATCGACATCGAACCTATCTGCTAAATTTCAGTCCGATTGGATGACGGCAAGGGGGTTAATTAGGCATATTCCGCTCCCATCGGCAAACAATCACACAAAATCGAAGTTAATATAATGGATTTATAAACACTGTTGATAACACCACACCGCTTAGTAATTTCGTAGTTAGGGTTACTAATCGCTTATTTTGAATGCTTTTCAGGATTATATAACTACAAAATTTTATCAGGATTTCAAAAGTTTAATGGTGTAGTACGGGGTTTTGGAGAGAAGGAAGCGGGGCTCTCTAGTTTTTTAACTTTCTATTACTCATATACAGGGGTCGCAGACGTCCTATATATCCTATAAATCCTATATATTTTTAAAAATCGGCAAAAACGTCCTATATTGTCCTATATTTTGCAATTGTCCTATATATCCTATATTTTTATATTGATTCGATCTATATTTTCTTCGAACTCGTAATAACGGCGCCGATTGTTGCCACTTTTTATATTTTGGATTCTTTGGCGCGATCGTAGGTGAAAAAAACCTGACAAAAGCGATGTTTGTAACGGCGGCGTTTTATCTTTTGTGACGTTACGCGCTACATAACCTACAACTCAACTCTACTGGACCGGCAGGAGTTGTAAAAAGTAAACATTTGAACTTTTCCATAGCACGCGGTCTTGAATTTCAGATTTGCTTTCTCCTCCAACGTAGTAAATTAATTGGTCATAATACATAGAGAGACGCAGCAACAAAACTCTGCCTTGAGAAAAACGGATGAAAACAACTTGTGATTAACTTGAAAGACTACTATAGAACATTTTGAGTGCTCAGTCAATAATTGATGAAGGAAACAAAAGGGTTAAGATTTACTGTATGATGTCGGATGGAGATTTTTTTATTCCAAATCCGATACGGATTCTGCGCCACGAATTGTTTACATCAAACCGCGCCTAATTATGACAACCATAGGCAGTTCTCTTGCTCTTAAAAAAATAGCAGGGCTGCCATTTTTTGTCAATCACCGTCAAATCACCGTGGCGCAGAATCAGTACCGGATTCGGAATATTAGCCACGATTTTTTCAGAAAAGTCGTCGAAATTGAAAATGACGTCAATACGTTGTGTTGTCAAATCCAAACGGTCACTAGGGTTTCCGGAAAACCAAGTCCCCGGTTCGCCACATTCGGCGCTAAATCACCCAATTTTCGCCGCCAATCCAACCGACACTGAACAATAAATTTAAACCAACAAAAGAGTGCAAACAGAGATAAAAAAAAAATACTTAAAGAAATTGGAGCAGTTCAAGCAGTTATAGATGCTGGAAACAAAAGACTCAAAATTGCAAATAATGTAATTAATAAAACTTCATTTAGGGATGGAATATTGAGACAATAACAGATGACATATTCAGGATCAGGCGATTTCTTTTTTAAAGGTGTGTTTTGATTCTCTTAAATACAATATAACGCGTATATAAATGTATAACGAGTTAATTTTTAAGTTCAGTAGTAACTGTGTGCAGTTATTTGATGTTTTAAATTGTCCTATATTTTTTAAAAAAAAATCCTATATATTCTTATTTTGTCACTTTGACCCCTGCATATATATACATAGGGTAATGAAAGTATAGGATTCGGACCAAAAAAAAAAAAAATCGATGTTTTTTGCATTTCACCACGTTTTGGAACATGCTGATTTCAAAAAAGGGATCTAGAAAAAAGGCTTGCCTATGTGTCTGTGGTCAGCATAACTCCCGAACAAATTGACCTACGATGTTCAAATTTGGTGTGCTGGTTGGTGATGGCACAGGGACCTACCATTAAGGTTTTCGTCAAAATCGCGCATGCGCATAAGGTAGCCGCCGTAGAAAAAATCATGCTTTCCAGTAGTTTCTAAAAAAACGGATCTAACGATTTTGTCCAAAATCGCTATGGTAATGCTTCTTACGATGTTCTAATGATTTTGCTTGAGCGTACTCATCAATGATCGTTTTTTCTTCTCTTTTCAGTTTCACTTGTAAGAAAGGATTATATAAGAATTATTAAAAGTATTTCACCAAAATCATTAACTTAGCAAAGTTTTTTTTTTCTTCTTCTTTTTAAAAAAAAAAAAAAAAAAAAAAAAAAAAAAAAAAAGACACATACAAGAATTAGTTCGAAAAATATCGCTAAACTGGACATTTTTTTATAAATGAATGATGAAAATATAAAAACAGTAAATGACAAAAATTGACATCAGTATTGTTGCACAAATTGTCTGTATATATTGTAAATAGTGACGTATTATTTCAAAATTCTATTGTAATTTATTTTTATCTTATTTTATTTATTAACAGCGATTATACAAGTTAGAAAAAGGTGGCAACACCTAAAGCAATCGAGAAGTTTCGAGATATTTCTTTCCCGATGAATTGGCTGGAAATTTCGCGAATGTCTCACGCGCTTGTATAAAAAAGACTGGAGAACGGGAAAGTTTTCAGATTGACTTCGGACTTCGTTGAAAGCTGATCGCTTTGTTTACCTATTGGAGTGAGCTTGTATAATCGCTGAATTCGAAGTTATTTTTGTTCAAGCTTGTGTTGAAGCTTGAGAGTAATTAAACTGTTGCCTGTGAATAAATTTTGTGAGTTTTCTGAAGAGAGAATAAATACTTTTAAACCGTGAAAACTGTGCCATCATTGCCTCAGTGGAAAAATTCTTAACAGTGGTGTCAGAAGTGGGGTCTCGTAATTTTGAATGCCGACAACTAGAGGAATGATGGAAGACCAAATGAAGCAGTTGATGGAAATGATTGTTGGAATGAAGGCCCAACAGGAAACCACCGCCGCCGAAATAAAAGCTGGACAAGAATCAACCGCTGCTGAAATAAAAGCCGAACTCGCCGCTGCAATCGCCACCTGCCGAGAATCCACATCAGCAGCTATAATTGGGATTAAAGAAGAAATGCAATCCGAACTGGCTACAATGGTGGAATCTACGATAATAGAGACTACTACAAGTGTTCTACAATCGGTAAAAGAAGATGTTCTGAGTGAAGTAAGAAAAGAAATCAGTGAAAGTTTTGAGGCGGTTAATGGGAAAGTTGACTGCTTGGGAGAAAAGGTTTCTACAATGAAAGGAGATCTTGTGACTGCGAGGAATGAAATCGAAGAAAAGGTTTCCACCATGAAAGAGGAACAGGAAAAGTTTCATGACGCTGTTGAAGAAAGGCTACGGAAAAATGAAACGGGGGAAGCTATGACCGTTGCAACGCCTAAATGGGATAATGTTTCCACTCCCTTCATTGCGCCACGTTCCAACATCAAAGTAACCACTTTTGATGGGAGGTCGTCTTGGCGCGTTTATCAAACGCAGTTTGAAATTATTGCTTCTGCGAATGGTTGGGACGATACTTCGAAGGCATTCCATCTCGCAGCATCTCTTCGAGGTGAAGCTGCTGACATTTTACAGACACTACCTGAAGAGAAGCGGGGAGAATTCGTGGCGCTGGCAAGTGCGTTGGAGTTAAGGTTTGGGGAGCAGCATCTAAAGGATTACAACAGACTGCAATTGAAAGTAGACAGCAGAAGGTCAATGAAACTCTTCAAGAATTGGCATCGGATATAGAAAGACTGTCGCTCCTCGCTTTCCCTGACTGCCCCCCGGATGTACGAGACGATCTTTCTCTGCATTATTTCATCGACGCTATTCAAGATCCCGATGTGCAGCAGGCGGTAAGGTTATCCCAAAACAAAAACCTGAAGTCGGCCCTCGTGTACGCCATGAGAGTGGAAGCCGCGCAGCTAGCTTCTGGAAAAGACCGACGATATGTGCGTGGTGCATTAGCCGAGGATTCGTCTGACTTTGTCACCAGTAAGCTTCGAGAACTGGAAAGCAAAATTGATAGAATGATGAGAAGCTATCCCGGAGCCAGGGATCGAAGGACCAGAGTCGTTTGCTGGCACTGCAAACGGGAAGGGCATCTACGACGAAACTGCCTTGATTTGAAAAAGAGAAGGGATAACACTACCACGGATTCTCCACAACTGAATCTAAGAAGATGTCATCTCGCAGGGCAGAAGCTGCAATGTAGAACAGGTGAAGCCCCGACCAGTCGTTTCCACGTTTCATCCCGACAAGGAGGAAACCAGGGTTTATTCGTGAAGGGGGAGATCAACGGAACTCCATGTCGTCTAATCGTCGATTCGGGAGCGAACGTAACGATGTAAGGACGGACGTGGCTCGTCGCCTGAACAGCCGACTCCTCTACACAGCGCCCTCTGTTTCTCTACAAACTGTGTCTGGTGGTAATATCTCTGTTCATGGGAAATTGCAAGTGGATATTGCCCTTGGATTTAACACCTACAAGCACACCGTTTATGTAGCTGAAATTGTAGATCCATACATTCTCGGACTAGACTTTTTGAAGAAAAATGGAATTACGCTGAATTTTGAGAAAAGCAAGCTGCAAACATGGAGAGGCGAAGTTCATTTGCACGATCTAGACATGAAAGAGCTGTGCGTATATCGGATTATGGCTCATGAAGACAATGTCATAGAGAATGCTGAAAAGTCCACATCTATGAAAAGTACCTCACCAGCTTCGGAAAGAGAACCGAAGAAAGTGACGTTGATGAAACCCTCCCAGGAAGTGGTTCATGTGGAAATGGACAAAGTTAGTGAAGAGAGAATCGACATCCGTACTCCTGTTACAAGCATCGAACGGAGGTCCCGGGATCTATCAGCTGCACCCGCGGATGATTCGGACGCAATCTCAAAATCATATAACCAGCAAGATGGGGATCAGAAACTTTCACCGCTTCTGTTGGCATACGGGAATGCAACTCACGAGACCACCGGATTTTCTCCATCTCTAACGATGTTTGGAAGAGACCTTAGGCTCCCCAGCAACCTCCTCTTTGGACAACCACCGGACACTCCTTCCTCGCCTGTCCAGTATCTAGATGATCTGCAGGCACGTTTGGAAGCCGTACATCGGTTCGCTAGAGAGAGAAACAACATCATGACGGAGCGCATGAAGATCCGGTACTATGCCAAGGCCATGGACCGTTCATTCCAGGAAGGTGACAAGGTGTGGTTAGGGAACCCTAAACGTCGGAAAGGACTCTCCCCTAAGCTCCAGACGAACTGGGAAGGGCCGTATGGGGTCCTTAAGAAGATCAACGACGTCGTGATGAGAATTCAACGGACACCTTCCTGTAAACCTAGAGTAGTACATCACAATAGGCTAGCCCCATATTATGATAGAAGTGATTGAATGACCTTTCCTGTTAAGGACTTCACTGCCCGGGACGTGCAGTCTTTAAGAAGGGGGAAATGTTGCACAAATTGTCTGTATATATTGTAAATAGTGACGTATTATTTCAAAATTCTATTGTAATTTATTTTTATCTTATTTTATTTATTAACAGCGATTATACAAGTTAGAAAAAGGTGGCAACACCTAAAGCAATCGAGAAGTTTCGAGATATTTCTTTCCCGATGAATTGGCTGGAAATTTCTCGAATGTCTCATGCGCTTGTATAAAAAAGACTGGAGAACGGGAAAGTTTTCAGATTGACTTCGGACTTCGTTGAAAGCTGATCGCTTTGTTTACCTATTGGAGTGAGCTTGTATAATCGCTGAATTCGAAGTTATTTTTGTTGAAGCTTGTGTTGAAGCTTGAGAGTAATTAAACTGTTGCCTGTGAATAAATTTTGTGAGTTTTCTGAAGAGAGAATAAATACTTTTAAACCGTGAAAACTGTGCCATCATTGCCTCAGTGGAAAAATTCATAACAGTATTATAGTGTAATTTAAAATTGAGCGATGTTCACACACCTAGTTTTTAATGAAACCCAAAGGCAATATTGGGAATGTTCAGTAAAATTTTAAAAATAGATTAGATATTTTTCAATACTAATTAGGAATTTAAAAACATAAAGGGAATACACAAGAGACTTAAAAAAGAAATACAAATTATTGCACATTAAAGTACGAAAGATAGTTTTAAAACGGCGTATGTTTTTTTTTTTTTTTTTTTTAATTTTCAATAGTTAGGTGCATCTTCCTGTTGGATCCCATGATGAAATGGTCTTCAATAAAAAAAACATACAAAGCAAAGTAACAAAAGCAATAATTGTTATTAATAAAGCAATTTTGAAGCAAATGTGTTGACTTTAAAAATTTACTTAAATGTCTTAAACAACAAATTGTAATTTTTATTTTTTATTTTTGTATAATCATAGGTTTATTTAATAAGTAAAAATCGAAAATCTTTTACATTCTAATAAAGTGTTTAATAAATAATGTTAGCTTAAATTGAGTTATTTCAATTCTGATATTTCCCCGAAACTAAAAACTTTCAGCTGTGGTAACGACTTTTTTGAATGTGATTTAATAAGTCCACGGTTTCAGCTAGCTGCAATATTCGCCAGAAGTAAAGGTCTTAATATTCTTGAAAAAGGTGTATAATTTTTTTTTGTTTGATATAAAGAGAATTATGCCAGAAACACTGTCAGAAATAATATATCATGTTTTACGTAGAATATTATACAATAAATCGTTATCCTAGCAAATATGACATTATGCAAATTTTTCTCGTATACATTTTTTACACGCGATTTCGTAGGGTTAAAGTGAGTCCTCTGCCAGAAAAAAAAAAAAAAAAAAACTCCAAAGATATCGTTCGAAATAAACCCCTGAGCATTTGAGAATGTCGTGTAGGCACTGGGGGGGGGGGGGGGGGAGAGGGGGGGGGGGAAGGAGAGAGAAATCGAATATCGATGTCGCGGGGGGATGTCTTTTCTTCTTTATTATTTGTCGTGGGGTGACGACGCACAAATCTTTGGACAAACGAGATCAAATATATACAGCTGTCATGCCACCTTTTTTTTGCCACAAGGGGGGAAGATGTTTATGCCATAGCATGGCACGTATTCCCGCAGGAAGGCAATGCTATATGGGTTATTTGGACACTTGCGCTTCGTGTCATTTGCGCACTTGTACTATCTATTGGCTTTTCGTGGGCCGGTGAGACCAAATGTCATCGTCAAAACTTGTCGCGTGTCTATTGATTTTTCCCATCTACTTTTTTTAAAAAAAAACTTCACTTTGTTTTGTAAACTGTATAAGCAAGGATTGAGTGAAGGGCCCAAAACATATAAAGTTTTCGTGTCCCCTTCAAAAAAAAAATTGAAGTTGGGGCAACAATATTTATTGACAGTGTTTGCTGGAAGGATTTTCGTCTTCAGTCTGCAAGGCTACTGATAACTATTTTCTAAAGTCCACAAAATCGTACAATAGGTAATCAACCAACGTATAATTCACTCGAATATTAAGCTCGTGATTTTTTCGAGATTTGCTGCTTTAAATTAGTTTAAAGTTATAATTTATTTGACTTTAACAACGTAATTGAAAAGCGGTCTCAGGATTCAATTTAACTAAAAAAAAAATCTTTGAAAATTTTGGGAGCCCGCTCATGTATGGGGTCGAGTTTAAAATAATCATATATTGTGTGTATGAGTCATTCGGATCTGCTTGCATGATAAGTTTTCTACTATTTCACTACCGTAAAAATGTTTGGCACTTGGGTACACGTAATATTATTAGCACTTGCGTCCGTACTTAATTTAACAGCAGCTATTGTCACCCGAAAGAGAAATTGACTTTAAAATGAATTTTATCAAATTTACTTTTAAAATATTATTATATAAATATTGGGGTTTCATTCCTTATTGCATTTATTATTACAAAGGTTTAGTATTGGCTCTCATTGTTTATTATGCAAATTCTGTATGGTTAACTGTAACTAAAATTGACTGATAAGTATAAATAGGCAGTTTGCATGTATGCTTGGATGACGGTCCTGTATTTGTTACGAATGAAATGCTGTTTAGTTTTGTGCGCGATCATTAAATAATGATAATTTATGAGTTTGTATCGCGTTTATTTTTAAATTCTTTACATCAACTTCAATTGTGGCTGGTGGGCACAATCTGAGGAAGCATTCATTTGATCGGGTTTGAAACTTGGTAGATAGATTTGATGTCAATGACAATGCATTCTATCAAGTTTTGGGGGCTGTCACTAAAATGTCCATTTTACACAGGTTTCTGCAGTTGGTTTGGAATACTAATAAATCCCACTTAACCGATCAATGATCCCGTTTCGTTATTACAACTCGCGCGGACTCGTGGACCGGAGGCACATTCAACCAGCTAGAAGTGTCCGTTTCCAAAAATTCACAACTGGATATATAGGACGGGTAGTGGTGTGGATTTTTGATGGATTTTCTTCCATTCAAGACGAAGAATAAGCTCGTTATTATTAGAGAAAGTAATTTTTAAAACATGAGCGTTATTAAAAGACTCACTCTGTAACGCTGTAAATTCAATTTTATTCGATTCTTGTTGGAACTCTTTCCTGTTGCCAAAATTATATTAATCGGAATAAATAAAAGATAATTGGATGTGAATGCGTGAATTCATTAGGGAACGTAGTTCAGTCAATTCAACGTTGCATTGCGTAGAAATGCTGTAAGTGAAATAATTTTAAACGATCTTTGATGAAACTCTTTCTTGTTGCCAAAATTGTTTTAATTAGAATGAATGAATGAATGAATGAATGAATGAATTTTTAACGTGAGTGTATAAATCCACATTCACTTTTGGTAAATAAATTATGAAAATTAGTTTGCCGCTCATATTTTGCTGTTAGGGATGTTTTTACTATTAAAAATGAAATACAAATACCAAGCACACGCCGACAACATAATCGGTGCTAGTTTAATGAATATAAAAATTGGCAATGCAAATAAAGGATTAATATTAAAAACTTCATTTTTATGAGTTATATTATTGTAGTTAAAAACTCGAATACTGCTATTTATTTTCGTGCCGATTCCACAGCTTGTATAAGTCAAGCATTAAAAATCTAAGAGCTCCCCTTCCAACCCAAAGAGCAACAACGGAGCCAATTTTTTTTTTTTTTTTTTTTGTAAAAGAAAAAAGCCTAGCTGATTTGTGAAAATAAAGAGAAAAACCACCTTTAAAAAGTAGAGTCAACAAAAAGCTTCTTCTGTAAAAGTGGGGGGGGGGGGGGGGCTCAACAGAAGAGTCCGCTCAATTGTTCGAAAGAAGTTCTTTCCTTAAAGAGGGGGCAAACGAAGCTTAATAAGGAGCAGGGAGTGTTTACCAGAAGCTGATGACACTTCAACTCTCCACTCTGTTTGTGTTGGCGCTTCCTTAGAATGGGATCGATTGCTTTTTGAGAAAGGGACTTAACCCCCCCTTAATTCCTGCTTTTAGTTCCTTCGTTTGTTCCCCTACGCTTTTATTACATCTTGATCCGCTCGCCTAATGCACACAAAATAATATCCCGCTCACTTATGAAGTTTAGGGTAAACATAAAAGCGATTTAATTTTTAACGGATTTTCTTTTTTAATTGATAGATGAAATATATTGTTACGAATTTTTGTATATTTGTAAATATTTCGAAGTGCTAGTTTTGTAAATAGGAAAATTTATGTACATTTCGCATAAGGCAGTGCAATAGTTCGGCTTTAGTTTGCTTCCCCGCAATGTGTGTCTTAATGCTTGATAACGAGTTTTACAGAGATAACGCTGGGAAGCGAGTTTTACAAGGAGCAGGGCATTTAAAATTATGGTAATGGCAGATAGAGCCAAGTTGGCGACGGTTTTGGCGACTAATTTTTGTCGCCAAACTTGGTGACCATTTGGGGACATTTTCGGTCCCCATGGACATGTATAGGACTTTTCGACTACGATCTGGAAAGTCCTACAAATATCTATCTTTAGAAAATTCACGAAGTATTGACACCTATATAAGACCGGTCGTGAGTGGAGTTGGTTGGTTAGTCAGTTGACTGAGTTGAGTTAGTGAGTTGACTTGAATTACTAAGTGGAGATACTGAGTCTCAGTGAGCATTCAGAGTACTTCTAAAGCGAACTGTTTTGCATTGTCTTTTGCGGCGATTTAGCAGCTGTGTGTCAAGTTTAACTGCTGTTTGTGCTCTATTGTTGTGTATAGAGCTGTATTGAGTCTACTAGAACGAGAAGTTCTGGAGTTGTAAAGGAATCTGTGAAGAGTTGTACTGGAATAAATTTCTGCAAGTTTTGATCTGCTTTGGCTTCAAATCTTTCGAACCCATCCACGCAACAATATCAATTAAAAATATTTTTAATTGATACATTTTATATAATAAAAACGAATGTATGTGTGTTTGTCCTTTATGCATTACTACACCATTCGTCCGATCGCCATGAAACTCGGGGAAGTTGTTGAGTATTGTACACTCCCACGAAAGTTTCAGGCATAAGCAGAATTATAAAGTTTTGGTTAGTTTTTTTTAATTAATTTTTTTAATTAATGAACAAATATTTTACAGAACGATTTTTAGTAGGGCTACAACTCTGAAATTTTCGATGTAAGTAGTTACGTCCTTCTAATTAGACTTTTGACAAAAATAATGTTACAATTTTAATTTTTTTTTAATTAATTTTTTTTTATTAATATTTTCACAAAAAGCGACTCCTAAATAGGCCTAGAGCTCTACAAATTTCAACATAAGTAGTTTTGGAATTCTAATTAAGCTTTTTACAAACAAGTGTTAAATTATTCTTAAGGGGGTGTTGTATTATAGTATTAACGGGGAATTTTTGTTTGTTTCTTGACAGGGAAGGGTTTCTAATATTAAGAGTAGAAATTAGTTTTTATTGAGTGAAGCGAGCTTATGCTTACGCAGCAATGAACTTTTCAGCGAGCGAAGCGAGCTTTGTTTTTACATAGTAATGAACCTCTTATAGCAATGACCTCTTTGAGACCCCTTAAAGTTGGTTAATCGAGATCAAAGCAGTTTACTTTTTCTATGTTTTTCATAGTTGACATTCGTACTAGTTTTGAGAGCTGTGACTGTTAAGAATTGTTTACAATATATGCCCGATAGATAGCGCTTTTGTGTAATAAGAATATAACTATTTTGTATCAAGGTATTAAAGTATTAAACATGCACTAATAAAGACGTAGTCAAGAAATTGGGAGTTGCGTTTACCCTTGCATGGGAGGGATAAGTACATCGACTCAAAAAGATGGCATATTTTGGTGCAACAATATTTTGGTGCAATTGCCAATGAAAAAGGAACCACCGCAATCTTTGATGTCAGCATTGTATTGAGACCATGTTGAAAGTCTCCTGACATCGTGTGATGTATTTAAGGTATGGCATTTAGTGAGGTAGGATGTTTATGGTTTGGTTTTGTTGTGGTAAATTTTGTTTTGGTTGAAAATTAGAAGTTTCGTTTTGAGAATATGTAGTATGATTTCTGTTGATGATTATTATGGGATTTGATTTCATTGATAGTGTTGATTTAAGTTGTATCAAAAGTTAGTTTTGGTTTCTTGCTGGTATATCCGTTCAATAATTGTGTGGTAATAGTTGGCAATTGTTGTATTTGTGACTGACTAACTTGTTGGGGTTTTTGTTTTGATTAGTTTAAGTTGTAGTGTTATATAATTATTGTGGCATTGTTGAATTATATAAAAATGGCAACTTTACAGAGAGCAATCACCAAACGATCTGTTTTGAGATCTAGTACAACCAAACTAATCAACAAAATAGAGGAGTTTATTTGTAATGAACTAGAGGTAGAGGCGAAATTAAATTCTTTAAAAGAATATCATGAACAATTAACTGTAAAAGAAAATAATATTGAACAATTAAATTTAGAAATTGAACAACTCGTAGAACTCTATAAGTTAAGAGTCGGAGGTTATTACATCTGAAGAATATTCAGAAAAGATAATTGTTTAGAAACTAAGAATAATTAATGCCATAGAAAAGTTAAGTAATAATTTGAATATTACAATGATCGATAACAATATTATTGCGAATCCGAAGGCGGTTTTGAATTGGCTAGTAATATCCGTAGGGAAACAAAAACGGTTAAACTTCCGAAATTAGTAATAAACACATTTTATGGAGATTCGGCTTATTACTTAGAATTTATAAATCAATTTGAAAGTGCTATATACACCTTAATGAAACTTTATCTAAGATAGATATATTTAATTATTTGAAGTCTTATCTGGGTGGAGCTGCAGCCCATTGTATTAATGGATTTGCACTGACAAGAGAAAATTATTATGCTGCTTTGGCTTTGCTAAAAAATAGATTTGGTAATAAAAATGCATTAATTCAAGCTCACTTAAATCATCTGTTAAAAATTCAAGTTGTTCGATACGATTGGGTTAAGAAAATTGTTTGATCGTGCAGAAGTACAGATTAGGAATTTGGAGTCATTGGGGGTGGAAACAGAAACATTTGGAAACTTGTTAAGTCCTATTTTGTTAGAGAGAATTCCCAGGGATCTAGTGTTAGAGTTTAATAGAACATATTCCTATGAAACGTGGAATTTTAGGGATCTGAAGGAATGTTTAGATAAGGAAATTCAGTCAAGGGAAATGACACAAATATATAGTTATAAGTCTGGTAATTTTCAACATAGTAGTTACGAATATAAGGGTAGTCCTAGAAGGTAATAAACGGTTTGGAAATAAATTTAATGAACAGCAGTCTACCGCAAGTTTCGCTACTAACGGGTAAAAAACAATTGCGTCTTTTGTAATAGTCCAGACCATGAGTTTTGTGAAAGTCTTAATGTGTCGGAGCGAAAAAACAAAATTAAAATGTATAAGAAATGTTTTCTATGTTTCGGGTTTCACATGGCTAGATTTTGCATTGTAATTCTAAGTTTCACCATTATCTATTGTGTTATAAAAGTAATATAGTAATATAATAAAAGTAAAATAGTAATAATGAAGGAGTTAGTTGAAGAGGAAACAGATGCAGTGTAACTCCTCAACTGGTAACTCAAATAGCATTTTATTGCAAACGTGTAGTGTAATTGCTTGTTCGGGGGAAAGATCAAAATTAGCTAGAATTCTTCTCGACAATGGATCTGAAAGAACGTGGATAACACAAAGTTTAGCAGAAGCTCTTAAACCAATCCGTAAAGAAAAATCATCCATTTTCTCCTTTGGGAACATAAAGCCCGCAGAAAAACTACACAGCGTTGCTAAACTGAAATTGAGGAATAGGCATGACCCTGAGAAATCAATTGAAATAGAGGCATTAATACTATAACAGCTGCTCCAATCTCGATTCCAAACTCAGTAAGTCAAAACATCGTTAGAGAAAAGAAATGGATGTGGGCCGACGCCTGCAAAATCATCAGATTTGAATGTGCAGTGCGGTGGAGATATGTTTTGGAAAATCGTATGTGCTGACGAAGTGGTTTCTCTCACTGAAACTTTGAGTTGCATTCCAACTTTATTTGGGTTTACACTTCAAGGAAAGCAAGATCGCAGTTTTAATGAGACTAGCGTTGGGATAGTATCAACAAACTTAAGTATTGGAAAAAGTATGGAAGTTTTGTGGAATTTGGAAACCTTGGGTTTGAAAGGCGACAAGGTTTTAACTATCGCAGATAACGAATTCATCACCGATTTCGAAAACGGGCTAAATTTCTTAAATGGAAAATATCAAACAAAACTATTGTGGAAATCTGCGCCAATTCATTTAATGAATAATTTTGGCTTGACCAAAAGACAGTTTGATAATTTGGTAGAAGGTTTTAAAAATAATAAATAGGTAGCTTCTGAATATAAGGAAATTATTAAAGAACAGTTTGATACGGGTATAATTGAAGAAGCTACTAGCGGTAGTGAAGTTTATTTTATGCCCCATAAACCTGTCGTAAGAGAAAATAAGACTACTACACGCGTTCGTTGTGTTTTTAATTGTAGCTCTAAAACGAAGGATAACATGTCGTTAAATGATTGTTTAGAAACGGGTCCGAATTTAAATCGCAACATATTGAATGTTATTTTAAAGTTTAGGAAATTTGATATTGCTTTTAGTAGCGATATAGAATAGGCATTCTTAATGATAGGTATCGCTGAGGAAGACAGAAAATTCTTAAAATTTTTATGGGTTTCCGATAAAGAAAATTATAAAGTTATGCAAATGACTTATTTACCATTCGGTTGTACTACATCGCCTTTTATTTTGAGTGGACAACCTCTTAGTATTAGTTACATTTTAACATCATGTCCTCTTTTAAAATCTTTTTATCGTCGGTTTTTTAACACCTCATCACTTATTTTATCTGATATTTTAAGTCATCCACCTCATTCATCCCTTTTTCTGGTTTTAAATCACACAGGATACTTGTCCAAGTTATAATCATGCTTTTTTATGACCTTTTATTTCGTTTTAAATGTCTTTAGCTTTGTTTTTCTCTCAAGTTGGTTCTTGCCACCTTTAGTGTCATAAAACTTTTTAAGTTTTTATTTGGTCAGACTAACATTTTGTTCGGCGCAGCTTGGCCCTAGCGTTGCCCTTGCGCCAATAAATTTCAAACATTCAAACAACCAACTTTATTTTGAGTGCGACAATTAAGAAACCCATTAAGCAATATCAGGAAATTAAACCTAAAGCTGTAGAAATGCTAAATTCTTCTCTTTATGTTGGAGGACAATCTATCGAAGAGGTCTTTCAGTTGTCCATGGATGCAGTTTCTATTTTGAAAGATGGGAGGTTTTAATTTGAGAAAACTGACAACTAATTCGGATGAGTTAAACTCATTATGGTTAGAAAAAAGAATTGGTTCAGTGGATGAGAACTCCAATCAAAAGTTTTGAGCTTGAATTGGAATCCGGAAAGGGATATTTTGTCGTTTGAGTTGGGTTCGCTGATCGTGGGTTCGAGTTGTGGAAGACCAACCAAAAGACTTGTCTTACATTTTGCTGCAATGGTTTTTGATCCTGTTGGGTTTATAGCTCCATTTGTAATTAGGATTAAGTTTTTGCTACAACAAATTTGGCAAAGGGGTCTAGAATGGGATCGGGAATTACCGGATTATCTTGAAAAGAAGTGGAGTGATTGGTGTAAGGAGGTCCAGTGTTAGAGAAATCTGGGAATATCGAGGATGTATTTTTTGAATTGTGTAAATGCGGATAAATTGAAGATTCAGGTGCATATACTTTGTGACGCGTCTCCTATAGCATATGGTGCAGTTTCGTATTTTAGGTTTCGGAATGATAGAGGTGAGTTGATTACGTCCTTCATCACGTCGAAAAGTAGGGTGTCGCCATATTAGAAGAGGTTTTCTTTTGGTCAGATTCGGAAATTTGTTTGCATTAGATTAAAGGTTCTGCTAGGGATAGGAAGCAATTTGTCTCAAACCGAGTGTTGGAAATTCAGGGTTCAACCAGTCCTGAAAATTGGGGACATTGTCCAGGACTAGAGAATCCGGCAGACACGTGGAATACCAGCAGCATCTCTTCTCATCGACAACATCTGGTTTTCGGGTCCACCATGACTGAGGTGTTCACCTGAACTTTGGCCTACTCAATACTCAACGACATTAAAAGATCAACTGCAACGGAGATCCATCGTTACCACATGCGTTTCAACTATAGCACAAACTATAATTGATGTTGGTTCATTCAGCAATGTTAAACGACTGTTGCGAGAGACTGTTTGGGTGATGCGATTCATCTCCAAAATAAAAAAAAATGTCTTACTCAAATCGGTCACATTACAGCAGATGAACTCCAAAAGGCAGAAGAGTTCTGGATAAAGACTGGTCAAAGCAGTACATACGCTTTTGGTTGGTTGTTTTTCAGATTATCTGGCGCCGTCAGCAACACGAGGGCTATAATGCGCCGAAACATTCGTCATTAGACAAGCCAACATCCATTTACAAACACCCATGCCTAACACGGGACTCGGAACCCGCAACCTAGCAGTCTAGAAGCTAGCACGTTAACTACTATACCGTTTGGTCGGCCATACGCTTTTGAAGTTGACATTCTAAAAAAGGGTAAGCTGCTGCCAAAGAACTCTAGTCTATACAGTTTAGCCCCTTACTTGGATGAAAGGGATATTCTTCACGTCAAAGGACGTTTGGAAGAGAGTTCCTGTACTAGAGAAGAAAAACATCCAATTCTTCTTCCATGTAAATCGACATTTACTGCATTGGTTGTTCAACGTGAACATCAGAAAATATTCCATGGAGGAGTCAGTGCTACTCTAGCAAGAATACGTAAAAGGTATTGGATTCCAAAGGGTAGGCTGACCGTTAAAAGAGTGCAGAGTTCCTGTCTTATTTGCCGAAAGTACGCAGTGAAACCAGCTAAACAACTGACTGCCCAACTTCCGAAAGATCGTGTCACCGAGAATCCACCGTTCACTGTCATCGGTGTAGATTTCACAGGACCAGTGTACATTAAATCTGAAAACAACACCCTACGAAAAAGCTACATAACGCTTTTCACGTGTGCCATTACTCGTGCTGTTCATCTAGAGTTGGTAACGGACACGTCCACTAGGAAGTTTATTTTAGTATTCAAAAGATTCTTGGCCAGGAGAGCAAATTGTCGTGTTGTTTATTCAGACAATGCCAAAACATTTAAAAGAACAAACGATATTCTAAAAAGTTTGACTGAAATCATTGTTGATCCAGAGTTGAAAAACTTCATATCATCTGAAGGAATAACGTGGAAGTATATTGTATTAGAACTTGAACCATGGTGGAGAGGCTTTTATGAACGATTGATTAAAACTATTAAGGAGCCTCTTAGAAAGATCCTCGGACGAGCACTGTTGACTTTTGAAGAAATGTGTACAATGTTAACCGAAGTCGAAACAGTGATAAACAACAGACCACTCACTTACGCGTCAAATAATGTAGAAGATCTGCAGTCATTGACTCCAGCTCATTTCCTGTTCCCGTCAATGGAGTTTAACGAATATCCGTTACATTTCTCTGAAATTCTGAGCAATGGACGTTCCACCAAGGAAAGTTTGACTCGAAGGAAGTTGTACCAGACTACTCTGCTACGTCAATTTTGGAGAAGGTGGAAGGAAGAGTATCTTCTTCAGCTGAGCAATGCCCACAAACTTTCAACTCCTACGCCTCACAAGGACTTGAAAAGGGGTGACATCGTCTTAATAGCAGGAACCAACAAATCGAAGTTTCTGTGGACTCCTGGGAGAGTCGAAGAGATTATAATACTTGTAAGTTCATGTATAGTTCAAACTGCTAAGGGACAATACAAGAGACCTATACCAACTATTATATCCTCTTGAACTTTAAATTATCTATTGTATTTATATATCCCTTATTAGTTTACCTTTAAACATGCTTAATCAATCTATTTTCATTTTCAGTATATTAATTATTTACATATTTTGATTAACTTTAATTTTGAATATTGTTTTGATTGTATTTTGATTTTTTTTGGCTAAAATCAGGTGGGGAGTGTTAAGAATTGTTTACAATATCTGTCCGATAGATGGCGCTTTTGTGTAATAAGAATATAACTATAGTGTCTAGAAGGGGTAGTGTGCCGTTCCTATGATAGCGATTCTTCCCCGGAGCTGACGAAATCCGCACCGTGGCGCTGTAATCGCTTCCGCTGCATGGAAGAGCGAAACTATAGCGAAAGCAGAATAAATCATCGAGAGAAATCAGCCACCAGAATTAAATTCATGCATTAAATTACTTACAGAATATTTCTAAAGTGTACATTTCAGCTTTTTTGAACTTTTCTTTTTCTTAATTAAATTGGAAGCAGTAATCAAAGGCAAAAAATGATAAATTTATGCAATAAGATGCAGAAGGAATCATTTAAAAATTGTCTGCGTGGTACACAATCACACGGTCCCGATTTCCTTTGCGAAAGAATTGTATTGTGCAGTTCTATAGTTAATCTAGTCAAACTTATCCTTCCCAGATGATTTTAATTAGAAAGGACGAATCTTCTTTATTTATTGTGAATTTTTCACACATGCACATAAATTCAAATACTCCATCCACTCAAATGCTCTCTCTATATTAAATTTTATATAAAAAAGTAGCATACCATCTAATAAAAACTAAATAAAAGAGAAATAAAGTATGGAAATTTCATGAGGAATTTTCTCATCTGATTTTAATTAGAAAGGAAAAATCTAATTTTCTTTATTGTGAATTTTTCACCCACACATGAATTCAATTAAAAAAAATTGCATACCATCTAATTAAAAGTAAATAAAAGTATTGAAAATTCATACGGAACTTTCTTACCTGATTTTAATAAGAAAGGAAGAATCTTCTTTCTTTATTGTGAATTTTTCACACACACACATATGAATTCAATATTTCATTTTGCAGTTCAATAGTTAATCTAACCAAACTTATCCTTCCCAGATTAGAAGAATCTTCTTTATTTGTTGTGAATTTTTCACACATACCCATAAATTCAAATACTCCACTGTGCAGTTAATCTAACCAAACTTCTCTCTCTGTATTAAATTTTTATATAAAAAAGTAGCATACCATCTAATTAAAAGTAAATAAAATGGAATTTGGAATTCCATGGAATTTGACATGGAACTTTCTCACCTGATTTTAATTAAAAAGGAAGAATCTTTTTTCTTTATTGTGAATTTTTCACACACACACACACACACACACACACACACACACACACACACACACACATGAATTCAATACTCCATTTTACAGTTCAATAGTTAATCTAACCAAACTTATCCTTCCCAGATGATTTTAATTAGAAGAATCTTATTTATTGTGAATTTTTCACACATACCCATAAATTCACATAATCCACTGTGCAGTTAATCTAAACAAACTTCTCTCTCTATATTAAATGTTTATATAAAAAAGTAGCATACCATCTAATTAAAACATAATAAAAGAGAAATAAAATACAAGAAAGTATTGAAATTTCATATGGTATTTTCTCATTTAATTTTAATAAGAAAAGAAGAATCTAATCTTCTTCCATTGTAAATTTTTCACACACACACATATGAATTCAATTAAAAAAAATTACATACCATCTAATTAAAAGTAAATAAAAGTATTGAATTTGACATGGAACTTTCTCACCTGATTTTAATTAGAAAGGAAGAATCTTTTTCTTTATTGTGCATTTTTCACACACACACATGAATTCAATACTCCATTTTGCAGTTCAATAGTTAATCTAACCAAACTACTCTCTCTATATTAAATGTTTATATAAAAAAGTAGCATACCATCTAATTAAAACATAATAAAAGAGAAATGAAATGCAAGAAAGTATTGAAATTTCATATGGTATTTTCTCATTTAATTTTAATAGGAACAGAAGAATCTAATCTTCTTCATTGTAAATTTTTCACACACACACACATATGAATTCAATTAAAAAAAAAAATTCATACCATCTAATTAAAAGTAAATAAAAGTATTGAATTTGACATGGAACTTTCTCACCTGATTTTAATTAGAAAGGAAGAATCTTTTTCTTTACTATGCATTTTTCACACACACACATGAATTCAATACTCCATTTTGCAGTTCAATAGTTAATCTAACCAAACTTCTTTTTATATAACAAAAAAGTAGCATACTATCTAATTAAAACTAAATAAAAGACAAATAAATGAAGATATTAAAATTTCATATGAAACTTTCCCACCAGATTTTAATTAGAAAGGAGGAATCTTGTTTATTTATAGTGAATTTTTCACGCGCACACATCAATTTAAGGAATTAGAAAGTGAAAATTTACGAGACATTCATCGACAGATTTTGAAAGATACACATTGAAGTAAATATTCATTAAATAATTGTATAATACAATAAAAATTAATTTATACTGTTCTCCTTAACTTGAGTAGTTTCATACGTTTCCTTTTTTGTTCTTCAAACTTATTGTTACTCTTCAAATAAAAATGCATCATTGTAAGAACATAGAATTTAACAATTCTTTTCGTCAATTCATATTTATGTTCTTTACATCCTACAAATGACAAATTTATTTTGTGAAGAGATTCAATAACATCAAATGTCATGTCCCTGTGTAGGCTTGTTGTGCTGAGACTTTCAGTAAAAATATTTTCCAAGCAGCATGCCAGTGCTTGTTTATGAGGCAATAACTTAAGTTTTTCATCTAAACCATGCTCAGCAACTTGTTTCATTTGACATTTTATATGTGAAATGCACCCTTTAAAGTTTTTAACCTTTAACTTCAACGCATTGTTACGTCTACGATTAGAGCTGTATTTTGTACACATTTTTAAACGTTTAGCTGGTTTCTTTCTCTTACTTTTGGAACGTTTGTCAAGTAATTGTTTACGCGCACATTTACATAATAAACATATGCTTAAAGAAGTGCGATCCACAATACCCTTGCATGACTTGTGTCGTAAGACATTATCCTGAATGTGAAAGTCATTTGGATGAACTTCCACTCCAGAAAATTCATTTAGAAATCCTGCCCCTTTACACAATGTATAAGCATTCACATCAATCAACAACTTTTGTAGATCATCCACAGTCAAGAGAATTTTGTGTTTTACTGTTGTGCGGGCATTAATGTAAATAGAACAAAGAGCAGTTTCATCTTCAAGTTCTTTTACAATAATAAGCCTCTCGGGTTTTAAAATTAAATCAACAGGTCCATTTGTATTAATATGTCCATAGGGCAAAAGCGTAAACATTTCTTTGGTTTTGAAAAATAATTTTTGTCCAATATTCGGAGGGCAGATTTGAATCAGAGAAAAGGCAATTTTTTTCTTCCAGTATAACATTGCTTTCATCGATTCTGGTCTTCTTGGTGTCAGGCTCCCGACATTTTGGATTTCGTTTTTCTGGTAATTTCTTTGTGTAGTAGCTGGGGAGTTGTGGATATTCTATAGGAATGGCACCGTCAATCAATTTTGGCTTACCTCTTGGAATTAAAACTTCCGCTCCATTTATCACATGCCTGTAAAAGCGTTCTATACATTCTTCTTTAAAATGCTTCTCGCACACCACATCATACACCCCAAGCTCTTTATCCTTCCTTGGAATCATATTCATCCATTTTTGAAGTAGTTCAACATCTTTTGGAACATTGAAAAGCGAATTTTTTTCGGTATTGCTCTTGTAACCAGTTGTACACTTCGGAACGAAACAACTTCTATTAGATTTTCGTTTCTTAGAATTTGAGTCTCTTTCAACCGATTCATCGGCCTCCATAGCCTTTAAGAAGTATTCCTTGAAATGAAAAAATGATTTTAAATTATATTAAGTACAAAAAAAACTCCGAAAATATAGTTAATTTCAAGCGATAGAATCCGACAGATGCAAAAGTTGTTTGTAAACAACACTGCGAAGGTGATCGCAGCGCCTCTAGGGGAATTCTCCTGATTCCCGACGTATTTTTCTCCCCGCTCCCATAAGGAACGGCACACTACCCCTTCTAGCCACTATAATATAACTGTATCAAGGAATTAGAGTATTAGACATGTACTAATAA